>JARHVA010000090.1:255000-840000 GCA_037957365.1 Torreya grandis | reverse complement strand
ATAGATAGGGATAAGGTTTTTGGGGGAGGACCTTAATTCTTCAAGAATATAGGCCTATTTATGAAACATTAACATGTAACCTTAAAACCAACTAACGAATTCCTTAACATAGTTCTTGTATGGTTATGCAGGTACACTCTACCTCAAGAATTCTAGTATAGTTATGTCTTTGAAACTATTTAATTATCTTGATCTTAGATAGAAGATCCATATTTATGGGTTTTAACTCTATTTGTATTTCTTTTCCTTTGTTATAAGAAGAAGGTATGTCCATTTTTGCAAAATCTTTCTCTTACAATCATTTTTCTCCTTCTCTAACTAAGGTATGCAATTATTTTGTAGGAAAATCAGAAGGCAGACTAGCACTTGATTCTATCAATCTAAAAAGGGCTTTGTCTTGATCTTCTCAGGGTTGATATCCATTGTAATCATCTTTGGATCCTATTATTGTGGGGATATCTTAAAAAACAATGGGGTTATCTTGACCATCATAAAGTTGCTCATCTTCATAACTAAGACCATAAGAGGCCCCATACAAGTAAAACTTTAAGCCATGTCTAAAAAGAGCCATCCCACGTGTTTGACTAACTTTGGACCAATGCTTCGGTAATCAATCAAAGTATGTTTTGGATCTATTTTAAACACATAACCAAGGCACTAATGAGACTATAATGGAGGGTGGTTTGAACCCAAGCACAATTTCAAATATTTAGTTCATGAGTTTACTCAACCTCTAGTAAAGTTGAAATCATATAGATTGGAAGAGAGTAAGGTAACTCAAAGACCCAAGGTGAAAACTAATACACCAAATCCTAGATCTTTGTGATATGATCATAATGTAAAAGCTATTTTCAATCTTTGACAAGTTGAACCTAGAAGTTTAGAAGAAATCTCTCCAAATTATGAAGAAGACAAAATGAACTAAACAACTCAAGATGTAAAAACATATGCGAATCACTAAGTATAAATCTAAGACCAAATAGGTAGCACAACGTCACCACATGATTCTAGTAGGATAAAATATGTTCTAGGACTCAAAGTATGAGCGATACGTAAGATGACTTGAGTCCACCAAGATGATAATGTGATTTTAAGTCTTAATAAATGACCTTAAATCCAAATGGAAAATTGAACCTAAGTTAAAACAAGCTTAGTGCATAAATGGCAAACCCACTTTGACACACCAATCCTTAGAACTCAGAAAGGTTCAATTTTGAATGTGGATTATAAATGAAGGATTTAAAAAAATTGGGTAAAATAACTAGACTCAATTGGGTAGCATGACTATCCCAAAGTGGATGACATGACACAAAGTTTTTGATAATAATTTGAACAAGGGAAAGGTGAATTTTCCATTTGGATAGTGTAACGCCTCCCTTGCTCAAGAAAATTGAGGACAATGTGCTTTGGTTAAGTTCTTTTGAGTTAAAAATTAGTTTTGAACATAAATCAAGACCAAGTAAGCTAATGACTAAAAAAAAATGTCTTAAGTCTAAAGTAACAAGGTACAGAAAAGTGGGGTCTACTAAACTAGCAAGGTTTTGATCATTCTAGGGGAATCAATTACACAATGACTTTCACATCAAATGATGTAAAAGACAAGCACAAAAACTGGGAGACCATGGCAATGGCTAGATGTAAAAAGGTTTAGTCCTTTTTATAACCACTACATCCTACTATTTACTTAGTGTAGTGTGATGTCTAAATGTAGATACGTCCCATGTGCAACTCCAAAGGAGTCAAATGAAGTCAATGCTAGGAGGTGAAACCCTAGGTAAAAGCTTCCCTAATGAACTCACGGGAGGTAATGGCATCCCCCTCACAATCTAAGTTCACATGAAAATAAATAAAGCATAAAATAAAAAGACTTTAGGGTCATTTTCAAGATCACCCAAACTTTGGCGAGTTTTTGGGGAGTGTTTTAGGTGACATTATTTTTAAGCCTTGGACTAGGCTATTTGCAATAAGAATGTTGTTTTTGATTCCAAGGGTTCCCTAAAGGGGACAAATGGAAGATCATACACAAAACATTCCTCTTTTTTCCAAAAAAACCTAAGTTAATAACTATTGCAAATAAGAATTGACAAGTGTGTTCAATTTTAAGCCCAAATGAAAAATTTGGTGGTGTTCATTTGACCCCTTGGTCTTAGTTGAAAACTTTGAAAACATTCACCAAAACATCAAAATTCTTTGTTAAACACCAAAACAAAGTTCCTAATTGATTTTTAAGCATTTAAAATGTGATTTAAACATGTTTTTATCAAATGTCAAGCTTGGTCATGTAGCAAAAATGTTAGCATGTCCTTTAGCTTTGAAGCTCTTTTTCACTTAAAACAATAAACTTTACAAAAATAGATCTTGAGTCTATGTTTTTGGAAAAACATAGTGACCAATGTTAGTTATTATAATTGATGATGGCTACTTTTGTTAATCGATGTCAGTCAGCCAACTGACGTCAATTAGACTATGCAATTGATGTTGATATTTCCTGTCGACATCAGTTACTATGTAAAACTGTGGCAAACAAAAATGCCAAAATATAGTTATAAAATCAATTTACAAGAGTTTTAAGGGTCCAAATAAATATTTTAGAGCTGCAAAATGATCTTCTTCAGGTGTGAGATGTATCTGGTCCCACCAGGTGTGACAAGATGTAGAGAGGATTACAAAGCAAGTAAGTGAAGCATTAGTCCATAAATAATGAAACATGCATAAAGAACTAACTAAGCAAGCCTATCTATTCCTATGGGATTTAAAAAGGATAACAAAAAATAAATGAAAGAAAGAAACATCATATTACCTTCCTAAATGGATTCACCATACCCATGGGGCTCAAAAGCATGTCCCCCCTTGATCAAGCATCCTTGTCTTTGTCAACAATGGTGGTAAGCTCCTCCAATGCCTCAAGAACACTCCACAAAACCTAGGCTCATGATTCCAAATCACTAAACTATTCTATCAATGAAACATTCAAATAAAATCTATGATTAAATGAAAAACCTTGTGGAAACAATTTAACATTATAACTTTATAATATTCAAGCCCCTTATTCATGTCCATGGCCTCTCTATTTATAGATTTTTAAGATTGGTCAAGATCAGCCATGACCATCCATCTCAAGATTGAGATGTGTCACCATGGATAATCCTAATATTTGGAATTAAATCCATAATTATCTTCATCATAACCTTGGAATAAGGGCATTGAAAAGGCATGGGAGGAATTAACTAGGCATGGGTGGCCCATAATCTTGATATTTGTGGCATTTATGGCCTAGGGATGTCTTCCCAAGATATGATGTCACATGATGATGTAGTTAATAGGAATCAATTTTCAAAAATAAATACTCAACAACTCTCATGGAAAATCCACTTAAGCTCTTGATTTGGATTAATTAGCCTTAAACAAGGTTAATCAACCTTTGTGTAATTATTTGAAGATTGGCCCTCAATTAATCAAAATGGTCAGAAAGTCATATTATTGGGTCATAATTTGATTAGAGAGGAACTGGAAGGTTATGTTAGATGTGTTGAAACTATATTCCCATTTAGGATGTTACCAACACCAAATAAAAAAGGTATGTGATGTGTACCAATGAATTAGAAGAAAAGAGTGATCCAAAGCACTAAATGGCAAAATTATCATTTTGACTCAAAATGATCTGATCAAAGTTAGCTAGCCCATAAAATGCATTGCCCTATTTAGGGATACTTTGACCTAAACTGGCACTTGTAAGTGAAAATTTCAAACCCTTTAGGGCATTTTATGGATTTTGACCTAAAATGTGCATTTGAGTGCAATTTGAGTAAGAATGACAATTTTAACATAAATGGTGTTAGGAATTGGATGTCTACACATAATAATCAAGGATGAATCATATGAATTTAAATCACTAATTGAAAAAGAAGAGGAATTCCAAGATTCCCCTTCCTATCATGATTAAACACTTCCCCTTCCAAGCCAAGGTCAAGACATCCTATCTATCCTCAATGATCCTCCTATCTCTAACCACCCATCCATTCAAAACATGCTTACTCCCCATAAACCTAGTCCTTATATATCCCATACTCCCTTTCATGTAGCTATCTTTCCTTCATCCATTATTCATCCATCATTTCCCTCTCACCCATCACATCAAATACCCCCCATTGAGAAGACAATCATAAATAAACCATCTTTTACTAACACTATAACATCATGTACATCAAAATATGAATTAGATCCATTATAAGAATCATGTATAACACCATTATCTGAATCAAATTCCTCATTAGAATCATCATACCTTATCTATATTACAATAAATGATGATAATCCCTACTCTTTTGAAGATCCCAATATAGATGATGAAGTCATAACTAAATTCTTGAATGTTTTATCTATTAAATACTTTTAGAGTGGATCTAATCCTACCTTGGATACATGTCTTGATGATCCTTTTGAGATTATTGAGAACACTTTTGTCAATGTTGAGGTTAGGGATCATAGTGACCTTTATGAGGATTACATTTCCCATTATCCCCTTACTTTATCACACAACATTAATCATCCACCTCACCTCCACAATATCCACATCCCACTACATGAAGGGAATAAATAAGAACATGCACCATTAGATTCCCCTTTTCATGTAATATCATGTGCCATAAATACAAAATTTCAAGACCATATTCCAAAAGCCATAAATTATAGTAAAATCATCTTTGATACCATCAGTCAAAGTCAAGAAAAATCAAATCATCAACCTAATAAAAAAAATCTTCCCCTAGTGAAGCCAAAAATTTGGCACTAGGGGTATATCAAAGTCAAAATAATCATTATATATCAATTAAAAAATCAATCTACTCTAGTGAAGCCCAAAAACTATCACTTGGGGTAAATAAAGTCAAAAATCATATGGTTGTCCATCCTCTTAATGTTTGAATCAAAGAATCAGTAAATCAAAAGGTCTTAGATCTCTTAGTCTCTTATTACTAATCTAAAGAATCCCCTCCACCATATCTAATAGTGTATGCAACTATTGAACCCCATTTCCATTCCTCATCCCATCACATCATTCATCCCAATCATATTTATCATTTACATCTAATATCCCATCATCACATTTATGGCATAGCCCCATCCATATCATATCTCACATCCCTAAGTAGCATTGTCCCTTGTAAGGGTCATGAAGACACCTAGTTAAAATGTTTAGATGATGTTAAATCAAGAGTTAATAAAGGTCACCATCACATGGTCCTAACATCACCTTTCTTTAGAATAGGTGTCAGCTAATATCTCCATCTAGCATCATCATCTTATATCTCACTTGTCACTAATAAATTGAGATGTCGTCTAGTTAAAAAAATCATTCATCCAATGGTGAAAACCAGTCTTATGGTGCCTTGGGAAAGTACCATGATGAAAACTAGTTTCTGGCATCATGGTAAAATAATATATTGTTCACATTATTCCTCAACACTTCGGGGAAAATTTATCCATTTTATACCCTCATCCATTCATCATACTTATCACATCCATTATCCACCTTGTATATATCCCTCATTTCATCATCTACCATCATGTCATGCATTATATCTCTTCTTCCTTCCCATATTAAACTTCATAAATAAGTAGAATGTGTCTTGATAAATGTCCTCAAACCATCTTGGCATATCCTCAAATGGAAACTTGGGTAAATAACCATATGGTTCCTTCATGATATGGTCATTGGCTATCCTTTGTCCATTCATCCTTAGTCCCCATCATCATCATCATTTGTCATCCCATGCATCTATCCCTCCATCTTTATCCTAATTTCTAGGCTTGGTATTACCTTTTCTAATAACCCCATTTGTACAATTTATTTACATATCCTAAAAATCCCTAAAAATTAAAATATTCCACACAAACCCTAAAAATCATAAAATTGGAAAAAGCCAAAAATAGTCCATCATGTATTGTCTTATACCCCATCCCCTAGCCACATCCATCTCCATGTCATTCATATTTTATCACATCTAATATCCATCTCCTATGTTCCTCAACCCATATTTGGATACCATATTTAGTCTGGGAACCTGATTTAAGTGGTCACCCATCATTTCATCATCCTTTTGGCTAAGTATTACTGGCACACATCACCTTGTCAACATTTTAATTTGGTACCCATCACTTCTCTATAAATGCCTTTTCATACCTAGCACCCATCAATCATCACTTTTCTAGTGTGAAAGGTACTTGATCCCATCACTATCTTTATCATTGCCTCTTCATATCTAACACCATCTAATCACTCTTTGATAGTATAAAAGGTCTTTGATCCTATTACCTCCTAGTCTCTTTTCTAGATTGGAATATTACAAGGCCTTTTCTATTGGTAATCCTTGGTCATAACTTGTCTAATCACCTTCCTTGACCACTTTTCAATTTTATTTCAAGACCAAGTCAGTATTCAAAGACCCCATCATGTCATCTATCCTTTCATCCTAATCATCCTATCCAAATCCTAGACTATCCTAAGTCTACAATCACATCATGATTATCCTAATATAATGCATCACTTAGTCACTCATCCTATCATTAGACAAGACATTGTGACATTATATGTAGGTACTTATATATTACTTATTTGTTATTTATCTATGATTTATCTCTTGTTTATATTCCATTTATCTACTATTTATTTTACATCATGTATATATCCTATTTTTCTATGTCTTGTATCATGTCTCTTTTTTTCTAGTGGGCAATGAATGAGGATTTTATGAGGACACCAAAAGTGCCCTTGAGGATGCAAAGTTTACTATTTGCCCATAAACTTTGGCATAATGTCCTCTTGGTCACATATATATCATGGGGCATATTGTAAAGTGCTATATCTATTGGATTACGTAGACTATGATGAGATTTATGACATTTGTGATGACTTGATCATCTCATCATCCTTCTTCTCATTACTAATCCACTCCTCTCAACTCATCCAACTAACATCTCATCTTTTGTCCTTATCATCTTCTTCTCAGCATCCAAATAATATTTCTTTAATCACTAACAAAATCTAAGCATCCTCATCTTCATCACTTCATAATCATTAACCATCATCATATGTGTCCCCTAATCAATCACTGTCATTATCCTATAGTCAAAACTACATTAGCTTGAGGTATTTTTAGACTATGTAGGTAACACTTGGCCACTTTTTAGTTCCCAAAGATATCTCAACCACTATATCTCTCATCTATCTTCATCCCCCAATCATTTGGTCACTCGATCATATAAATTCTTCTCTATCATCACATATATCAATATTGATCAATTTTAGCCTTGAGATACACACATCATTAATCTTATAAAATCTGATCCTGTTGGGGATCAACCAACAATTTGATTGCACTTATGAAAGCAATTAAATGTGGAAATCAATCAGAAAGATAAGCAACTAGAATCAGAAATGACAAAGAAACATAGATACAAGAAACCACCCTGAAAACTTGTATTAAACTCTTTACAAAAGGAATACAATTGAAGAAACTCCTTTCTTCCACACCTCTCTCAGATGTATATATCTCTCTCTAGATCTCTTTCTCTCAAGAGTCACAATCAACTCCAACAATCTGGAATGATTCACAATTTTGTACTGCTCTCTACAATACAATAATTACAATACAATACAATAAGCTAAGAAGATCTAATCTTACATATAGAATTAGGAAACTTGAGCATGCATTTACAACCAATAGTTATGCCACTTAAACAAGGGCTCTAAAATAGTCTTACTAAAGATAGATATGCAGACTTAAGACTCTAACTTAATCCGTTCATGCAAACACTCGCTTCTGTCCATGAAAATAGCTCTCTAGACGCACAGGTGATCGACATCAGTTCTTGCTGCTTGCCTATGACCAACGTCAGCCAAACTCTGTCGATGCCGACATCTCCTAAACTACTCTTGACCGATGTTGGTTGCTCCTAACCAACGTCGACGACTGTGTAAACCTGTAACTATCAAATGTGCTCCTTGGTGAAGCTTTTAGGCTCCACACCTTAACAATCTCCCACTTGGAGATAAACAGCTGCACCAGTACCTGTACAGCAACATCTTCTAGCTCCTCCATCTTCAACTCAATCATGAAGACCAAGGAAAGTTGAATGAAGATTCAACTTCTCCTTTGTAACTAGCTTAGTTAACATATGAGTAAGGTTCTTATCTATATGGATCTTCTCCAGCTTTAACTCACCATCTTCCAATACCTGTCATATGAAGTGATACCTTAGCTATATATGCTTTGTTCTAGAATGAAAGGCTGAATTCTTAGCCAAATGAATTGTACTCTGACTATCACTGTATAGTCTACAACTCTCTTGCTCCTTTCCAAGCTCTTCCATGAACTGTGTCATCCATATCATCTCTTTGCTAGCTTCTGTGGCTGCAATATATTCTGCTTCTATATTTGACAAGGCAACAACCTTCTGCAACTTTGAAATCCAGCTAACCACCGTTCCACCAATAGTGAAAACATATAATGTTGTGCTCCTTCTGCCATCCAAATCACCTACCATATCTAAATCTACATAACCATGTAGAGAAGTATTTGAACTGCCATAGCACAAATGCCTACTGCTGGTCCCTTTCAGATATCTAAGGATCCACTGAACTACTTTCCAGTGTTCCTTTCCTGGATTGGCCATATACTTACAACTCCCACTGCTTGGGTAATATCCGGTCTAGTACACACCATTGCATACATCAAACTCCCTACTGCGGAAGAATATGGAACTCTACTCATGTACTCTACCTCATCATGTGAATTTGGACTCTGATCTTTACTCAGCTTGAAATGTCCAGCCATAGGTGTGCTTACCGACTTTGCATCCTGCATATAAAACCATTTCAACACCTTGTCCACATAATCCTCTTGAGAAAAAATCAACCTGTGACTTTTCTTGTCTCTCTTAATGCTCATGCCAAGGATTTTCTTAGCTGCTCCCAAATCCTTCATGACAAATGTGTGAGCTAATTTCAACTTAAGCTCAGAGATATCCTGCATGTGTGATCCTGTAACTAGCATATCATCTACATACAATAATAGAATAATATATCTACCATTATCAAATATCTTAAAATACACACAATGGTCAGATTGACACCTACTATAGCCATGCTCAGTCATAAACCTGTCAAATCTTAAATACCACTGTCTAGGAGCTTGCTTGAGGCCATACAAGCTTTTCTTTAGTCTGCATACTAGCTTCTCCTTACCTTTGACCTCATATCCTTTCGGCTGATCCACATAGATTTCTTCATCCAAATCTCCATGAAGAAACGTTGTCTTAACATCAAGTTGCTCAAGATGCAAATCCTCAATAGCAACTAAAGACAAAATAGTCCGTATAGAAGTCATTTTAACAACAGAAGAAAAAATCTCACCAAAGTCAATCCCTGGTTTCTGTGAAAATCCTTTCACAACCAATCTGGCCTTAAATCTCATCTTACCATTCTCACCTTCTTTCAATTTGTAGATCCATCTGTTCTTCAGTGTCCTCTTACCTGCTGACAACTCAACCAAATCCCATGTTTGGTTCTCCCTCAAGGAATCTATCTCCTCATTCATGCCTAGCTCCCACTATTTCCTGATATCCACCTGTATTGCTTCTTCAAAACTCTCTAGTTCTCCACCATCAGTAAGTAATAAATAAAATAACAAAGGGGAATATCGAATTAGAGGTTTACTTACCCTATCTAACCTCTTGATGGGCATCTGAGACTCATTCACAACACGCTGTCTACCCAAATTCTCTGATAGTGACCAACCTCGGTCACTTCTAACCCTGTAACTGATCGGCATCGATTCTACCTGACCAACCTTGATTCCTGACCTGCCGACATCGGTCTCTGTATGACCGACATCGGTTCTTGCTTGATCGATGTTGGTCTCTGTGTTTTCCTATAAGTGATTATTTCTTCTTCTCACAAGCTCATTTTGGACCATCACCTCATCCAATTCACCATTGCTCTGCCTAGATTAATTCAGCTTCTTCAGCTGATCAGTATACATCACTTTTTCATTAAAAACAACATCACGGCTCCTAATTACATTGTTAGTTCCTAGATTCCAAAATTTGAAACCAAAATCATCAGAGCCATAGCCAATAAAATGTGCACCTCATAGACTTAGCATCCAACTTCTTTCTATTTTCCTTATCAACGTGCACAAAGGCTTCACAACCAAAAACTTTGAGATATGAGAGATCTACCTTTTTACCAATTCCATGCCTCTTTTGGAATTCCACCATCTAGAGCTGTAGAGGGTCCTTTATTAATTAGGTACACTGCAGTATCCACAGCTTTTACCCAAAACTCTAAGGGCAACCCAGCATGCAGCCTCATACACCTTACACGCTCTAGTATTGTTCTGTTCATCCTTTCAGCAACTCCATTTTACTGAGGTGTCCTTGGAACTGTCCTTTGCCTGTAGATTCCATGCATATAACAATACCAATTGAACTTGTGGCTGCAGAACTCACCACCATTGTTAGATCTCAGGCACTTCAATCTCTTGCCTGTTTCATTCTCAACCATAGCTTTCCAAATCTTAAAAGTCTCAAATACATCAAATTTCTTCTTAATACAATAGACCCATACCTTTCTTGTAGCATCATCTACGAAAGACACATAGTACCTTGATCCACCAATAGAGGCAACCTAAGCTGGTCCCCACACGTCTGTGTGAACAAGCTGCAACTTATGCTTCTTCTTTGTTGACCCGGTCTTGAGAAAACTCACTCTTCTCTACTTTCCAAAAATACAATGCTCACAAAATTCTAGATCTATGTTTTTCAAATCTGGAAACATACCTCTTGACTTAAGAATGGACATCCCCTTCTCACTCATGTGGCCGAGCCTGTGATGCCACAACTTTGCATCTACATCTGAAGTAGATAATACAGAAGGAGAAATGTTAGTAACACAATTACACAAATAGAGAGTACCTACTCTCTTACCTCTAGCCATAACAAGTGCTCCCTTGGTAACCTTTCAAGATTCAACTGTGAGAGTTACTATACAACCCTCATCCCCTAACTTTCCTACAGAAATCAAATTTCTCTTCAAGCTGGGAACATGCATGACGTCTCTCAACACCCATGTGTTGCCATTTTGCATCTTCAGCTACACTTTACCTTTGCCAATGATTTTACAAGGCTCATCATCCCCAAGATACATTATTCCAAAATCTCCTTGGATATAGTCACTAAAATAATCTCTATTGGGGGTAGCATGAAAAGATGCACCAAAATCTAAAACCCAAGATTTAATATTATTATGCAAAGATAATATTAAAGCATCTTGTGCAATACCTGCAACCTTTGCTTCTTCTTTTCCTTTGTGATGATTGTCCTCCTTAGGATTTGACCAGCAATCTTTGCTTATGTGCCCTATCTTTTCACAATTCTAGCATTGTGGCCTTCTACCATTTCTGGATTTGGATCTTCCTCTCATCTTTGATTTAGATCTTGATCTCCCTTTCTTGCTCTTCTCTTTCTACCTTCCTCTGCTCTCAAAACTCAAAGTGTTCCCTGATGCTTCTTTTGTGCTTTTCCTGCGGATTTCCTCATTCAAGATAACACTAACAACATCATCTACTTTTAAAATATTTGAAGCAGAATCAATATTACTAACTACCATTACTAAGCTATGCCAGCTTTCAGGGAAAGAACATAATATTAAAAGAGCCTTAATTTCATCATCAAATACTATTTTGACAGAATTTAATTGATTAACAATCCCATGGAAATCATTAAGATGATTAGACACAAATCCACCTTCCTACATCTATAAATTAAATAGCTGCTTCATAAGATATACCTTATTAGAAGCAGAGGGTTTTTCATACATATTTGCTAAAGTAGACATTAACTCTACCGTAGACTTTGCTTGTGATAAATTAGATATCACAGTGGATGCCAGACTCAGTCTTATAGACCCCAGAGCCTTTCTGTCAAGAACTTCCCATTCTTCATCATCCATGTCTTTGGGCTTCTTTGCAATCCCTCCTAATGGTAAGTATAAGTCCTTTTGATATAGATAATCCTCTATCTACATTCTCCATAGCTGATAGTTCTTGCCATTAAACTTCTCCATTCTCAGTTTGCTTTCCTCTACCATTGCTTCTCCCACTCAAACAGAAACCTCTGTGAGTAACCTATAATCAACACACAGTACATAGATCTAAACCACCTGTTAGTGAACCTGAGCTTTGATACCACTTGTTGGGGATCAACCAACAATTTGATTACACTTATGAAAGCAATTAAATGTGGAAATCAATCAGAAAGATAAGCAACTAGAATCAAAAATGACAAAGAAATATAGATACAAGAAACCACCCTGAAAACTTGTATTAAACTCTTTACAGAAGGAATACAATTGAAGAAACTCCTTTCTTCCACACCTCTCTTAGATGTATAGATCTCTCTCTAGATCTCTTTCCCTCAAGAGTCATAATCAACTCCAACAATCTGGAATGATTCACAATTTTGTACTGCTCTCTACAATACAATAATTATAATACAATACAATAAGCTAAGAAGATCTAATCCTACATATAGAATTAGGAAACTTGAGCATGCATTTACAACCAATTGTTATGCCACTTAAACAAGGGCTCTAAAATAGTCTTACTAAAGATAGAGACATAGACTTAAGACTCTGACTTAATCCGTTCATGCAAACACTTGCTTCCGTCCACGAAAATAGCTCTCTAAACACACAGGTGACCGACACCGGTTCCTGCTGCTTGCCTGTGACAGACATCAGCCAAACTCTATCAACGTTGGCATCTCCTAAACTGCTCCTGACCAACGTCAGTTGCTCCTGACTGACGTCGGTGACTGTGTAAACCTGCAACTATCAAATGTGCTCCTTGGTGAAGCTTTTAGGCTCCACACCTTAACATATCCTAGCTTATAGCTCTCACTTTCATACATCCTTACTTGGGATACATCTAAATATTATGTCCCTTTAATCCTATCATCATCTTGTTTTTTTTAATTCCCCCTTTGGATGTGTCTATAACCATGACACCCATTATATTTTCTCCTTGTGCATGTGTCCTTGATATGGGAATCATCAATTTGTATCTCATTGTTCAAATCAAATCACTCATCTTCTTCATCTTCTATCCCACATCTAACATCTCATCCCCTTATCTATCCATCTCATCCCACCCATCATTTATTATTTTGAGTGGCCATCCAGCTCATTATTTCCCATATATCCCCTCAAGGGGGCATCATATCCCCTAAAAACATCTAATAACATTAATCCATGACATGGTTTTTCTTTGAAATACCATTACTCCTTCCACTTCACTCGACTCACAATTTCATTTTAAAGAGGGGCAAAATGTATACACCTAAAATTTCTGACCTCATTACTATCAACTAATATTCCTATTAGTCGACACTAATTTCTCTTAACTAATTTTATCTCACTAATTTATCCTAATTCTAGCCATTTATCTAATATCCCTATCCATTATCATTCATCCACTAACCTTATTCATCCCATCCCTTCATTAATTCTATTATAATCCCTATTATCCTAATCTAATCCTAGTTATCTATTATTTGGGAATTTTTGATTCCCATGACCCCACCTAACCACCTACTATCCTACTCCTTAGGCTTTCCTACACCCCTAGTTACCTAATCCTTCTTTAATCCCCATCTCTCTTTCCTCCAATAATCATTAACTCGTAAATATATTTCTAGAACTCTCCAAATCTAAAACTCTCTCTAACCTAGCCTTCCTCTCTAGAAACCTATAATTCTATAGGTTTCTAAGGAATTTAATATTCCTTGGATAATCTACATCCATTGATATCCTCCCTTCAAGTTTTAATCTTATCCCTTGATCTTCCCTCCTTTATTCTATATAAACAACTCTCCTCCTCCATGGAATGACATCTCATGAAGCCATAACAAATCCATGTCCAATTATCCATTGAATCCTCCATCAACAAATCCAACATCAAGCAACATCTAAATATCAATTTGAGTTAAGGTAATCCATCAATATCAATATCTTTATATTTTTGTTTTGATCATGGCTTGAAGAATTTAGGATTTAGAATTTAGATGTAGGATTTAATAGTTATTTAATCCAATTGCACTTGATTCTAATGGCTTTAGGCTTTACTTATGTAGTTGGTTATTTGAGTGATTGAAGTGCATGATTTGATCCTTGAGCTCAAAAAATCACCTATAGACGTAAATCAATATTTTGGATATCATAAAGATTTAATATATTCTACATATTGATTATTTTCATTGAGAAATAAGATACAAGATCTAAATGATAGAAATTCCATCCAAGATATCATTACTTTTCATTGATATTCATTAATAAATAAGTTACAAGATTTATTCGTAATCAATGATTTGAAATATTTATTAATCTATTTTTGAATCAATATATTAAGACACAGTATAATGTTTTCTTGGATACATATATACAATAATAAATTATTTTAATTGAGTATCTCTTCAATAATAGTATAGGTATGGTTACTAGTTCACAAAAACTAGCTCCATCTATCACATTCTATGACCTCATGATTCAAAAATATGATACAAATATGTCCACTCTATATACATGCTTCTATTTATTCAAATCATATGATTACACATGAAATTATGGTAGATAATGGTTTGAGTCAAAAAAAAATTTATGATGTCTTTTTTTCTAGTCGAGGGTATACTTAGTAAGACTTATTAGGAACAACCAAGGTAATTGGGAGTTATGATTGTATTATGTGGATACCCATCAGTGGTATTACATTACCAATCACCATAGTTCCTAAGAACTTATTATTATTGTATACATTTCATTTTTACCACTTTATATGTCAAAATGGTGAAATGTAACAAGTTCTTACATTTTCACACAAACTGATCCAAACTCATTTTTTCATCCCAAACTCTTTTTACATCCAACATGAAAGTTTTAATTCACATTGGGGAATACCTAATTGGATAAATACACTATATTAAACCATAAAATTTATCAAAAACATCCCAGATCAAGTTGACACGTCACAAATTTCATTGCATGGTAATTAAATTAAATGTTTGACTGATAAACAATAATGAAAAAAGAATTTCCTATTATGCTAGTTCAATTAATTATCTTAATTAATCTATAATGGAATATTTTGTGGTTATTTATAATTTCTATAATTCATAATTAAGATATTCCTATTAACTACACATTAATCTATGAGTGTATGTTATATTCAACCCCAATCCCTAAATGTCCCCCATTAATCTTTTATTTTATTTTATAATCCTAAATTCCCTTATTTATTCATTAATCACCCCAATCCCAAGAGAAGGTGGGAGAAAAACTCTAACCAAGTCCATTACCCAATCAACTTCCTAAGGCCATGATAAATTATGACAAACCCATGCCTTGAGCCCATCCCCCATCACATGGCCTCTTAATCCTCCTCCCTTGATATTCTAAATATATCAATGACACATAATCACTCAAGAAATATATAAATTAAGCATCACCCCTATTCATTCTTAGGCCAAATATTGTATAGTGAAGCTCTTTTAGTTTATCAAGCCATTTTGTGTATCAATTCTCTTTTAGTCACCTATTATCAATCGAAACAAGCTTATCACCTAAAGGGAAATGTTTCCTAAAACATGCAACATTGCTAAAGATATTTTGGAGCTAAAATCTGAGACCCATTATGTTTGCATTTGAAAATGGTAAAATATCCTCAAATTAATGTATATCTATTCTCTTTTATCTTTTCACTTATTTCTTTTGCCTTGCATTGGATCATGAGGTCCTAGGCTCAAGGTTGTGTGTTTCATTTTCTTTGTTTGATTGAGATTTATCTAACATAGTGAACCCAACCCTTACTACAATCCTATTGATACATATGGCATGTTTGATGATACTCTCACCCTAAAACATATTCTAATATCTTATCCCATTCATAATATTAATAAATTAAGCTAAATATTAGATTAATTTATCTTTTCATTCCTTCTAATTTTATAAATTTTCATCCCAAGATTTTATGTTTTATTTTAACTTTTGTTTAAAAAATAAAATAAATAAAACATGGCTATTAAAATGGATATTTTTTTAATCTATAATTTTTTTGTTTTTTGATTTTTGGTAGCGTGGTTTGTATTTTTCTTAATATCAAGCTCTAAAACTTTCATAAAAATCTTATTTGTAGTTTAGGAGATATGGTTAATTTAGTGGTTGTCATTTTTATAGCAAAAATGGTTATTGAATAGCTATATTTTTTAATCTATAAAAACATTCATTATAATTATTTAAAAGTTGTTTCATGTTTTTCTTAGTTGAGATCTATCAAAATCTCAACAAAATATTATTTGTACTTTATGAGATATTGCTAAATTAATAACTATCGCTTCTTATTTATTTATTCTTTTTTTTTGTTCTAACTTTCAAATTTGTAGGTTTATTATTTTTACCTTAAATTCTAACTTGATGGATTTTGTGTCAGGAATATTTTAAATATTCTATTTTTGTTGATCCACAATCAAATTCCATAGTTTTATTAAACTTTATAATCTCTGTTATAAGTCCTTGGTCAAAGAAGTAAATTTAAAACCTAAGGCAAAACATTCCTCTTTTCAAAAATAATTAAATTTGTTAGAGGTTTTTAAATGATGTCTCTAAGGTGACCAAGGATGTTGATGAGGTGTTATGTGTGATAGAATGATAATGAAAATGTGTGCTTCAATGTGCTTCATTGTTCTTGTATAGTTCTTCGGTGTTTAACTTGGATAAGTAGATGGTGGATGTTATTGATAGTGTGGTCATGTTACAAATGGGGTGTTATGAGTGCTTAGAGATATTATAAAAGTGAACAAAATTCATCATACTAGTCATATGAAGGCCTAGGTTCAAGTAGTCATCTTGGCAGATAAGACTAAGTAAGCAATTTGATGATGTCATATTTCATATGTGTGAAGGGTTCTAGAGTAGTTTAATATATGGATGGATTCCCCTATATTTGGAAATATATGGTTCAAATTTTAGGTATAGACATGGTGCATAAAAAAAATTATAAAGCTGAAAATTTATCTTCTCAATTAGTGTTCACTAAGCTCCCATACTTAGTCAAATTTGCATTATTAAAGATCTACAGTGAACATTTAATCAGGTGATGAAGATCTGTGATGAGAATTTAATCTAACCAGATAAGGATCTAAGAGAGTGTGTGATATTTTTATAAATTGATCCAATGGTCCATATTTCTTCAATATGTCAAAATATGATCAGAAGGCATGTGAGGCTACCAAGTGGTGGAGGTTCATTGGAGACTGACATCAATGTGCTTAGAAGGCATGTGAGGGTGCCAAGTATCTTAATCATAGAAGTATAGATTAATGATCAACAGTGAGAGATGTAAGATAAAAACCAAGATAATATTAAGGAGATAGATAGATCATGTTTCTTAAATCTATGTGAGGACATGAGATGATGACATGTGTCTGCAATATTTGCTTTACTTAGTGACTGTTGGTATTTGAATTAACAAAGGAATAACTAGTCTACAGTATTTTGCTAATATCATTTGATCTAGGAATAATTTATTGATGGAGTAAAAATAAAAGTTTAAGAGGACTTCAAGGAACATCCATAAAATCTAGTTATAATATTTGAATGTTCTAAGAATTTCATATATTGAGATCCAAAGTTGACTTTATATTTGACCATGTTCTGCAAGTGACCTAAGAAAGATAATTGAAGAATTATTGATGGTATTTAGATGTTTTAAGATGAGATAAATATTTAATATGTTATAAAATATATTATAAACATCTATGTATATTATGGAAGTTTGACCAATCCATATTCAATATGAACAAAGGCTTAGAAGTTGACTATGTTTGTTAAATGCATTGGTAGATTGAGTGACCATATTGCAAGAGAGAGTTGAAGTTATTCTGATCAAAATTTAATAATAAAATGAGTATGGAGATGTTATATAGTTATTTAATTATTATTCTATGTCATGATAATCCCTTGATCAGATATGAAGAGTCAAAATATCTTAACTATATTTTGATTGTATATGACCAATCTGAGTGGTAATTTTGAGAGAGTTATTTTTAGTGCTTAGAGATTGTGTTAAAGTGTCTAAAGAAGATGGAGATGTTAAATATGTCCTTAAAATTTCACCCATATGATCTAATCATATGACTATGTGAAAGACTTGAGGGTTTACTTCAAAAGTTTGAGACTATGTTTTTTTGTGTATGAAGGCCCAAAAAGCAAAGAGACCTAATTGGTAGGTTCAAGTGTTGAGTTGGTATTATAGGAGGCATGGACCCATGATGGAGTTATAAATGGAATTTTAGAGATAAGTTTTATGTGTTCAAATCATTGTTAAAGGATGAATGTTCTCCAAGTAGTCTCACATGTAATGTGTGAGTATGAAGGCCTAATTATTTTAGGTCTCGCCAAGACCTAATGGAGGTTTGGGGCTAATGATTTAATGAGTTACCTATGAATAAGGTTATCACATGTAATTTTTATATGGACCTATGTTAATTTTGGTTCAAATAATTAAAGCATCTTAGCTGACCAATATGGGTTAAAGGAAGAGAGTGGTATAAGTACAAGGTCTAATTGGACTAATTGTGTAAGTTCAAGAACTGTGGAGTTAAGCAAAGTAAATAAATTTGAAAGATAAGGTAAAAGTTAGTAAGGACCATTAGAGATAAAAGAGGATAAATCATGTTTATCTAATCAAGATGATGTTGATTGAGATTTATCTAACATAGTGAACCCAACCCTTACTACAATCCTATTGATACATATGGCATGTTTGATGATACTCTCACCCTAAAACATATTCTAATATCTTATCCCATTCATAATATTAATAAATTAAGCTAAATATTAGATTAATTTATCTTTTCATTCCTTCTAATTTTATAAATTTTCATCCCAAGATTTTATGTTTTATTTTAACTTTTGTTTAAAAAATAAAATAAATAAAACATGGCTATTAAAATGGATATTTTTTTAATCTATAATTTTTTTGTTTTTTGATTTTTGGTAGCGTGGTTTGTATTTTTCTTAATATCAAGCTCTAAAACTTTCATAAAAATCTTATTTGTAGTTTAGGAGATATGGTTAATTTAGTGGTTGTCATTTTTATAGCAAAAATGGTTATTGAATAGCTATATTTTTTAATCTATAAAAACATTCATTATAATTATTTAAAAGTTGTTTCATGTTTTTCTTAGTTGAGATCTATCAAAATCTCAACAAAATATTATTTGTACTTTATGAGATATTGCTAAATTAATAACTATCGCTTCTTATTTATTTATTCTTTTTTTTTGTTCTAACTTTCAAATTTGTAGGTTTATTATTTTTACCTTAAATTCTAACTTGATGGATTTTGTGTCAGGAATATTTTAAATATTCTATTTTTGTTGATCCACAATCAAATTCCATAGTTTTATTAAACTTTATAATCTCTGTTATAAGTCCTTGGTCAAAGAAGTAAATTTAAAACCTAAGGCAAAACATTCCTCTTTTCAAAAATAATTAAATTTGTTAGAGGTTTTTAAATGATGTCTCTAAGGTGACCAAGGATGTTGATGAGGTGTTATGTGTGATAGAATGATAATGAAAATGTGTGCTTCAATGTGCTTCATTGTTCTTGTATAGTTCTTCGGTGTTTAACTTGGATAAGTAGATGGTGGATGTTATTGATAGTGTGGTCATGTTACAAATGGGGTGTTATGAGTGCTTAGAGATATTATAAAAGTGAACAAAATTCATCATACTAGTCATATGAAGGCCTAGGTTCAAGTAGTCATCTTGGCAGATAAGACTAAGTAAGCAATTTGATGATGTCATATTTCATATGTGTGAAGGGTTCTAGAGTAGTTTAATATATGGATGGATTCCCCTATATTTGGAAATATATGGTTCAAATTTTAGGTATAGACATGGTGCATAAAAAAAATTATAAAGCTGAAAATTTATCTTCTCAATTAGTGTTCACTAAGCTCCCATACTTAGTCAAATTTGCATTATTAAAGATCTACAGTGAACATTTAATCATGTGATGAAGATCTGTGATGAGAATTTAATCTAACCAGATAAGGATCTAAGAGAGTGTGTGATATTTTTATAAATTGATCCAATGGTCCATATTTCTTCAATATGTCAAAAGATGATCAGAAGGCATGTGAGGCTACCAAGTGGTGGAGGTTCATTGGAGACTGACATCAATGTGCTTAGAAGGCATGTGAGGGTGCCAAGTATCTTAATCATAGAAGTATAGATTAATGATCAACAGTGAGAGATGTAAGATAAAAACCAAGATAATATTAAGGAGATAGATAGATCATGTTTCTTAAATCTATGTGAGGACATGAGATGATGACATGTGTCTGCAATATTTGCTTTACTTAGTGACTGTTGGTATTTGAATTAACAAAGGAATAACTAGTCTACAGTATTTTGCTAATATCATTTGATCTAGGAATAATTTATTGATGGAGTAAAAATAAAAGTTTAAGAGGACTTCAAGGAACATCCATAAAATCTAGTTATAATATTTGAATGTTCTAAGAATTTCATATATTGAGATCCAAAGTTGACTTTATATTTGACCATGTTCTGCAAGTGACCTAAGAAAGATAATTGAAGAATTATTGATGGTATTTAGATGTTTTAAGATGAGATAAATATTTAATATGTTATAAAATATATTATAAACATCTATGTATATTATGGAAGTTTGACCAATCCATATTCAATATGAACAAAGGCTTAGAAGTTGACTATGTTTGTTAAATGCATTGGTAGATTGAGTGACCATATTGCAAGAGAGAGTTGAAGTTATTCTGATCAAAATTTAAGAATAAAATGAGTATGGAGATGTTATATAGTTATTTAATTATTATTCTATGTCATGATAATCCCTTGATCAGATATGAAGAGTCAAAATATCTTAACTATATTTTGATTGTATATGACCAATCTGAGTGGTAATTTTGAGAGAGTTATTTTTAGTGCTTAGAGATTGTGTTAAAGTGTCTAAAGAAGATGGAGATGTTAAATATGTCCTTAAAATTTCACCCATATGATCTAATCATATGACTATGTGAAAGACTTGAGGGTTTACTTCAAAAGTTTGAGACTATGTTTTTTTGTGTATGAAGGCCCAAAAAGCAAAGAGACCTAATTGGTAGGTTCAAGTGTTGAGTTGGTATTATAGGAGGCATGGACCCATGATGGAGTTATAAATGGAATTTTAGAGATAAGTTTTATGTGTTCAAATCATTGTTAAAGGATGAATGTTCTCCAAGTAGTCTCACATGTAATGTGTGAGTATGAAGGCCTAATTATTTTAGGTCTCGCCAAGACCTAATGGTGGTTTGGGGCTAATGATTTAATGAGTTACCTATGAATAAGGTTATCACATGTAATTTTTATATGGACCTATGTTAATTTTGGTTCAAATAATTAAAGCATCTTAGCTGACCAATATGGGTTAAAGGAAGAGAGTGGTATAAGTACAAGGTCTAATTGGACTAATTGTGTAAGTTCAAGAACTGTGGAGTTAAGCAAAGTAAATAAATTTGAAAGATAAGGTAAAAGTTAGTAAGGACCATTAGAGATAAAAGAGGATAAATCATGTTTATCTAATCAAGATGATGTAGGTGGATACATAGGTCATTGGACCTAATGAGCTTAGAAGAGGTTAGTTGAGTGAATAAGCCCTAGAGGATGTTTGAGAAAGATTAAGGGGTGAAGTGTGCAAGCAAGAGGAGTCCATCATTAGTTGTGTTTGCCATCAGATCAGAGGTAGAGATAAGATCAAAGGTATCTGAGTTGGTGCTTGGTTACCTAGGGGATTGTAGCCTCCTTACTAGTTGGAGCTAGCTAAAGGTTTAGTGGATGCTTGACTAAATTTAGGAGTGGGTGTTCCTTGATTAGTTGGTGCTGGTATAAATGTTTAATCTTGTATTTATAATACTATATTCCATCTTGAAGAGTTCAATTGGTTTTATCCCCAAAGAGGGTTTCCCACATATATCATATGTTATGTGCTTGATCTTGTTATATCTTCCTTGTTCATTGTAATGGTTAATTTATATGCATCATGATTATATGTGATGAATGTTTAAGAGTTGTGAATTGAATTAGATTATATTTCATCACGGATTCACCCCAAACCCCTTTTAGTGATTATAACTCTAAAAATTGGTATCATATCAAGACCTTTTATGTAATTTTAAACACTTGAAGGTGATCTAAGGTACAAACATGGCTGAGTAGTTGAGGAAATAAAATCTTGAGTTGAGATCAATAGTCAAAAGTCTTGAAGAACTTATTAGTCATATTGAGACTGGGAAGAGTAATTATAATTCCAAGGATGATGAACATGAGATGAGTGTTGAGAAGCCTAATGAATAGATCATAAAACATAAAAAAATAATAAATCATCTTTAAACCAAGTTTGAGAGATTAACTGAAATAGTCAAAGAAGACAAGATGACCATGCAAGATCTTAACGATCAATTAAGAGTTATAAGCACTAATTTGAGTTCAAAAGAGGAAGAATGTAGATGTGTCAAAAATCAATTAGAAGAGACAAATGCTAAGTTAAGTTCAAATAAAAGTGAACATGATGAGTTGAATTCCAATATTGATTCTATAAAGATTATTGAAGAACAAGCATGTAGATTGAAGGATGACATGGATAAATAAGTTAAGAGGGATAAGGAGACTATCTAATTTCTCATAATTTAGTTAGAGGCTACAAGTTCAAGTATGAGAGCTAAATAGGTTGAGAGCATTCAATTAAAAACTAAGCTAGATTCATTGAAATATTAACATGAGCAATTTGTTGTCAAGGTAAACAAGGTTGAGAAAGAGTAAAAGAGGTCAACTCAAGACAAGAAGGATACAACCACCAAGTGATACAATAAAATATCCATCAGGTATCCATGAGGTATGAAATAAATTTTAATGTTCATTATTATGCTTATCATGGGTTTGGTCATAAGGCAAGAAATTGTAGAAGGAAGAGTAACTAGTCAAATGGAGGTATGGATAATATAGTCTGTTATAATTGTCATGACATGGGACATATTGCTATATTTTATCCCAAAATGCATGGGAAAAGAATAACCTAGATATTTAGACCTAGGATAGTCAATCTTGATCATAATGAACCTAAGAGACAAGATGTTATTTGTTTCAGTTGTCATCAAGTTGGTCATAATAAAAGATATTATATAAGTAGGTTTTCAAGTGATAAGAAGGTTCGTGGACATCATAGTGTGCTCAAGAGAGGTAAATCCTTAGTATGGAATCCTAAGAAATTTAAGACCAAGAAAACTAATTAGGTTGAGCTAAAATATCAAGGTGGACTACCTACTAAAGCAAAAACGGAATCAAATATGAATAAGGTTTAGGAATGCCAAGAGAATGTGTCATTTATCTAGATAGAAAAGGAGAATCAAAATTTAATTCATGTCAAGCTTAAGGAAAATACTAAAGTGCTAATTGAGGCTAGTTCTAATGTATGTATGGATCCAAGAGAACATCCTACTATTGTTGAGCATGTTTCATGAAAAGAACATCTTTTGTCAATACCCATTGATAAGGTTTTTTCTTTAGTTGAAAAGGTGTGTCATAAATCTTTATTATGTCTATATGTTTTCAATCCAATATTAGAAGAAAAGGTGAATATTATAGTAGATTATCATGTTGCTTCTCTTAAGCATAAAAAGAAGAAGAAGAACTATCAAGATCATATGACCAAGGAGGAGAAGGAATATGAGGAGTTGTAGGCAACTCCTAGTTTCATATTATTCGAGGACATTGTGGGTTAGGGTGTTTCTATCTAGGCTTAAAAGAGACACTTGAAATCAAGAAGAAGCATGGAGTTAAGGAGATCTAACTCAGATAGTTTGAAAAGATTGAAGAGATGTGAATGATGTGTTGGGGAGCATATGTGAGATGCTTTAGTCATAGTGGAGATATGAAGAATTCTACTATAGTTGTAAATTCAATAATATTGATATGATGACTTGATAAAATTAAGTCATATATTTTGACAAGGTATTAAATCTTCATGCATGAACAAAGGGAGTTTGTGAGTTATGTAGGTAGAAACGTCTAATTATTAGAGAAACCCAAGTTTAGATTAGTGGATGTCAAAGAATAAATGACATGAGATGGATCATGATGTTAGGGGGAGATTTATAAGCTCTATGAGTAGTTTTTCAAGGTCCTCAGGATTGAAATATGATCCCACTTTGTCATTGTGTCAAAAGGGAAGAAAGTACATGAAGAGAGAGATAAAGCCTAAGCATAAGATTTGTATTGGTGTTTAACATCAATAGCAAAGGATGATATTTTTTTAAGTTTGTTAATGATGTATCCAAGGTAACCAAGGATGTTCATGAGGTGTCATGTGTGTTAGAATGACAATGACAAAGTGTGTTTCAGTGCCCTTTTAATGTTATTGCATAGTTCTTTAGTGTTTGACTTAGATAAGTAGATGGTGGATGTTATTAATGGTGTTTTCATGTTGTAGAGACCCTATGTGGTTTTATGAGTTCTTGTAGTGCTTATGGAGGTGAATGAAATTCATCATAGAAGTCATATGAAAGCTTAGGTTCAAGTAGTCATCTTAGTAGATAAGATTGAGTAAGTAGTTTGATGACATCATATTTCACACATGTGAAGGGTTATAGAGTAGTTTGATATATGGATGGATTAAACCATATGAGGAGATCATATGGTTAAAATTTTAGGTTTGGACATGGCATGTAGTAAAAGCTATTTAGGTGAAAAATAGGCTTCTTAGGTGGAGTTTACTAAGTTCCCATACTTAGTCAAATTTACATTATCAAAGATCTATGATGAGTGTTTAATATAAATAGATAAGGATATAATAGAGATCATGGTATTGTCATAAATTGATCTAATATTACATATTTATTAAATATGTCAAAGGATTCTTGGAAGGCATGTGTGGCTTCCAAGTGGTGGAAGTTTATTGGAGACTGACATCAATGTGGTTAGAAGGCACATGAGGGTGCCAAGTGTCTTAATCATGGAAACATAGATAAATGATGAATGATGATCGATGTAAGGTAAATAATAGGATACTACTAAGGATATCTATGGAAAATGTTTTGCAAGCTATGAGAGGACACAAGATGAAGATACGTGTCTACAATATTTTCTTTACTCAATGACCGTTGGTATTTGAATTAATAAAGGAATAACTAGTTTACAGTATTTTGCTAATATATTTTGATTTAGGAAAAATTTATTTATTGATTAAAAATAAAAATTTAATAGGAATTCAAGGTGCATCCATGTAATCTAGTTATAATATTTTAGTGTTTATATAGTTGTAGATATTGAGCTCCAAATTTGACTGTGTTTGACCATGTTCTGCAAGTGACCCAAGAAGGATAATTGAAGAGTTATTGATGGTATTTCAATGTTTAAAGATGAGATAAGTATTCAAGAGTGTTATATACTATATGATAACAATTTTTGTGTATTATTTAGGTTTTACCAGTCGATACTCAATATAAATAAAGGCTTAGAAGTTGACTTTGTTTGTTGAATACACTGGCAGATTGAGTGACCATGTTGCAAGAGAGAGTTGAAGGTGTTATGAGAAAAAATGAAGAATGAAATGAGTATGAAGATGTTATAAAAATATCTAAGGATTATTATAAATTAATGGATGTCATGATATGCCCCTGATCAGATATGGAGAGTCAAAATAGCTTAACTATATTTTGACTGTATATGACCAGTCTGAGTGGTCATTTTGAGAGAGTTATTTTTAGTGATTAGAGCTTGTGATGAAGTTTATAAAGAACATGGAGATGTTTTATAGGTCATAAAGAGTTCATGAATTATGATCTAATCATATTTATATGTGAAATACTTGAGTGATTGTTTTAGAAGTTTGAGACTATGTTTTCTATGTATGAAGGCCTAAAGAGCGAGGAGACCTAATTGGTAGGTTCAAGTGTTGAGTTGGTCTTATAGGTGGAATGGACAATGATGAAATTATAAATGGCCTATTTTATATAGGTTTGATGTGTTCAAATCATTTTTAAAATATGAAGGTGGTTCAAGTAGTCTCACATGTAATGTGTGAGTATGAAGGCCTAATTATTTTAGGTTTTACCAAGACCTAATAGTGGTTTGGGGATAATAAGGTAATGAAAAAACTATGAAGAGTGTGGTTATCACATGTAATTTTTTTATTGACCTATTTTAAGTGTCATTAAAATATGTAAATCATTTTGGCCAACCAAGATGGATTAAAGGAAGAGAGTGGTATAAGTATAAGGTCTAACTAGACTAATTGTGTAAGTTAAGGAAGTGTGGAGTTAAGAGAAGTAGATAAAATTTGAAAGACAAGGTATAGGTTAGTGAGGACAATCAGATGGAAAATAGGATTAGTCACATTTATCTAATTAAGATGATGTAGGTGGATACACAAGTCATTGGACCTAATTATCCTAGAAGAGGCTAGTTAAGAGAATAATCCCTAGAGACTATTTGAGAAAGATTGAGGGGTGAAGTGTGAAATTAAGATGAGTCCATCATCAAGTGTGTTTGACATTAGATCATAGGTAGAGATCAGATCAGAGGTATCTGAGTTGGTGTTTGGTTACCTAAGAGGTTGCATACTCCTTTCTAGTTGGAGCTAGCTAAAGGTCAAGTGGGTGCTTATCTAAATTCAAGGGTAGGTGATTCTTGATCAGTTGATGCTAGTCTAAATTTTGAATCTTATATTTATAGGACTATTCCATCTTATAGGATTCAATGGGTTTTATCACCCAATAGGGTTTCCCACATTTATCATGTGATATGTGATTGATCTTTCTATATCTTCTTTGTTCATTATAATGGTTAATTTGTATGCATCATGATTGTATGTGCTAAATTTTTAAGAGTTATGAACTGAATTAGATTATCTTGCATCACTGATTCAGATCCCCCCTCTTAGTGATTGTACCTCTAACAAAATTTGGCTTTAAAACAAAAAAATACCTCGACTTGGGTTTAGAAAGGAACACACACTTTTAATTTGGGGTTTAAAACATATTTTTATTTTCAATTTGTTTCCATTTTGATTGATTATTTGTGTCTTTGTAATTTTTCCCACACATATACTCTCCCCTCATTTTTTGAAACTTAGGTTAGCCAAAAACATGGAGATAAACATCTATTTTTATCCTGAATATTTGCCTAAGTATGCTCTTTGTTTTCTCCTAATGGGATTACTACAAATAAAAAATGAAAATACCTTCTATTTTTATTTTTGGGTTATGCAATTATGATTTCATCACCTTATCATGGATCTTTAGGGCATGGTGACTTAGGGTGATATCTTAACATTTTTACAACCCAAAACATTTGACAAGTTATATAAATGGTGGATCAAATATTGTAAAGGAATATATTAATTATCCATATAGGGTTTCATGAAAGAAAAGGGTTTATCACTAATGATAAGCCATTTAGACACAACCCATGAATAATACATTATTCAATAGAGTGATTACTGATATGTGATGGATAGAATGGTTGTGGTGGGACTAGACCCTCTCATGAATTATCAATTTTATATCTCTTATTAGATGAATATTTTATTCCCATATACCAAAAGGTATATTGGGACCATATAAATAAGCATGTATACATATAATCCTAGGAAATTCAATTTATCATCTAACTTATGGTGTGTCTAAGAGGATTGAATCACCTAGTGAAGATAATTTACACATATCCTTGAAATCGGGTTTAGTGGGATATAGTAATGGTAAGATCCTTCATTGTTAGTGATATAAAACTTTGGGTCAACACTATCCAATGGCAAAATAAGTAATAAGGAAAAAATACAAGTCATTTAGATCCTTTTTCTTAATTTTATACCTTTTTGTGTATTACTTGTTTGTTTAAAGTGGGGACTTATTTGTTTCCTCATTATAATTATCATGTAATTGATGTTTATGTTTGTAACCAAGATTTATATTTTAAATAGACAAATCAAGTCCAAAAAAATACTTGGTCAAAAAATATCCTATGCACCTATATAATAAGGCATTACTCTCAAAAATTTAAACCTTTCAACTTGTCATATTATCCAAATTGAATGGCATTCTATTCACATAGTACCACTATGATGCCCATTTATCTATCCAATCCATTTTAATTATATTCTAATTCTTTCCAAATCAATTATAATTATATTCCAAGCTAGTTCCGATTCTATTCCAAGTAAATTTCATATCAATTCTAAGTCTAAGACAAATTCAATGGTTAAAACCTAATTCAAGCTTTTTAAAGTTCAAAATGTAAAGTCAAAATTTTCAAGGTTAAAGGCCAAATTTTTAAGTCAACCTTAAATTCAATATAATACAACCTTATTTTATTTTCATATCAAATTTTTAAAACAAACATTCCCTTTTCACTTTCCAATCATACTTCAATTCATGTTCAAGTCTAAATCTATCCTAGGTAAATTTGTAAGTCAAACCTTATGTTCTTAAATTCAAACACTCGAGTATCTCAAATCATGTTAAATATTCTAATATTATTTCAATCCAAGTCCAAATTTTCTAAAACATTTTCAAGACATTTGTGATATAGATACACATTTTTTGGATATCAACCTTGACTTCATTTTTTCTTTATCCTTTGTATTCATAGGTTTACCTTGAGTATTTCAATTTGGTTTAAAAGACTTACATTTACAAACCCTAGGTTACTTCAAAACATAGTTGATAACCTAGATAGTTTAATCTTTTGAATTTAAATCTAATTCAACCACTTATTTTTCAATAAGTATCCAACATACCTTGGTATACAATATGTGGTGTGACTTACGACTTTTCCTATGAAGATGATTGGATGACTAATCCCATAGGGTAAGACTATGAATATTAAAATCAAGGTGAGATAAAATTACATCAACCTAAGTATGATGAGGTACCACCTAGCTATGAACCAATCCAATTTAATTTGATAACTTGTTTTACAATAAGGATGGGGATATTATGGGATTATTATATATGGGTGCTAATGTTACTAATCGTTATCCCATATAAAACTTGCCTAATATTTTATAACATCAACCTTCACCTAATAACACTATGGAAATCATAGTGTGGGATGATAATGAGGATCTATCCTCTTCTATCCAAGGTCTATCACTTGTCCAAATAAAGTCAATTATAAAAACATCTAAAAAGGGGGAAGGAAACATTTATTACCACACTAAATTTTCACTAGACATTGTCTCCCAATTGTAATAAACTATTAAATCATTGGATATTATTGTATCTACATTAATTAATATTTTATTTTTTGATCCTCTATTCATAGAGTTTAATTATCATCTTAAAAATCATGGTCAAGATCCATTGGCTAATCTATTCCCTCTTCCATAAGCATCAACTAATATAGAACATAATGTTCATTTGGATTCCTCATAAAAAGTTTTTGAAACTCTAAAATAACTATGTCTTAATCCCCATTAAGTTTTGGCTAATCCCTCTATTTAAATTCTAGCTCAACAAATTCCTCCTAGTCCTCCTAAAAATTCTTTTAATACCTAAATCCCCTCATCAACAACAAAATTCAATTCATTCCCAACAAGCTCCTACATAGTATCATCATGTTCCATCTAGCCCACATCCTTCTTAGCATAACCCTTTTAGGGTTAATCAAATTAATTCTAATACCCAACAAGTCCCTTTCAATATCCAACAATAATTTCTAGTTAGACAATGGGTTGTTTCCAGTTTTTAATGCATTCTTATCTCTCAATAGCAAGTTAACCCTTAAACACAAAAACTTCTTCCTACTAAAAAATGAGTTACATTCTCACTTCAAATCCCAATCAACACCAAGCTTCATACCCAAAATACAATATTGGGAATAGGAATACTAATCATAATAGGTGAATACTAAGGGTACTTATTCCCATAAATCTAACTAATCTACAATTCTACTCTCAGAAATATAATCCACCACCTACATCCCAAAACATTCCTTTTCATGAGGAGTGGAAGGCTATCAAGGATGTAATTTTAGGATAGTAAACAAGGAAGTAGGGCTAAAAATACAAGTTGGATTAAATTTTCTCTTATCCATTTCATGCTACCATATTCTAGACACACTTTCCACCTCATTTTGAGATCCTTAAATTTCACAAATATAATGTAAATGGTGACCTAATAAGTCATCTAAAATAATTATTCGTTGCATGACAATAATCAAGCTATGACACCGGTTTAATTCTTCATCTATTTTCACAAAGTTTGGCTAGTCAAGCTTTAGATTGGTTTATCCTACTCTTGAAAGGTTTCATCATTGATTTTTACGATTTTATCAAAGAAGTTTGTTAGACACTTTTCATATAATATCAAACATGAGTTGATCATGGTTGACATGTTTATTATCAAACAATGAGGTGGAGAGATCTTTACAATTTATCTCCAAAGATGGAGAGAATTGGCTATTAGGTTTACACATTCTCTTCCTAACAAAGATCTAGAAAACATATTCATGACTAGTTTGAATTTTAAACTAGCTCTTAACTTTAGATTACATTATCCAAATAGCTTTGATGAATTCATTGATAAAGGATTTAAAATATAAAAGGCCCTAATTGATAATGGATTAATCAAAATTTATTATAAAAATCAATCTTAGAATCAAATTCAAAGCAAAATCAGACTTAAGCTTTAACATAAAATCTAATAAGTGTGGTTGAAAATCCTAAAGCCTTTAATGATAACAAAAATGTGTTTGGTAATGGAGTAATAGAATCAATACACATTCAAATGGTGTATTTTCCACTAGTAAAAATGCTCTTCCACCCCAAACTCTTACTTTTCAAAGGCCACATCCTCAAAGGAATAATTCCAATAGAAGACACTTCTAATCTTAGATAACCTATTTAGGTAGTGTTTTACATGCTACTTGCTACAAACATGATTAATTGGTCTGATACTAAAACATTTAATGAGAGTCCACATAAGATTAGATGATATCATGATAATGAGTATTATGATTATCATTGTGTAAAAATTCATGGCATTCAACAATGTATTCAACTTCAATGCCTCATTTAAGACATGCTTGAGAGAGGTGAGATTGAATTAAATAATGAACCATCCAGTTCTAACCAGAACATGATGATCTATAAAGACTACTTTCCTAAGAATAATACTAATCAAAATAAGTAACAACATCATTAGTAGAAACATCAATAGGATAATAATTATAATCAAAATCAAGGTTTTTAGGCTAACAATATTGATTATTGTGTTGTTCCCTATGATTAAAACATGGTGGGATGTATCATGAGATATCATTTGGACACAATCAAAATTATTACACATCCCAATTTAAATAATTCCTAGCATGGAAACCTGGTCATTCTAGGATCAAGTCCATCTATCCTAAGAGTTCCTCCTCCAAATTATCTTTATCTAAGAATTATTATCCTAGGACCTGACTATTATTCCTCTAATTCCCATAATCTTATTCTATATAAAGATTATGTTGTTACAAATCAATTTAATAAAGTTACCCTTCAAGGGATTTTATCTTATTATTAAAATCAAAATCCACCATCCAATTCCAATCTTACTTAAAATCATCTAAAATCTGAACGTTCTTCTCTTATTGACAAGCAATATGATATTGTAAATTAATTAAACCAAATGTTGATGTAGATATCCATATTGGATGTTTTGTGTATGTCACAAGTCCACAAGGATATTTCATATGATTTTTTAATCCAATCTAAGGTTCTTATAAATATTGCACCTAATAAATTCCAAGCATTGGTAGGACATTTATCTCCTAGCCCACAACTTAAATTTGATTAGATTGACATGTCAACCATTGGATATCAATACACAAACTCCCTATACATTTAATTCACTATCATATTCCATAAAATCAAGAGGTTAATCATAGACAATGGTTCTAGTCTTAATATTATTTCATTAAAAATAGTCAAACATTTAGGATACACTATAGTGGATTTAAATAATGATATCATCACCATTAAGGGCCATGATAATACTAAAAGAGACTCATAAAGTACAATTTAATATCCCATAGAGTTTGATATTGTCATTCATATCACCCTATGTTATGCTATTAACCTTGAATTTTAGTGCAATCTCTTCTTTAGATATCCTTGGATTCATGTGATGTGTGCAGTCTCCTCTAATTTACATCAATGCATAAAATTCCCTAATGCTAAAATAGAGGTTAATATTCTTGGGGAAATACAACCTTAAAAATATTGTAAACATTTAGAAGAAGAGGGTGACCAATACACTTATTATCCTAGGGCAAAGCATGGTATCAAAAATGACAAATAATTGTTATTTGACCCACCCAAATCCAAATATCTTGATCCTAGTAACCTCACTTACTCTTCCAAATCATATCTTCTCCCTCAAATTTATTCCCATTTCATTTATAAATAGAAATGTGTTAGTAGATACAATATAAAAAATGCTTTTTATACTGCCAAACTCCCTAAATCACCTAATTTATATGGCAAACCCAAGATGGAATGGCATAAAAAGAAGACAAAATCTCACCAAAAAGGGTATATACCATTTGTATTAGGAAATAAATTTAATCAATAATGTTGAAAACAACCAAATGATTAATGATTTTATGGTGATGGTTTTTCTTCCTATTTAAAAAAAAAGTACCCCATTCCAAACAAAACTATGGTCAATCAGGAAGATAAATCCTATACTTCCAGCTAATTAAAATAAATATTGAGGTCTTAGATATAAATTTCATAAGGATGCCCCCTTAGATATCAAAAGTGATTCAACCTCTACATTTAATGACAATTTTCTTGGCAGTGACATATAGTCCTTTATAAGTATCGATGATGATATTTCCGATACTAATATGTTTGATTCTCATTCAATCCTTAACATTTTTGTTTTTATAGAATTTATCCTTACTCTCCATTACCATAATCTCATTTATTGGGACCAACAAGATCAAGATATGGCACTAGATAATTTTTAAAATGAAGAATCCATATCATAATTCTTGGGCTTCATAAATAGTTTACCAATTAGTGACCACAAGCTAGGATTTATCTATACTTTGGACCCTATTTCCTACTTATGGGATCAAGCACACTTCCTTTTTCATGATAAAAACTAAAATTAAACATTGATGTATATAAGTGAAAATCTCTCTAAGGCACTTTTAGACCAAGGAAATAATAAATAAAAAGGCAAGTTCAGGTGAAAACCTATTTTAGGTGCCCTTAGATATGTAAGTTTTATCTCCTTCATAGGAAGGACAAGGTTCTATTATGATCATAACTTAATCCTAATGATCATGAAACATTTGATAAAATGGTCCTTTAAAATACACAACTAGTTTCTAATTGGCCATTACCTAACATGGATGACTCTAAGCCCTCATACATGGGTGGGCCTGATAACCCACCTCTTGATCAAAAATATTACTTATCTCCATTGCCAATCATTCTTTAAGATAGTCCCACTTTGTTCATGGAATATACTAGTGAATTGACTACTAACACACATAAAAATCCAAAAATATTCAAAATTGGTGCATGCCTCACTCTAGAGGAACATGAATTCATTCTTGTCATTTTTAAATAATTTAGTGATATATTTTAATGGTTCTATAATGATATGCATGGTTTATATATTTCTTTGGTGGTGCATCATCTTATTTTACACCCATATGCTAATCCCATTAATCATAAATTGTGGGAGATACATCTGCAAATTACCATCATGGTCAAGAAGGAACTAGAAAAGTTCCTTGAGATAGTTTCACAATTTTATTGATTATTCATATTGGAATTATAATATTATGCTAGTCATTAATAATCTCATGGGCATTAGGATATTCATTTATTTTAGGGATATCAACAAATCTTGTCCAAAGGATGATTTTCCCCTACTCAACATAGATATGATTGTTCATTCCATAGTAGGTTATGAAATGTTATCTCTTTGGATAACTTCTCAAGATATATTTAAATCAAAATTAATTCATAAGATGAACACAAAATAACATTCACAACTCTATGGGGAAAATTTTATTACCAATTCATTCCATTTGGCTTGAAAAATGTTGGAGCTAAATACCAACATGCAATGATAGTTATATTTCATGATTTGATGCATAAATTATTAAGGATTATGTGGATGATATCATGGGTAAATAAAGAACCTATGCATAACATCCTGAAGTATTGAGATGATTGTTTTAAATGATTTGTATTTATAAAGTGTATCTAAACCTTAAGAAATGTTTTTTTGGGGTTACATCTAGAAAAATGTTAGGTTTTATTATTTCTCATAAGGGAATTGAAGTCAATCTATGAAAAGTTAAGGCCATTACTGATATGCCACCTTCCAATATGAATCAACTTCACAATTTTTAGGTTAATATCTAGTCTATTTTCCACTTCATTTTTCAACTTGTTGATTGATACCACCCATTCACATGCCTTCTAAATAAAGGCACTACATTCAATAGAATCCTAAATTTTAAGCCTTTGCATAACTCAATAGATATCTAGAAAATATTCTAGTGATTGTTACACCAATGCCTAGTAATCTATTCTTATTATATATTTTAGCTACTAAAAATTCCATGGGGGCCTTCTTGCTCAACATGACGATCAAGACAAGGAAAGGGTAGTCTATTATCTGAGTAGAACACTAGTTTCTTATGAGCACAACTACACTCTAATTGAGAAATCTCATCTTAAATTATTTTTTTATTCTTAAAATATAATACATTACATGTTTAACAAAGATACCATTTGGATCATAAAATTTTATCCTTTAAAATATCTATTATCAAAAGTAGCTTTAAAAAATTGAATGGCTAAGTGTGTGATGTTACTCAGTGAGTTTAACATCAAGTACTCCCATCATAAAGATATAAAATGGTAGGTATTAGCCAGTTTTAATTTTTTGAATCACATATTACATATTATAACCCTTTCACAATTCACTTTTTTGATTAGTCCATCTTGATTCTAGATGAATCTAAGCACTGGGAGCTCTATTTTGATGGTTCTTTCACATCTCACATTTTTGGAATAGTGATGTAGGTAGGTGTGTGTGTGTGTGTGTGTGTGTGTGTGTGTGTGTGTGTGTGTGTGTGTGTGTGTGTGTGTGTGTGTGTGTGTGTGTGTGAGATTAAATTTTGTTTATTTTTGGTATTATGAGGTTTAAGAGGTAATTATTTATAAATAATAGTCCTTGTTTATGATTCATTGCTGAATTTTATGTCATTTAGAGGTGTTATTTATTTTCTTGCCAAAAGAAAGAAATTTAAAATTTTGAATTTATTTATAAATTTTTAATGGAATTGTCACCCTTTTGGTGTATGTAAAAGGCATAGATAATTTTATAATGGGTCCTAAGGGTCAAAATACATTTTTTAATATTTTTTAAACCTCTAACTCATCCTCAACTTGCCTAAACCCAATCAAGGTTTATGTAACGTATGAAAATGACCAAATTAAGTATGATGAGATGAGTTTCAAGTTTGTTGAGAGATATTTGGATCATGAAAAAATAAGTAAATAATATTATAAATATATCAATAAATTTTTAAATTTTTAACCATCAAAGGAGGATCTAAAAAATTAACAAAGAAAGGATACACTCTGTAGTTACATGTATTTTAAGAGGTGGTTGTGTAGAGTGACGATAATTTGTAAGGTTTTTTTATTAGTTTCTAGAATATATTAATAAAAGGAGGATTTTTATGATTTTGTATGAAATATAATATTTTATACACATGTGAGTGAATAATTTTTATGTTCTTTCATCTTTTTATCACTCTTATTGATGGTTCTTAAGTTTTAGGGTCTGAAAACACAATTTTAAGGGTTACAATTTAGGAAAGAAGAAATATTATTTGTGTTTTTAAGTTTTTTCAAAGTATTAAATTATATTTAAGGGTATATAATGATGTAATATACCTTATAAAAGTGAAATTTTTTAGAAACATATCATACAATTCAAATTATCTATTTTTAGTGCCCTTGGCCTACGTGTAAGCCTACTAGGGTTTTGATTACTAAAACCTTATTAACTTGAAAATTAACCTTTAAAATATTATAAAAAAAATTATCTAAGTTTATGTTTATTTTTTTAATTCTTTTAACTAGTTTTATTAGTTTATATTTCCTATAGAAAGAGATATTCCCAAAATACAATCAACAAGTTTGTAGGTGAGGGTTTTAGAAGGGTTTAGGGAGACTAAAAAGTGTATAGCTTTAAAATGAATGATTAAAATGAGATTAAAATTTATGTAAATTTTTAATATTATGTTTATTACCTATAAAAATTTATATAAATTACTATAGATAAAGATATAGATAAAACTCAGATTGTAATTTTATAAAGAAGGTCGAAAACCTTGTTTTAGCATTATAATAACCTTAATATCTCAAAATATAAGCATGAAAATGACCTTAAAATTTTGTATATGTTTTTAATACTTATAAGTTCTTTCATAGTTTTTTGACAGATATACAGAGAGTTATGGTCAAAACTCAAACTTGTAGTCATAGAATAATGTCTAAAAACCCCTATTTACAACACTAAAATCACCACTACAAGAAAATGACTTAGATAAATGAATTGAAACTTTTTAGGTAGGAATAATAAAATATTTTTATTTGATAAAATTTATTTCATGATTAAAATAATCCTAAAAAATTAAATATGATTGAAATTCAATTTGTAGGTCTAGTTGTCAAGGCCTAAAAGGATTGTTTGGTGATTGTTTGAAAAAATCAAGTATAAAGAAAAAAATCAGATACATTAAAGTATAAAACATTAGTTAGAGTATAAAATTATCTCAATAATCTTAATAATACATAATAATCTAATTTTTATTGGTCAAAATCAAGGAAGAAGGCTAGTACAAGCCTAGTACTACTCAAAAAAGACCTAGTAAAAAAGGCTACTTACATCAGTTTGGTATCAAAGAACAAAAATAGATATTGGGAAGAGTGTGTGAAAGAAATAAATATAAGATTGAATAATTTTGAATGTGATTTGATTAAAAAAAAAAATTAAAAGGTTTTGTAGTCCTATGGCCCATTAAAGCTTAATAAGGTAATAAGAGGAGTTCATTAAGGCTCAAGAGGATGGAATCCAAGGTGAAATATACTTGGAGGTAAAATCCAATGTGAAATAAATTTTGACGTGTAAAATAACTAAATAAATACTTTGGGTGAAGCACAATAATAAGAAGCATAAAATAAATGGAAGGACTGAAAAGAGAAAATAACTAAATGAAGAAAATGAATGAGGCAAGAAAATAAAGGGACATAGATAAAGAGATAGATGAGATAAAAAAAACCTTAGAATGTTTAATTAAATGTTTAGAATAATATAATCAATCATTAAAATGGTTATTCATAAAAATTAATAAGGTTCTAAAGTGACCAATTAAGTAGATCATATAAAAGAGAAGGAGACAACAAGAATTTGGAAGTTGGAAAAAGATGATAAGGATGCCAAAAGAGCAACCCAAATAAGAAATTAAAGATGCAATCATACCTCAATGTTTTTATTATAATATTATTTTTAATTGTGTGATTGTAGGTATGCATGTTAATTAAGAGAGTGCCCAATTTGAGGCCTAAAAACATGAAAAGGAAAAGGAAGATAAAGTCTCAATAAACCACAAGGAGTTGGTTGTAGATGTGAAATATGAAGAACAGAAGAAAAGAGTGATCCTCAACCAAGAGGATGAGAATAGAATAAACAAATATGAAGTTAAAAAATAAAAATATAAAGAGAAGGTAAATAATATTAAAGATGTATATTCTAGGTTGCATGATGGTTATGAGGCAATCAAAAAAGATGATGAATATGAAGAAGGTTCACAATAACATCATAACCAGGTTAAAAAATAGGTAATAGGGAAGGAAGGAGATAGACAAGTTTATGTGAAAAAAGGAACAATTGAAGTTATGGGAATATGTATATCTAATACAAGAAACAAAACATGCGTAAAACCATGCAAGAAGATGAAAAGACAAGTATGGGTAGCTAATAAGTCAAAAGAAGAAAAAAATGATGGTAAGATCATTATATTGAGGATCAACCTCAAGAAAATCAAAAAGGAAAGTTATAAGTTTTTAAGCCAACATAAGGACCAAAGGATAAGGATGGCATAATTAATCAAACCATGGATGAAAAAAGGTCAATGAATGATGAAGAGCTTATAAGGATGAAAAGAGTATCAATAAATTATTATAAGGAACTTAAGAGAATTATAGAAAAGAAAGAATATGTGGAGAATTATAAGATAATCAAAGTTACCATTGAGTCTCATAAATATGAGTTTATTTGTGATAAACATGTTTTTTTAGGTATGGAGATCCAGTGGCAAGAAATACTCTATGGCCACATGGAAAAGAAAAGGGAAAAGACACAAGAGTTTGTGATAAAGCAATAAGAAATGGAGAGCAATCACATTTAATATGAAAAATACCATTTGGTGAATAAAACAAGCTTGATGGAGAGAAATCCTAGTCCAATAATAGTAAATTTCAAACCTACATTATAAGAGCAAAAATATTCAACCTACATAGAGAGAAAACTACAAAGCAATAAGTCACAAGAAGATAAATCAATAAGGCAGAGGCAAGGTACAACATTGAAAAATGAGCTTAAAGAGGTTTTGGTAAATTTTAATGTTTTAAATTAGTCCTTTTGTGAAGATAAAAATATAACTACTATCAAATAAGATTTTAAGTCTCAAGTCAACTGTATCAATACACAATTAGATGAATGTACATTTGAAGACAATTCAAGTTTATATAACACCTTATCCATTCTGAGAAGGATATATGATCCAAGAGTGTATAAGAAAAAAAATATAATCAAAAAATAAATTAATAGTATTTAATATAATAACAAGATACATCATAAACATCTACAACTGATAATGATAGGTAAAGATCTCATGAGCAGGAGCTCATGAATATTTTTTGCTCTTTGGGAATCTAATGTAGGTGCATATATATAGATGATTAATTTTTTCATGTTTTTAATATTTTGAGGTATAATAGGCCATTATTTCTCAATAAAAATCCTTATACATGCTTTATTATTCATTTTTAGGTCACTTAGAAGTGTTTTTAATTTTCTTGCTAAAATTAGGAAATTCAAAAAAATTAATTTGTTTGTAAAGTTTTAATGGAATTGTCACCATTTTGGAGTATGTAAAAGATATATATATATATATATATATATATATATATATATATATATATATATATATAATGGTTCATAAGGGTCAAAATAAAAGTTTTAATGGTTTTTAAACCTTCAAATCAGACTCCACCTACCTAAACCCAATCAAGATTTATGCAACATAGGAAAATAACCAAATTAAGCATGATAGGATGAGTTTCAAGTTTTTTGAGAGATATTTATCTCATAAAACAAGAATAAAATAATATTATACATATATTAAAAAAATTATAAATTTATAACCATTAGAGGAGGATCCAATAAAAGGAACAAAGAAAAGATAAAGCCTAAATTTGTAGGCTTTTAGAGAGGTTGTTGTGTAGAGTGGCGATAGTCTATAGGGGTTTTTGAATTAGTTTCCAGCATATATTAATAAAAGGAGGATTCTTATGATTTTGTATGAATTATAATATTTTATACACATATTATTGAACTTTTTTTAATTTTATCTAATCTTGTTTAGCACTCTTATTGATTGTTTTGAAGTTTCAGGATATGAAAACACAATCTTAAGGGTTATCGTCCAAGAAAGAAGACATTTTATTTGTTTTTTTTTAATTTTAAAAAGTCTAAAATTATATACAAGTGTATTAATAATGGTATAGACCTTATTAAATTGAAATGTTTCAAAAATATATCATAAAATTCAAATTATCTATTTTTGAGTACTCTTAGTCTATGTGCATGCTTGTTATGGTTTTGAGCACCAAAAATTTCATAACTTGACAACAACCCCTTAAAATATTATTAAAATGTGTGTGTGTGTGTGTGTGTGTGTGTGTGTGTGTGTGTGTGTGTGTGTGTGTGTGTGTGTGTGTGTGTGTGTGTGTGTGTGTGTGTGTGTGTGTGTGTCATGATGTTTGAGAATGTTTTAAATTATTTTAATGAGATTATGGTTCATAAAGATATATATATATATTTCCAAAATAGAGTCATCGAGCTTGTAGGTGAGGGTTTTAGAAGAGTTTAAGAAGACTAAAAAGTGTATAACTTTGAAATGAATGATTAAAATGAGATAAAAATTTGTATGAATATTTTATAAGATGTTTATGAACTTTAAAAGGTTATTTAAATTTCAATAAATGTGTGTGTGTGTGTGTGTGTGTGTGTGTGTGTGTGTGTGTGTGTGTGTGTGTGTGTGTGTGTGTGTGTGTGTGTGTGTGTGTGTGTGTGTATCATGATGTTTGAGAATGTTTTAAATTATTTTAATGAGATTATGGTTCATAAAGATATATATATTTCCAAAATAGAGTCATCAAGCTTGTAGGTGAGGGTTTTAGAAGAGTTTAAGAAGACTAAAAAATGCATAACTTTGAAATGAATGATTAAAATGAGATAAAAATTTGTATGAATATTTTATAAGATGTTTATGAACTTTAAAAGGTTATTTAAATTTCAATAAAGTATTGTATGTATGTATGTATATATATATATATATATATATATATATATATATATATATATATATATATATATATATATATATATATATATATTCAGACTGTAGTCTTATAAAGAAGGTCAAAACCTTTATTTTAGCAATACAAAAACTCCAATATATCAAACATTAATATTTAAAATGACCTAATTTTATTATAAAATTTGGTTAAGATGTTTTTAAATCATTAAAAGTGGTTTTATAGTTTTTTTATATATAGAGAGAGAGTTATGCCAAAACTCAAACTTGTAATCTTAAAACAAGACCTAAAACCCCTATTTGCAACAATATAATCACCATTGCAAGAAAAAAAATACATCCAAAGGACATGAAATTTTTTAGGGAGGAATAATATACTATTCTTGATGTGTTAAATTTTATTTAATAATTAAAATAATCCTAAAAACAAAATATCATTGAAATTCAATTTGCAAGTCTAGTTGTCAAGGCCTAATAGGATTGTCTAGTGATTGTTTGAAAGAATCAAGTCTAAAGAGGAAAATTTTAGTTACATTGAAGTGAAAATAATTCAAAAAAGTGTAAAATTATCTCAAAAATATTAATAATACATAATAATAATATATGTTTTGTTTGTCACAATCAAGGAAGAAGGCTCGTACAAGCTTAGTGCTACATAAAATAAGACCTAGTAAAAAAGGCCAACCGTATTGAAAATATTTTTAAGGATATATATTTATTGGAACATTTATTCCCATATCTAGTACATCATATTTAAAAATATTCATATATTCCATTCAAAAAATTACAATAAAATTAAAATAGTCCAAAAATTCCAAAACTACACTCAAATATCCTCTCAAAAATCCCAAAACTATTCCCAAATTAGGGCCATCTCAAGTGAGATATTGTGCCATAAGTCATTACGTAATTTTAATCTTGTCATTTGATTGGATTTACCTTAGGTTTAAATTAGGTGGCATATATTGAAGTAAATCATGGTTGATTCACTCTCCTCTTGAGTGCAATATTTCATGGGTGAGACCCATTTATTCCCCATTGTATGCTTTCACTATTTTATGAGTTTATCATTCTACGCTCTCGCCATTTTGTGAGATTATCATTGTATGCTCTCACTATTTTTTTATATTATCATTATAAACTCTTGACATTTTTTTAGCTTATCATTACAAGCTCCCACTATTTTGTGAGCTTACCATTATACACTTTGATCATTTTGTGATCATATTTTCTCATCCACACACTCACCATTTTGTGAGTTAATTCAATCATCTCACATTCCCTGGTATTATTCATCACATTTATCCCCTTTTTAGAGAAATAAATTAGCATAAGGTCCATTTGGACTATGTATGTAGTGATCAATTCATGAGGTCAGCTTGGAAACTAACAACTAATTACCACCACCATTTTCATCATTTCTTCTCACTAATTGTCCATCGTTAACAATTCCCTCTTGAGTGGGCATCTTACATCAGGGAAACTCTAAAGTTTTCTCAACCTCCTTATGATTTAACATTGTTTAATCATCCCTATTTATTTTCCTCCCTCTTTAAGAAAATGAAATTGGCTCAAGGTGTTTTTGGACTATGTAGGTAGTGCTTAGTTATTGAGCTCATCTCAGCTACCCATTATCATCACCTATTTTCATTTCAATCTTATTTATCCTCTATTTATCCACAATTTCTCAAACACCTCATCCCTTTTAGCTTATCAATCTCTTTTAAAAAGATGATTAACATCCCTCCTTATCTTCCTCCCTTACCATCCCTAAAACCACCATCTAATTCATTTTTTTGTTCATCTCCTCACTTTTCATTGCATTTATTATCAACACTTTATTCCTCATCATAATACCCACCTCTTAATCCTATTACCCCTCTATCCACTTATTCATATCCCTTTCTTCCATCTCCTTTGTCTTCTTACATCACCCTTATCATCTCTCATTTTCCTCAACTTATTTTCATGCCATATTCATCACTCTCCTCTTCTTCCACATACCCCATCATGTTGTTCCCTTACACAACTATGGCCATGTATATTAGTTACCCAATATTACACTTCATCACTACCACCTTATTAGCTTCATCTTCTACACTTTCTCTCATAAGGATTATCATAGTTAAACCTATGGTGAATCAGTGAGTTTCATTCCAATTTTTCATTCTATTTTGTTTTTCCCACCTCTTTCATCTTACATTTTTATTCCACTACTAACTCCTCTAAGGATATTTATCCTTTGATAATCCTTACATAATTCCATTTTATTCCCATTTGTGAAAGCATTTATGTTAAGTAATCCTCTTATCTTCTTATTTGTGCTGGCATTTATGCTTTTCATTTCTCATTTCTTCTTATCTCTATAAGAACTCATGCTTCACAGTGCTCATTTCCTATTTTCTATATCAATATTCATGCTTTGTATCCTTTATTTTTCTTATCTATATAATCACTCATGTTTTTTATTCTTGTTTTCCTTTTCTCTATGTTAGTACTCATATTTGACACTACCCTTTTATTCTTATTTGAGTAAGAACTTGTACTTAGTCCTCCATTTTCTTCTTATCATCCCTTATCTTCATATTCATCCTTATCATTATCTTCATCTATAGCTTAATTGTCTTTTTCATCCTCTTTCATCCATCTCCACATCAACATCAACATTAGTTGATGGTTGTGCATAACATTCCTCTAGTGGTAATCAAGCTCCTCACCCATAACGGTGTAATCACCAATTTATACTGCTCTTATATGCATCTCCATGAATTTTTACCCATAACTTTTTTTATCTTTATTTAATACACGTAATCTCTAGTTCATAGATTGAAGTATACCCATTTATTCTTATAATGTCTCTACATGTTGTGAATTGGAACTCCTTTGCCTTATTCCTCTTCAGATACTTCCCTAACATCAAAACTAATTCCTATCCCTTTTTCATAGTGTGGGACCACATCTAAAGGTGGCATGATCACATATCCCTCAACACATCATCCTCATCATCCAACCTATCTAAATTTTCCTATACCTCAACATAATCACTCTTCATTCTTACAATCACATATCTCCCTAGCCCATATTTGTCATGCCATATTTCATTATAGCATATATGAAAAACCCAATTCTATATTTTTGGGTTCGTATCATCTCTAGGTTCATCACCTATATTCATTTATTATCATAGAAAACCTAGTGTTAGTTTTTTAAGTTAGTGTCATATATAGGTTAAAATTATTTCATCCTTGACTAATGGCACACATGTGTTCATTATATATGCTAGTTTCATATCTAGGTTAATATTATCCTTTCATTCATTACAATTTTTCATCCTTCCTCCTCCATATATATATATATATATATATTCATCTTCATTTCTTCATATCATTTATTATCATATTACCCTCCCATTCTAAGAAAATTATATTGGCTTGAGGTTTATTTGGACTATGTAGGTAGTACTTGGAGACATGGGGTATCTAAGGTTAGTTTAGTTTCCTTTCTTCTTCACCACCCCCTTTTTTTATTTTTTACCTACTCTTATCCTTTCTAATATGTGACTACTCATCTTTATTATTTTCCCTCATCCACACTCTCATCATTTTGTGAGTTAAATTTATATATTTCAATCACTTTTCAAGCTATTTATTTCTATGATCTAGCCATTTTTAAGAGATATTTTTTCCTTAAAATATTACTCTATGCTACCACCAGTTTGTGAGTGATCCCACTTTTGAACCCTTACTTCAGGTTGTTTTTCCTTTTCTAGATGGTTCCATATATATTTGTTTATACCCCTTGTATATCATACTTGTAGAATATTCTTGCATATATCTTATTCCAAAAACCAAAAAACACTCAAAATATTTCAAAGAACAACTAAAAACCCTTGAAAAATCTTGAAAAATCAAAAAATTAGAATATGGCTCAAATCTCCAATAGATATATAAAGTCCCAAAAGATTTTTACATTATCTCATCTTATTCACCAAGTCAATTTATCCTAATGCTATAATGAATGACATAATTTACATTTGAAACAAGTGAAATCCCCTTTGATAATTGAATATTTCAAATGTGGGAAACATGACTTCTCCATCAAATCTAATCCAATTGATTTAACTTATTTAGGAATAATGGAGTTTCATTCCTATTTTAGTTAAAGGTCTGGATTAATAAATTAGAATAAAATATAGAAATAAATATAGTCCTAATTTGTGTAATTATTTCTCTTTTTCACCTTTCTAAAAATATAAATAAATAAGAAGAAATATAACTTATCTAGAAAATAAACTAAGATGGTTGATACAATGGTTGAAAATGGCTTTACAAGACTGGGAAGGTGTCGTAAACCTAAATATGTATTTCATTAAGTGAAAGGATAAGAGTGTTGAAAAGTGGATGCTTTGGTGTCTGGTGTTGTTGTCCATTCCTACCTCTATTATCCAAACTGGTCACAGAGACTTGAAACTTTTTGGATAGTTATGTTATTCCTATGTGAGTATTCCTATGAAAAATTGAACACTAGTTGTTGATGGAATTTATTGTGGATCTTATTTTATCTTCAAACCCTAAACCTCCATCATGATTGATAAAATTATATTTAGTCACTTGAGAAAGAGGGAGGTTAGTGTGTAAGATATACTAAACATGCAATCCACACCCCTTGTGTGGGCATGCTTCTTACATACCAATACTTCGAAGAGGGATCAAGCCATATGTAATTCTCCCACCTAGTGTGGTTTGTGTAATAGTGTGATATAGATGTAAATACCAATTTGATAGTGTTTGAGGTGGCTAGGAAATGGTATGAGGATTTAAGTATGTTTTTAGTTGTATTGGGTGATTGTACGAAAATAATATGGAAGTTTTCCTTAGTTTTTTGTTTGTATTCTTGCTTGCTTTGTAATTTTTATCACCTCCCTAGTAAATGAGATTTGAGTTGGATTTTATAGGGAATAATTGGTCATGGGTTAGATGTATTCATGATAGGATGACCTAATTAAGGATAGGGACTAGATAAAAATGACCTTTAGGGCTTAGAATTCAAATGGATAGGACCACCAAAAACTATACACTTTGGTGTCTGACGTTATAATACAAATGGGGTTCTCCTATCTTATAGGCTCAAGACCTAAGAGAATAGGATTAACATGGGGGATACTATTTGGATGAGGTGGAATGACTATTCAAAAGGTTTTGGATGATTGGTAATGAGTAAAAAGGTGTTTAAAAGGGTCATAAGAGCATGCAAAAAGGACCTATGGATGGGGTATTGAAAAAGACACTCAAACTATCAATTTGGACATTTAATATGACTAGATTCCCCCCCTTTATTCTAATGATGCAACAAAATGAAATACTAAGATAAAGGAAAAATAGATAGTGTACCTACACTTACTTGTAAGGGTGAATCCCATGAAGATGTGTGATGTTGAGTATGCATAGAGAGAGAACAATGTGAAGTATAAATCTATAAGAGAAAATAAGGAGTAGATCAATTTTTAGACACACTATGTCTAAAATAATAGCATATAAAGGTTAGGTAAAAGAGAGAAAAAGAGAAAGAAATGAATACACCTCACTAGGTATGTGAACCAATACAAAACTTGTTATGATGTTGAGTGATGTTGAGTGTTATTGTACCAAGAGTAATATCATGAATGAAACTAAGTGTTCAATTCCTCAAGGGTGGCCCTTTGGCTCCATCATCACCCACTATGTAGTAAATCTATGTGATCATGCATATGTTAATCGATGTTTAGACTATGTGTCCAATCCCTCTAAGTAAGTGGGTCAAGAATACAAAGGTTATCTAGTCCTTTGGCTCCATCATTTCTCACTAAGTGTGAACTATGAACTGATACTAGTATGAATGTGTATCATATGAGATGGCTCGTAAAGCCCATAGATGCTTTATAATCTAATAATGTGGCATGGATAGCTAAATGTGTATTGAAAACTAGGCCAATCTTGGCCGCTCTGAAAGGTGGAGATTATGATTATAAGAAAACCACTCCAAAACTAAGAACTAGGCTTATATAAAATCCACTCTAAAATTATGCCAACCACTTGTAGATGGAATAAGACACACAACTACTGAGAATACTTGAGTAATACAATGAACTAGAAAGAAAAGAAGGAAAATGTGTCGTGCACATTGCCCCTAATAATTATTGTCTGTAACATGGATTCTAATCTAAAAGTTGTACCAAATATCTAATCTAAACTAAACTATATCTAAAAAAAATTGTAATTGACCTTACCTTTCTATCTATTTCTAAAAATTCTAGGTTTTTGGCTATTTGGATAGGAGCACCAAAAAGTAGACACTTTTATGTCTAGAACTATAGTTTAAATGGTGCACTCTTGTCCTTTACTATTTTTGATGACTGTTATATGTTTGTCACTATTTTTTTAGTTTGTTTTATGTGTTTTTAACTCTAATTATTGTTTTGAGTGTTTTTGAAAATTAATTTTTGATTGGTAAAGGGCTTTGATCTCTGTGATAAAACCTTTATTTATTTTCCCCTCTTCTAAGGGTAGAAATGAAGACCTTATAGTGTATTCCATCAAAATAAAGATCCCTGCAAGTGTGTTATGCTATGAAATACATGATATAACAATGGTGATTGAAAATATGTCTCAAGATATAACATAGTTTGTATTAGAGATTGTTAGATTAATAGGGGTATGTCTAAATAGATGTAGCAATGAAATAACATGTGTATTATGCTAAAATAAAACTATAAATTTGGTTAGTTTTCAAGGAGGGATGGAGTATGATGTCCATCATGACATCTAAGAAGGAAAGATAATGCATGATGTGGATCATGGCATTGCAAAAAACTGAGAAGAAAATGACCAAACAAGAACATAAGGAAAGAAGTAAGAATCATACAAAAGAGGCCAAGGGGGAGAGAAAATAAGGGACATGGGTACATGTTACTCAAAATGGGAAAGAAAGCATACAAGGCATGTTAAAATGCCCACACACACATACAATTGAAAACAAGCAAGATTGGCATGAGGGCCACAAGAACATACAAGAGTACAAGCAAAGGACATTGGAAAATGTCATAAGGAATACACAAGTAACAAAATATAAACTAAAAAATGCAATCATATCTAGATACTCAAATCAAGAAAATAAGGCATGTAAATTCTATAAATACTATTGCATCTAACTAATCAAAGAAAGAAGTGAAAGTATACAAAACATGTAATAAAAGACTAGGTAGATGCTAAGAAATACACAAGTGCTATATACTAGTGAGTGTTGATAGAGTAATCTGTGTAAGATAGTAAGTAATATACATCAACATGATAACTAGAGTGTGTGGTATAGGAATGACATAATCTAGATGGTGTAGTCATGTAAAAGATGCCCTTGATGGGTAGATATATTAATGTATGTCTCAAATGTATAAGTACAATGCCCCCTCAATGGGTAGATTAAAGCAATAAAAGATATGGGTGTCACTACACACACTCAAAAAAGATCAAGTGAAGCATGGTAAGTAGATAAATTGACAAATAATAGCATAGAGCAACAAAATGTAAGCATGGTAGTAGAAATGTAAATCATGGATAATGTGTATAATTGAAAAGTTTTTGGTTTTTTGATTTATTTGAATGTTTTTATATTTTTACATGTTATATTGTTTTTGGTATTTTTAATTATGCTATGTATAAGCAATCATAAGGAAACTATGTATAAGTAAGCTAAGAAATTATGTACAAGTAAGTAGAAAGAAACTATGTATAAGAAAGATTGAGAATAAATGATACTAACTAATGATTCTCATAAGAGACTCCATATCATGTTATCTTGTATCAAGGAAAGGAATCATGTGTGATCGTGAAGCATGATAGAAGGGTTGAGACTATGATTCTAAAAGCTGTGTATGTTGTAAAATGCTCTAAAATCTCTATAGTAGAAACCAATTATGGGGTCCCCCTATAACTCTAAGAAGTGGATGTAACTATGGGGCTCTTAGGGACCCATCTGGTATTATAATATCTTTAAAAATGTTCTCTATGTGTAGAGGCATGATACCTCAATGATATTACCTTGGGTGTGAATACTATAGCTGAAAACTATCTAGAGTCTTGAAATTGTTGATGATGTAGTGGTCTCTCTAAGAGAGGCCTCTATAGAAGTTTATGAACTCTCTATACCAATGATGGAGGCCTCAAATGTCTCTTAATATTAATTAGAGGGAGAATTGTAATTGGTGGAGGAGCTAAAACTATATCAGAAGGGGTGCTAACCTGAGTGACAAAGCTATAGCCATGGGTGTAATCAAACTACCTATCTTCATAAACTTGGGTGATAGCATGTACCATATCATATACTATAGGCATAGATCTGGTAATAGGTGTGTAATAAGAGCTAGGTGAACCAAGTTTGAAGGGAAGAGGAATAGATATAACTGTAAGTGTTTCCTTATGTCTAGTAATCATAGGGAGAAACTCAAAAGTAGCCAAAGAGTTAGATACATCTAGGTAGAAACTTGTATGTGGGATGAAATGCATGTAATTGGAGTTATAAGTTGTATATCAATATGATTATAAAGAACATTCCACATGAGAGATAACAGACAAGGGATAGAGATCATGGAAACTTGCACTAATGCATTAAAAAATTTTGACTTGTAACATGACATTTCTAACATGTTTAGCAAGATAGAGTCAAAAATTATTTCACATGAGAGAGAGAGAGAGTATGTAAAAAAATAATGAAACCTTGTATTAAAGAAAATTAAATATTGATTTTAAGGAAAGGGATCTTAACATGTTTATCAATACATTTCTTATTATCGTCCCATATTATAAAAAGTAAGCATGAAAGGGAAAGAATGAATCTTTGCATTAACATATAGTCAACTTCATCATTCATATACATGATAGGACTGAGTATGGACTCCTTATTATTTTCAATAAATGTTTTGAAATAAGTGAGATCCATTTTTTATTTTATGTGAAATATGATTTAATTAAAAAAAAATTAGAAACATATTGCTAAAAATTAGTAAGGAATCTTTTCTAGGGTTTATAGGGTTTTTATGCACAAACAAAGTAAGTCAAGTTCACCAAATGATTTAACTTATTTGGGGATAATGGAGTTTTATTCCTATTTTAGTTAAGGGTATGGATTAATAAATTAGTACAAAATATAGCAATAAATATAGTCCTAATTTATCTAATTGTTTGTATTTTTCACCTTTTTAAACATAGAAATAAATAGGAAGAAATATAACTTAGCTAGAAAATAGACTGAGATGGCTGATATAGAGGTTGAAAATGGTTGTACAAGATTGGGGAGGTGTCATAAACCTAAATCTAGCTTTCATTCAATGAAATAAAAAGAGCATCAAAAAGTGGACACTTTGGTGTCTGATGTTAATGTCCATTCCTATCACTATTGTCCAAACTGATCATAAAGACCTAAAACTTTTTGGTTAGTTGTGTTGTACTTGTGTGAGTATGCTTGTGAAAAATAGAGCACTGGTTATTGATAGAATTATCTATGGAGCTTATTTTATTTTCAAACCCTAACCTTCCATCATGTTTGATAAAATGATATTTGAGTCACTGGAGAAAGAGGGGGGTTAGTGTGTAAGATGTACTAAATATCCAATCCACACCCGTTGTGTGGACACACTACCTACATATAAATAATCTAAAGAGGGATTAAGCCACATTTAGTTCTCCCACCTAATGTGTTTTGTGTAATAGTCTAATGTAGATGTTTCTATGCTAATTTTGCTTTCACATTCAAAAGATAGAAATGAGAAACTAAAAGATGGTCTAGGGTTAGAAGATACCCAGATGTAGTCATGCGCACCGAAATCAGACGTTGGAAGGTACTCCTCTTTGGCTGTGGAGGAATGACACTTGTGAAGAAAAGAGACTAAAAACGAAAAATGTTAGACAAGGAGATGGTGGGCTGTCAAGCAAAACCCTGATCCCAGAAGTATGAAGACTTCCTTAAGGGATATCAACCCATTGATTAAAAATAGAATATTTGACAGAAAACAGTAATAGTGAAAGATAGAATGAAGGAAATAAAAGACAAAAAAACAAAATGCATACCTGATATGTAGCAAATTGCTTTGCATAGTCACTAGCATCAGTCTCTATGCTGGCATCGGTCAGGGAAGAGTGCCAACATCGGTTAAAGTACCGATGTCGGTAGGGGTGGTGACCAACGTCAGTCGGGGCAACAGTTCTTGGATAGGGTCTAGTCGGGTCTGGTCAGGTCTGGATAGGGTTCAGGGTTGTAGAATGGTGTCTGAAGGTTAAGGAGTCAATTTGGGAGTTAGAGGAATTGTTTGGGGGTTTGTACAGGGATCTGGGCAGAGTTACAGACTGTATTTTCTAGACAAGGTGGGTAGAGGTGATATGGGAGGAAGTCAGGTCAGGGCTATAGTCTGAGTCTAGATCAGGGTTGTAATATTAAATAAAAAATAATGACCAGAGAGTAAAACAAAAATACAGAGCAAAGCTTACCTATTATACGCTAAAAATAAAGTCAGAGACATGATTGATGTTTTTACTGTGTTACAAGATGACGTCGTTGACCAAATGTTGTGCTAGAGAAGTAATCGAATCACTTTGACATTAAAGTGAGCTCGAAGTCCCTTGAGCAGGTGATAGGAAGAGGATAGGGTAACCCATTTTAGAGCAGAGATAACTTTGCCCCTTTTTATAGGAGACCCTGAGACAACTACAAGCCAAGTCCATGCTTTCTTGATTTTTTTTTATTTATTTTTTGCGGTGCAGACTGATCAATGCGGGAAGTCTACATAGAGATGTCATTTGCTTGGTGGTCATGTTGTGAAGCTGATCAATGCGGGAAGCTTCTAAAAAAGATTGTTGTTTATAGCAAGAGTTAGTCATAGCCATCCTTCGAGGGAGTGGTCTATATTTTACTTTATATATAAGGGCTTTGAATAGCTGTCCTTCAAGGGAGCAGTCTATTAGCTACAGCAATGATAGTACAGCTGTCCTTCGAGGGAGCAGTCTGCCTTTTGATTCAAGTTGGTGACCTTGGATATTTAGACATCTTGATTTGTTTTGACAGAAATGTGAGTCATGGACAAGACTATAGAAGGTCAAGGGCTCCCTTTTATTAGGACAAAGCATCTCTACTATATAAAAGGGTTATAGAGGATTTGTTAAGGGGAGTAGGGTTGAAAGGAATGAGGATGAAGAGGATGGGGATTGCTCAAGGGATGAGCTCAAGGTAAATGTCAAGTGGACGAGTACTCGACTAACAATAGAATGGTTACAGATGCAACGCATTAAGAGGCTCAGGTTCTGGTCGTCCATCGACAGAAAACAAACGATACGTCCCTGATCCATACTTGTGCGTGATAATGAAAGGTCCAAGCCAATTAGGGGCAAACTTGCCTCTTTTACTTCGCTCCATATTGGTCACATGCTGATTCTCTTTGAGGATGAGGTCTCTGATATTGAAATCTCATTCTCGTAGATTTTTGTCATAGGCTCGCTTGATGCGATGTTGATAGACATGGAGATGGTTGAGGGCAGAAAGATGGTGCTCGTTAAGTAACTCAAGTTGAGCTAAGCAATCTTGATGAAAGTCATTGTTAGAGAGAATGTCATGCAGAGAGATGCAGAGAGATAGGATCTGTACTTCAAGAGGTAGGATAGCCTTTGTTCCATACATGAGAGAGAAAGGGGTAGCACCCGTGGAGGTTCGAATGCTAGTGCGGTAGGCCCACAAAGCGAAGGGAATGTGAATGTGCCACTCCCTTCCTGTGTCGCTGACCACCTTCATGAGAATTTTAGTCAAGATTTTGTTGGAAGCCTCGGCCTGCCCATTTGCTTGTGGGTAGTAAGGTGAAGAGAAACTGAGTTTGATGCCAAATGAGTCACAAAGTTTTTGGACAATCTTATTTTTGAAGGACTTACCATTGTCGGTGATGATCTTGTGAGGGACACCGAAATGATAAATGATGTGGGTGCTAATGAAGTAGACAATCTTGTCAGCTTTTGTGGAGATGAGAGGAATGGCTTCCACCCACTTGGTGAAATACTCAGTGGCGGTGATGATGGATTGATGATGAAGAGACAAATGAGGGTTAATCTCACTGATGAGATCTAAGCCCCACTGAGAAAAAGGCCAGAAATCTTGAGTGATTTGTAGGGCGTGGTTGGGGAGATGAAGCAAGTTAGAATGTTGCTGACACTTTATGCAATGCCGAACATAGTCACTACAGTCTTGATGAAGGGTGGGCCAATAATAGCCCAGACGAAGGATGTGCTTGGCAACCGAATTCCCACTAAAGTGTCTACCACAAATTCCATCGTGGACTTATTTAATGGCTTGAGATGCTTCAGTGGAGGTGAGACAGTGAAGAAGGAGGCCGTCAAAGCCTCGCTTATAGAGAAGACCCCCTAGCATGGTATAGCGAGTGGTACGCTTGATAAAAGCTCGCTATGCATTGTTAGAGAGGTTGGGAGGAATGACAGAGAAAGATAAGAAGTCCACAAGTTGCTTATACCAATCATCTCATGGGCTAGAGTCTATAGTGTTGACATGATTAATGTTAGGAGAGATATAAGAAGGCAATAGCACATGATGCACCGTGATAAAAAGTTTGGATGCAGATGAGGAAGATGGGATGTACGAAGTGAGAGAAGCCATGGTGTCAACAAACTTATTCATGGATCGAGGAACAGTCTGTAAGAGGTAATGGTCGAAAGAGGCTAGAAGAACGCCAGCATGGTTTTTGTACCTTTGCAAAATTTCATTTTTACAGAGGTATTAACCATTGACTTGATTGATGACGAGCTACGAGTCACCAAATATGTTGATGGACTTGATGCTGAGAGAGAGGGCGGTCTGAAGTCCCAAAATTAAGGCTTCGTATTCAGCCATATTATTGGTACAATGAAAGTCGAGCTTGAAAGACAAAGGCATGGGCTCACCATCAAAGGGGATGAGAATGACTCCCACACCCCCACCAAGTTGACATTTGGAGCCATCGAAGAACATGGTCATTTGGTAGACAGTGTCATCAGTGGAAAGCATAGCGATACATTCATCAGGAAACTCGCACTGCAAAGGTTGATTGTTGGGAAGAGGGGCATCTACCAGTTGATCAGCGATGGTTTTCCCCTTGATGGATTTCTATTGGATGAATTCGAGGTTGAACTCAGCAAGCAGCATGAGCCACTGAGCCATACGTTGATGTTGATATGGCTTGGAGTGCATAAACTTAAGAGGGTCAGTGTGAGTGATGACAAAGGTTTTGTGATTAAGAAGATAGTGGCGGAGCTTGGTAGTGGCAAAGACTAATGCCAAACAGAGTTTTTCAGTATGAGTATATCGAGTTTCATAGTTGACCAGTGTTCGGTTGATATAGTAGACCACTTGCTCACAGTGATGCTCGTCGCGGTGTGCGATCATGGCACCTAATGAATGGTTGGTGACAAAGATGTAAAGGTAGAAGGGTTGATCATATTTAGGTGGAATGAGGACTAGTGGAGAGACCAGATAGCGTTTGAGGGCTTCAAAAGCCTCTTGATAGTCCTTATCCCATGAAAAGGAGATGTCTTTCTTAAGGAGATGATGAAAAGGTTGGCAGCAGTTAGAAAGCTGCGAGATGAAATGACGAATGGACTGGAGCTTCCCTTGTAAACTGTGAAGTTGCTTGAGATTGGTCGGGGGTGGCATTTCGAGGATAGCGTGAATCTTGGCAGGATCTATCTCGATGCCACGGAAAGAAATGATAAAGCCGAGAAGCTTGTTGGAAAGGACCCCAAAGACACATTTCTTTGGGTTAAGGCGAACATTATATTGAAGAAGGTGAGAGAAGATGATTTTGAGAATGGTCAAATGGTCATGGTGAAGCTTGGACTTGCTGAGCAGGTCATCCACATAGTCCTCCATGATTTTGTGGAGGAGATCATGGAAAATGTAAGTCATGGCATGCTGATAAGTGGTGCCTGCATTCTTCAAGCCAAAAGGCATGACTCGATAGTAGAAAGTCCCCCATGGGGTAATGAAAGTGGTCTTGTGTTGATCTTTCAAAGCAATCAAGATTTAATTGTATCCTGAAAACCCGTCCATGAGAGATAGCATCTCATGGCCGACCATGAGATCAACAAGCTGGTCAATGTTAGGAAGAGGAAAGTCATCTTTGGGATAGGCTAGGTTAAGGTCATGATAGTCTGTGCAGATTTAGATCCCCCCAGTCACCTTGGTGACTGGGATGATGTTAGAGACCCACTGTAGATAATCGATGGGCTAGATGAAGGAGACAGAAAGGAGGTGCTGAAGCTCCTCTTTGACAAGGAGCACAACATGAAGATGCATCTTTCGAAGCTTTTGCCTAACAGGCTTAGCCTCTAGTTTGGTGACTATGTTATGGGTAGCGATGGTGGGGTCGATGACAAGCATGTCACGGTAGGTCTAGGCAAAGGCCTTGCTATGGTCGGAGAGAAATTGGGTGTAGTCAAGCTACTCCTGGGCGTCTAGAGATTGGCCAATCTTTAAGACATGAGGAACATCAGAAGAAGGGAGGTTAATGTCAATGGTTGATTCATTTAACATAACCTGGGTCTCAGAAGGGAGAGAGCGCTGGATGAAAGAGTTGTCGACACCCATGTAGGAAAGAATGGTGTCGTCGTCAACGTAGTAGACAGTGTGAATGGTCGTCGACTCAGCTTCTATCATGCTGGGAAAAATGAGAGGGAGAGACCTGGACACCCCATTGAGCTGATAAGTCAAGGGTTCCAAGCGGATGGTGTTTATAGAAAAAAAACTAGGAGGAATGGAAACCACCGACTCCGTATGTAAAAGAGGAGGGATGGGTGAGCGTGGAGGAGATTGGTCAATGGTTGGTTCGAGACAAAGGTCTGCAGGGTCTTGAGTGGGGTTATGATATCCCAGGCCATACCGTTTCTAGGCATCGTCATCATTGAGCGATTTGACGGGCTGATGGGAGCCCTACTCATAACGTTCAAAGCCAAAACCCTTCCATGCACACCTATAAAGGTAAGTGTGTGCAAAGGCAGGGTTGCCAAGAAATGAGAAGTCTGATGTGAAAAGTTGAGGTGAAGAAAGAGGATTGCCATCAGTAGGAGCTTGATCAAGCCCCCCATAGACAAGGTTGGTTCGGAGGTGAGGAGGACCATAAGGCACGATCATCCTGATTCAATGGTCGTAACTAGGGCTATGATGAAGGTGTCCATACTCTTGTGGAGTTTGGAACATGTCTAAGGCCAGCAAGCGATACTCCCCCAATGAAAGTCTTTGGAAGATGTCTTCTATGGGGTCTGTGGTCATCGCTTGAAGGGGAGGTGTGAGGGCGATCGCCTGTTGTAAATTGGTTGAAGCTTCCACAGATGGAGGTGGTGTCGGGATTGATGGCTTGATAGGAATGAGGATGCCATTTGGATGGTAAGTGGTGTTACAAGTTTTGAAGGGTGAAGGGTCAGTGGGAATGGTGTGGACTTGCCCATCGTGCTCAAATTTCACACAATGGTGCAGGGTGGAGGGGACACAGGCCATGGCACAGATCCAGGGTCGGCCTAGCAAGATGTTGTATTGAAACTTTCCTTCGATGATATAGAAGAGCTCTGGGACTATGCGTGGACCAATGTGAATGTGAAGGACGACTGTGCCAATGGTCGTGGTAGTACTATCATTAAAGGAGTGCAAGATTACGTCAATTTTGGAGATGCAATTCTTGGGAAGAGCCAATTGATCAAAGGCATGGGTGGAGATAATGTTGATGTTGGCACCTCTGTTGATCATAACGCATTTAATGCGTGTTCGATCAACATAGGCAGTGATGAAGAGAGTGGCATCCTGATCTTCCGTGTTGGATGTGGGAATCTCAGAATCGCTGAATGTGATGGAGGCAACATGGGCTAAAGAATGGACAAGGGCAGCAAGTGGCTGGGGGTCCTCAGGTTGGACCTCTACTACCTGCAGGGCTCTGATGAGGGCTAGATGATGTTGGGGCGAAGTTTGGATGAGGTCATAAAGGGACATCTTCACAGGCGTCTGGTGAAGCTGTTTCAACATGGAGTCATGAATTGCCCCTGAAGAGGAAGAAGAAGAGGGTTGAGGTGTGTCAAGGATAGAAATCTTAGGCTTGGGCGGTTGAGGTGGTTGGACGAAAGGATAGGTCCAAGGAATGGTGGTTTTTTCTTTCACCTTATCCTTTTGTGACATGGTGGTTATGTGAATGGCATTGATTTCGAAGATAGGGGGTGAAGGAGATGAAGGGGTCATGGTCTGCTGATGAGATGTTGATAGGTTTGAAGAGGTCAGAGGGTTATAATAAGGAGTCAGGAGTCAGTCAAGAGTGTCCTCAAAGAGGAGAGTGTCTTTCTCCAGATAGCGGTGAATGATGGTCTTGAGGGCACAGCAAGTCTCAGTATCGTGTCCTAGTGTACAATGATATAAGCAAATCTTTGTGTCGTCAAACCAGGAAGGCTTAGACCTAAGAGGTTAGAAAGGCCTGATGGGTGGAAGGGTTATGCTAGAAGTTTGTAAAAGTTAATGCAAGATCAAAGAGTATGAGCCCACTAAAGGGTCCGTGCTCGTCGATGTGTGCGATACTGGTGACTTTTGCTTGGACGGAGTCAGAAGAGGCTTTCGTACCACTTTTTGGGTTGACGGTGTGGTGATAGGTGAAGACAGTACTTTCTTCATGAGAGGTACCATCCTTTTGGGAGAGGGTAGACTAGCGGTAGGCAAAGGAAGCAAAGGAGGCAACTGATTTTGATTAAAGGTCAGAGTGGGAAGGACTCTGGTCAGGGTCAAAGGATGGGGGCCCAAAATGGAGGGCAATGGTGACGAAGGAGGAGGCATTCGTCTCTGTGGTTTAGCAGTCTTCTGTGACTTGAGTTGAAGACTACTATTGGTTGAGGTCTGGTCTAGGTCCACCTTCACTTGTGGATGAGTGAGGTTGAAGACAGGGCAAACACCAAGTGACTTGATAGGTTTAGATGGGGTAGATGCAGGTTTTGGTTTTGATGCGGTTAGTTAAGGTTTAGAAATGGGAGTCTAGTTTTTGTTAAGGGTCTTGGGAGATTTCACCATGGGAGGATTAGCTATATGAGACGAGAGGGCACAGGCATGTTGAAGAGCTATGAGATGCTCCCATAATCCCTGATGCTCCACTTTCCTTGAAGGGAGAAGTTTGAGTTTCTCCACTAATCGGGAAAATGGTTGAGAAGATGTTGGATGAGGTTTGGGTTCTTGAGAAGATGTGGATGGTTGTGGGGTTGAAGATGAGACTGGTGTAGTGGTCTCAAACCCAAGGCATGATGGAGTTGTGACAGGTTCGTCTGTGGTTGGAGATGAAGGAGAGACAGGTTCTTCCCTGGGTGGAGAAGAAACTGGAGAATGAGGCTCCTCAAGCGGGTAAAGGACAGGGATGATTGTGCCCTCCACTTGTAGTCGAGGAGTAGGAAGGGTTAGGTCTTCCATGGGTAGCAAGAAGGAGGATGATGAAACTAGCAGTGCTGGTAAGGTCGAGGCGTCCTCCAAGATGAGAGAGGTTGACGGAGAACTAATCGGAGAAAGAGGTTCATCCACATGTGATGGACTGATGGATGGACTCACCTCTTGAGGTTGGTTGGAAATGAAGGGCGTGACCGTATTGACTGTTCAAATCTTGTGTTCGTGAATGTTGTCAGTCAAGGTCTGGACATTGTTTTGGGTCGGTGGATGATTGGGGAATGGTTGCTTGAAGATGTCGATGCCCTCATTAGGTGGTGCATTGGGATTGTTGAGGATGAGGTCACCCTTTTCAAGCATGTTTTGGATGATGTTTTTATGGGTTTTACAGTTGCCCGTGTCATGCCCCTTAACATGGTGGTAGTTACAAAAGTCATTTTCCCTATACCACGCAGGGATGGCGCGTGAGGGATCAAATTGTGGAGGTGGTCGGATCTGAGGGAGATTGAGGACCCCCTGTTTGACGAGTTTTTCTAGCACAGACGTGTATGATTCTCTGAGTGGAGTATACTGTCACTGTATGTATCTCTGCTGGAATTGGCGGGTGGCGCTCTGAGAAGTGGATGGCTCAGGCTGGTTAGTTGAAGGGGAAGAGGAGGAAGATCTAATGACCACAACGTTTTCTAAAGCTTTAGATTAAGGATTGGATGAGGAAGGCTTAGAAGAGGGGTCATTGGTCTTAGAGTTGGGATTCTTGCTTTGCAACTTGACTTTATTCTCCTCGACGGCACGTCACTCAAGTTTGTGGGCCATCGTGAAGGCTTCGTCGAAGGTGCGGAAGGTCTGAACCCGTAAGGTGGAAGAAATATGTTTGGCACAGGCTTGGGAGAAAAGTTCAATAAGTTCAGGTTGGGGTAAAGAAAAGGAGATTTGATTAATGAGGCTTCTCCAACGAGTAACGAAATCAGCAATGGATTCATCCTCGAATTGGCGGATAGAATAGAGGTCTGTGATTGAGACCTTCTTGGTGATGTTGATAGAGAAATGATCAAGGAAGAGCTGGGCCAACTGAGTAAATGTGAAGAGGGAATGGCTGGCAAGGGAGCTGTACCAGTCAAGTGCAGCACCAGAGAGAGACATAGGAAATGTGCATAAAAGCAATGCATCATCATGGGCGATAAGGTAACAGGCATGTCTAAATGCTCGAAGATGATGTTGTGGGTCTTCCTTGCTTTGAAAATGAGAAAACTTAGGAAGTTTCCACTAGTTGGGATATGGCATGATTGGGACAGAAGGATGAATGGGCTCATTGCAAATTTGTTCATATGAGAGAGTATTGTGTGAGCCGAAAACAGAGGTCTCTAGGCTAGACATCTTGTCCATCAACATTTTGATGATATCTACTGACGGATTGGCAGGTGAAGCACCCCCTAGATTGTAAGGCACTTGAAAGAGGCTAGAAGAGACATACGGCGTAGTCGGTTGTACCATTAGGGGCATAACGTATGGATGACTAGTTGTAGGGATAGAAGAGGAGACTAAGGATGGTTGGGTAGAAGGCATGGCTAGGCTCGATGTTGCCACAGGTGGTTGGTTAGTGGTGACATGGGCCAATGGATGGGTAGCCACCCTAGTGTTGATAGGAGCAAGGGTAGGTGGAATAGAGACGACCAAATTTTGAAATGGGGTCGAGAGTGGTTAAGTGGGTTGAGGTTGATAAGGGGCCGAAACCCCGGTGGAAGTGGGCTCAAAGATGGAGGGAGAGGCCACACTTGGATGATTGGTCAAAGGCTGGTCATTGGTTGAGGCAATATCCTGGGTGTCTAAAGGTTGAACTATGGATGCTGTTGATATGGCCGTAGTCTCGAGGAGAGAGGTCGGCATTTCATAGATTGGATTGCCCAAGGAGTCTTGCATTCGGCTATTCGCGAGATAGTGCTGCAAGGCCTTGACGTTGAGGTCCAAGAATCATGCAAAATCTTGGTCCCCTTCTAGGACAATAGGAGTCTGGGTCGGGGATGGTCTAGTAGGAGTTCTTTCAGTCTCTGAGTGGAACTCCATTATAGGACTGGTTATGTACGGGGTGGATAGAAGCGAGTGATGCCTCACGTGATCGACAAGAGCCTTGGCTTGGCTATGAGTCAGAACCATTCAAGACAAGAAAGAATGTCCTCACAAGCTCAAACAAGCAGATAAGAACAAAAAAGATGAAGAACACAAGCAGATCCTAAAACACTAGGAGTAAATTATTAGGATTATAGTGGCTTATGCCTTAGAATGTGTGAGAAAGATTGGCTTTTGAGTCGGGTCCTAGAAGAAGTAGTCTATGGATGGTTTCGGGTTTAGTTATGGTGCTCAAGAAGTCTGTGTTAGGTTTTGTACAAGGCCTAGTGCTAAGGAGCAAGCTCCCCTCACTTCACGAGTCTAGTGATAAGCTGGGCCCGCTTAGCCAAAATATACTTCCCCTAGAGATTAAACTCTGCCAGAGAACAGAGTGGGCTTTCCCCTTGGTGATGAAATCCAAGTAAGATCGTCAGGATGAGTAAGGTATCTGCTGGGGGATGAAATCCCAGTCGGGCCTTGTCTCAAGTAAGTTAAGATGTTTGTTTTAGTGCAAGTGGTTTGGTCGTGTAACATAAAGTGGACTAGATTAATTCAATATGTGGTTATTAATTAATAAGTGTGGTCTAAGAAATGCAAGCAAGTAGAGATGAAATGCAATGTGTTTTAATGCCCAAGTCGAAATGTTTGTTCGTATGAAGATGAATAGAGAAAGGGTCAAAGAGTATGAGTTTTGGCTAGTCTAGAAGTGCAAGAAAGAAAAGAAAAGTTCTTTTTAGTCCTGCTGATAGTGTCATTTAGAAGAGACGAAAGAGGTGAAAAGGAAGGAATCTAATGCACCTATATGAATGAAAGAAAGAAAGAACCCAAGGAAGGCCCTAGGGTCCCACCGGGCGTGCCAGAATGTTTCTATGCTAATTTTGCTTTCACATTCAAAAGATAGAAATGAGAAACTAAAAGATGGTCTAGGGTTAGAAGATACCCGGATGTAGTCATGTGCACCAAAATCAGACGTTGGAAGGTACTCCTCTTTGGCTATGGAGGAATGACACCTGCGAAGAAAAGAGACTAAACACGAAAAACATTAGACAAGGAGATGGTGGGCTGTCAAGCAAAAGCTTGATCCCAGAATTATGAAGACTTCCTTAAGGGATATCAACCCACTGATTAAAAATAGAATATTTGACAAAAAACAGTAATAGTGAAAGACAAAATGAAGGAAATAAAAGACAGAAAACAAAATGCATACCTGATATGCAACAAATTGCTCTACACAGTCACCGGCATCAGTCTTTGTGCCAGCGTTGGTCAAGGAAGAGTGCCAATATCGGTTAAAGTACTGGCATCGGTAGGGGTGGTGATCGATGTCGGTCAGGGAAACAGTTCTTGGATAGGGTCTGGTCAGGTCTGGTCAGGTCTAGACAGGGTTCAGGGTTGCAAAATGGTGTCTGAAGGTTAAGGAGTTGATTTGGGAGTCAGAGGAATTGTTTGGGGGTTTGTACAGGGATTTGGGTAGAGTTACAGACTGTATTTTCTAGACAAGGTGGGTAGAGGTGATACGGGAGGAAGTCAGGTCAGGGCTATAGTCTGAGTCTAAATCAGGGTTGTAATATTAAATAAAAAACAATAACTAGAGAGTAAAACAAAAATACAGAGCAAATATTACCTGTTATACGCTAAAAATAGAGTCAGAGACATGATTGATGTTTTTGCTGTGTTGCAAGATGACTGAAACAGAAACCTATAATGGAGAGAGACACAAGAGATTGGATGCAGATTGATTGAATGCAAAAATTTGGTTGATTGCTACAAGTTGAAAAGATTGAATAATATGAAATGTTGATGGATACAAAGAAAGCTCTGATAACCGATCGGGAAACCGATTGGTAACCGAATAATGGATAACGGATAACGAGAACACAGTGTTAAGGGTAACCGACGTCGGTAGGATTACTGACGTAGGCTGATAAGTGACCGTCGTTGGCGACGTCGGCCGGGTAGTGACCGTCGTCGGCAGATGCAGAATGGGGATAGAGGCTAGCTTTAGCTTTCTACTCATTTTTACATGCTGCCAGGGTCAAGGCTCGTAGGAAAATGGTCGACAAGGGTTAAATAGGTGTGGAAGAATAAAATGGGGGATAGAGGAAGAGGATGACAAGGGTTAGACACAATTTCGGTGTCTACAGTAGATTCAAAGCCAATTTGATAGTGTTTGAGGTGACTAGGGATTGGTATGAGGATTTGAGTATGCTTGCAGCTATATTGGGTGATTATGTGTAAAAAATAGGGAAGTTTGCATTAGCACTTTATTTTTATTCTTTCTTAATTTTTAAGTTTTGTCACCTCCCTTGTAAATGAGCTTTGAGTGGGCTTTTATAGGGAATAATTGGTCATGGGTCAAATGTATTCACACTAGGCTAACCTAATTAAGGATAGGGACCAGATGAAAATGACTATTAGGGCTCAGAATGCAAATGGATAGGACTACTAAAAATGGGAAACTTTGGTTCTCAATTCTATAGTCCAAATGGGGCACTCTTATCCTATAGGTTCAGGACTTGGGGAAATAAGATTGATATGGGGAATACTATCTAGCTGTGGTGGAATGACTATTCATAAGGTTCTAGATGACTGGTAATGAGCAAAATGATGTTGATAAGGGTCACAACAGCATGCAAAAAGGACCTATGGATGGGGTGTCACAAACCACACTCAAACTACCACTTTATATGACTACACCAATTGAGTCATCATTTCATTTTTGTCAATGCTATCACTATTTTGTGAGTGACTCTTAACCAATATAACATTGAACCAATATATGTTCAATGTTAATGTTATGTGTTCAATGTTATATGTTCAATGTTGTCTCCCAAAAGTAGCAGTCATTTTTGGGACAACATTTAAACTATTTTGGTCCTACAGACCAAAATTTTATCTTCCATTTTCAAAAATTTGTCTTAGACATTCAGATTCCTCATTTTCAAAGCTTCTAAGAAAATCTACAAACTTTGCAAGTTAAATTCAATGGATTTTTCAAGTTGATTTATATGGACTTTGTATCTTAAAATTCTACAGGCAAGTTCATTTATATAGGTTCAAAGGCTTCTACAAGCAGTTTCAATCAAAAGATGGTTTTTAACTCTTAGTCATTTTCCAGATTTGGTTCAAAGCTTTGGTTCAGTTGAAAATATTCATTGGCAAGCATTTGAGTACAGAAAGAGACTTAAACCACTGAAACGTTGAACCATTGAACCATTTTGGTTCAAAGGTTTAATAGGTTCAAAGTTCAACAAGTTCAACATCTTTGGCAAGAGTTAAACGCTTCAACGGGTTCAAGGTTTAATGGCGGGTTCAACCAAAGGAACAGTTCAATGGCTCAGTTCATCCAATGGTTCAACATCTTGGTTCAATGAACAGGTTCAATAATAGATTCATTCACTTGGTTCATTCGATTGTACCATTGACCTGAACCATTAGATTGAACCATTTTGGTTCAAAGCCTTGGTTCAACTAATTGGTTCAATGAGAAGGTTTAACTGTTGGTTTAAAGGCAAGTTCAAATGTTTGGTTCAATGCTTAGTTCATCAGCTTGAACCATTTTTGGTTCAACCGATTGGTTCAACGTCAAAGTTCAAATGGGTGGTTCAATGCAAAAGGAGACTTCTCGAAGGACAAGTGCCCTTGTGGAGGACACTTAATCCATAAAATCACCCTTCGAAAGGGTCATTTTCAAACAAGCCCAAAAGTTAATTCTTTTAGAATGTTTAAGGCATTTAAAATTGGCTAAGGAATTTTCCCCAGACTTTTGTCTGAAGGAATTCCTTCAGACAAAAAGTCTAAAATAATTCTAAGAAAATGCAGGCAAAGTCCAAAGACTAGTCAAAGACTTCATGAAACAAATTTCCATGGAATTTTGTCCACGAGAATTTTCCCTGGGCAAATTATCTGTGGGAATTTCTCGTGAAACAAATGTCCGTGGAAATTACCCGTGGGAGAAAACACCCAGGAAAAATGTCTGCAGGGAAAATTCATGAGAGAAAACACCTGGGGAAATTTCTATGGGGAACATTTACCTGAAAGAAGCCTCAAATAGAAAGCCCAGGGATTTTTCTGCGTGAACTACCAAGGCAAAGGGCTATCAAAGGACCCCAAAGGGCAGGTACCCTTGCAGGGGACTCTTGGTAGCCAAAGTGAAGGATCATTCTAACTCGATAAGGATCATTTCTCAAGGCTCAAAAGGATAAGTCTAATCTAGAAAAGTGCCAAGTAGAAAGCTGAAAGCTAAAAGAGGACCAAGGGGTGACGCGCTCAAAGACGTCAAATTCAACACAGCCGACTAGCTGTTGGAAACATAGTGATGGGCACGTGAATGTCAAATTGAAGACAATGAAATAGCCATTGATCCTTTGAATTCATAGACCCAAATGCATTCCCAAAATTCAAGACTAAAACCAACTGAAAGTGAGGAAAGACAGAACAATGAATGAATTAATGGCCCAATTCAATTAACCAAGAAAGGAGGAACGATGAAGACAAGATCAGACCGCCAGCTAATCATTGAAAGTTGTAATCTTTCAATTGCATGGCTTGTTTATCTACGTTGAAAAGATCAAATGGGTAAAATGCCCCAAATTTCTAGCCTATCTTCCTAACATTTCCCAATGCATCATGATGTATTACTATTCTTGAGTCCTTTAAGTGGTTATATAAGGGACTTTCTTTCATTGTAAAGGCATCTCTTTTTTGACAATCTGAATGAAACTCTACCCAAATTGAGAGGCATCATTGAGACTTTGTACTCAGTCTGTTAATCATATTCTATTAATGGAATAAGAAATCAAGGGACTTTTTCAGACTTTGTGCTGTGATATCTTTTCTGTTCCATTAATTTAACAAGCAGGATTAGTAAAATTAGTCAGGAAGGTGTCCTAAATAATCAACTATGGAGAGATTTTGTGCCCCCATAGCTACCTTCAGTGTCTTTTATTTTTATTGTTGTGTAAAGGAATTTGAAAATTATTTGAGCTTTCATTTTCCTTCGTATATTACTCTTAAGCATTTCAAGTAGAGACTTTGTGCTCTGTCTCGATTTGTTGGTTACCTTACTCTTAGTTACATTCTACTTTTATTTCCAAGAGTATTCTTGTGGCTGGCTGAATAGTTTTTTCTGAAAGAAGAGGAGAGTTGTATGTCATTCCCTTGAGTTTTTCCTTTGTTTTGTATACATCATCTCTAAAAAAAAAGAGATGAATGTCTAGTCCTATCCCTGAGTATTGTTTTTTGTTTATACATATACATAGCATATCCAAAGGGAACCTCCCCTTGATGAGAGGAGAGAGCAGTGTCCTTCTGATGTGATAAAATTGCACATTTGGATGACTAATCTTCCTACTTTCACTGATCAAACCTATTTTGTTTACCAGTACGCTGATAGACAAAATATTCAACCAACAGTTTTTGGTGACTCCACTGGGGAATATACCCATTATCCATTTATAGCCTATTCATTCACCTCTACACTCACAGGGAAAGAATGCATAGTTTAAAGCCCCAAGATTTAACTGAAGCAAGGTCAATTCTTTTTCACTTTTGTTTTACAATCTGGTAGATCCAAGGTATACACAAAGCCAAAGGGCTAAAGGTATCGTTGATCCTGTGTTTGAACTGGTACAACAAAGTGATTTTGATCTATTTCCTCCCTCCTACTAAAGCCAGATCCCCATTACCAGATGAAGTATCTACTTCTACTATTGATAAAGTTGTGCCTATAATTACCCCATTAAGATTTATTATCCCTCCTTTTTAGAATCCTATTATGGCAGTTCAAGGCCCCTAGGGTAATGCTTTTGGTCCTCTCAATCTTACTCCTCCTCTACATGAGCTCCCATGTAGTTCTAGGAAGAATTTCCCTAAATTCTATGGTGATGGCAAAGTTCATCTTGATGAACATATTACAGCATTCAGTATAACTTGTGGAGTAATCAGAGTAGAGTTTGAAGATATAGCAATCAGGATTTTTGTTGAAACACTACAAGGTCTTGCTGCAGATTGGTTTTACCATTTACAGGCTCGATCTGTGACTGATTGGAATACTCTTAAAGCTAAGTTTGAAGCCAGATTCAATCCTACAAAAGATACACATACACTTCTGGCTCAACTTACACAGATGAAGAAAGAGCCTCATTAGCCTATGAGAGACTTCATAGCTAAATTTGACAAATTGAGAAACAGAATACCTGTCATTGCTAGACCCACAGTTGAGAATCTCAAATGTTTTTTCATTAATTCTCAGCTACCTGAAGTTAGTTTCCTTTTGAGACGTGCTGGTCAAATAGATCTCGTTGTAGCTCAACTTGTGGCCACTGAAGTAGAAGATGATCTCCTCTTAGTAGGGAAAATAAGAAGAGATCTAAATAGAAACAAAGCTTCATCATCTTCTGAATTTGCATCTACAAGCACCACAGATCCAATGGTGCAAAAATTAGCAAATGAGTTGCTTGCTCTTAAGAAGCAAATGGCTCAAGGAATGTCTTCTGCTCCTACATATAGAAGGACATTCCCAAATCAATCATATCAGGGCAATGTTGCCAGAAACTAAGGACAATAAAATTGCCTTCCTCCCCCACAAGTGAAACTTACCCTAGAAGCTCCTCCAACCAATTCAGCAATGGGATATCTTGAAGCAGAATTAGAATTGTCTTATTAGCCTGAATTAAATCAAGAAAATGATGTTGATATCATTGAAGACAGTCAAGAAGAATCAGCTAGCGACTCCCACATTGGTTTCACTCAGAAGCAAAGAAGAAGCTTAAGATGGATCATATGCAGTGTTTACCAGGTCTAAGAACCAATCAGTCGAGTAGGCTAATAAAGAAAAGATAGAAGAGTAATCACAGCCAGCAGTCACAATTGTCAAGCATGGGATAGCTCTGCCTTTTCAACCAAAAGATCCAGTAATCACTCAAAAGGTAAATACATCCATTGTGCCTTCCCCTTCTACTTCTAATTTGCAAACCAACCCACCTCCCATCCCTCTAAAAACTCAAAAAGTTGAAGTACCTTTCTTTGTACCTAGCTTGATTTAGCCATTTGACATAATTGATCATGTCAAAAAGATGAAAATAAAGATGTCTAAATTTGAATACTTGCAGTCTAATCTGGATCAATTGAACAAGATGATTCAATATGTCAAAAATTAGACCATCCCTATAGGAGAAAAGGGAAAAAAATTAATTCTTGATTCTCCAAAAAACATGCCTATTCTAAATAATCTGATCATTACTCCTCCAGCTGCTCCTAGAAAAATAGAACCCTTCTATGTTTCCCTGTTAATCAATGGCCACAAGCTGAGTAACTATATAATAGACTCAGGCACATTTGACAATGTCATGCCTACCAAAGTTGCTAAGTCTCTTGGTCACACATTGACCAAGACATTTGGGAGATGTTTCTCCATGGAGAATAAGCAAGTACCATTGTTGGGGCAAATCAAAGATGCCCAATTTACATTCGCAGCCTTTCCAAACAAGAGGATTAAGATGATTGTCTTGGTGGCTAACGTACCAGCATCTTATGGCATTTTTCTTGGATGGAATTTCTATAAGGACGTGGGAGGAAAAATAAACATGGATCTATCTGAGGTAAGGATCCCTGTCCAAGGCGTGATGAAAAGATTACTTTCTAAAAAAGAAGCAAAGTATGTAGTTACCAAGACGTTAGCTCCTGAAGCTCAAATCTTTTTTGAATCTGTAGGTATGGGTAACTACTTTTTATATACAGATGAAGAATGGCCCTCTATCTCTGATGAGGGAAAGTCTAAAGTAAAGTCAGTGTCTAATGAGATTTGGACTCTAGAATTTGATGGTAGTTGTTCCTCTACTAGTTTGAGAGCTAGAATTGTCTTGATATCTCCTCAAGGAGATATGTTTCCTTCATCCTATAAATTAAAATTCAGCAACACAAACAATATAGCTAAATATGACTTGTTGTTGCTGGGCATAAAGGCTGCTCAAGAAAAAGGTGTCAGGTCTCTTCATGCTAAAGGAGATGCCGAATTAGTGGTCTGTCAAGTGAGAAATTTATATCAAACCAAGAATGAGAGGTTACGTCACTACCGTAACCTGATTTGGAATCAAATTGAAAGCTTTGATGCTTTCAATATTTCTACCATTCTAAGAGAGTCCAATGATAGAGCTGATGCACTTGCTAATTTAGGAACTCTTTTAATTCCTCATTTTGATTTTAAAGAAGACAAATATACCATTGAGCTGGTCTATAGACCAAGTGTTCCTAACAATGTTGATCATTGGCAAATATTCAATGATGATCATCATATCATTTCTTTCTTGGAATGAAAAGACAATTTTGAACAGTTGTATTTTTAAGGCAGTGAATCTCAGAAGTCTGAATCTTTTTTTAATCTAGTTCAGATGTAAATAAAGAATTTCTAAAGCTGAAAGAAAACAAAATTCCTAAAGGCCTAGTTTCTCTTGAGAAGCTATTTGACAAGCATGATAGATTTGTCAAACAATAGCAAACAGATTCAAATCTCTCTCAAGGATTTGACCAAGTGAATCTAACCAACAAAGAAAATTCCAAAATGGTCAACATTGGTAAGTGTTGCACCCATGAAGAAAGATTCAAATTCACTTCTTTTCTCCATCAATACATTGATGTCTTGGTGTACTCATATGAAGACATGAAGTCTCTTAGACCTAATGAAATCCATCAACATATTCCTCTCAGGGCTGATTCAATGCCCTATAAGCAGAAATCTAGACAATTTAGGAAAGAATAATAATCACTCATGAAGTTGTTCACTCTCTTCTTAGATCTCAATAAAAAGGTGTGGTTGTGAAATTATATATTAGCATAACTTAAGATAGATTGAATTGGAGATCTATTATTAGATTCAAAAATTATCTCTGATAATTGTGTCCCTCAGAATTTTATATTACATATTCATGTCCCTTCTATGTTTCCCTTTGACTTATGTGTAACACTAATTCTTAAACTTGTTGCACATGTTAAGTTTGATAACATTGAGTGCTTTCATTATCTATAATATGTACTTTTACTATGTAGTCTTATTCAATTGTCCTTATATCATGTTATTCATTGATAAATCCATCTAGAAATAAAATTTATATTCCCTACATTACATACCATGCATGAGTCCTAAAATTGAAATAAGTTACAACCACTAATCAAAAAGAAATCATCATATAAGGACATAACCCACTAAGGATAAATCCATCTAGAAATATTTCTCAAGCTATTTTTACCATAATTACTCATGAATCTTCAAAGGATATCTATATTTGTCTAAATAAGAACAATGACTGATCTAAAACCATTAAGATCAATGATATTTACACAAATATCCTAAAAGAAACATAAAAATTAAAAGAATACATCAACCTTTGAACACAATTCACCAAAACTAATAAAGATGTTGCAAATTTTCAAATATCTAAGGCACTCTTTCTAGCACCAATAGAACACATATCCCTATTAATGCCTAAAAGTGTATCACAAGTGGTTCTTATTGTTTAAGAAAAACTACTCCTTTATGAATTCAGATAATCCAATGGATGAGTTACAGGTTGTGATAATCTCATTATCCTTGGTGTTAGGTACTATTATGTCTGAGATACAAAAAATGTTAAATGCTAGAATTATTTTCTCAATCCATCATTCTACATGGATTGCAAACATAGTACCTGTAAGGAAGAAAAATGGAGAAATCTGTATTTGTGTAGATTTTCAGAATCTAAATCAGTCATCTCTGAAAGACAATTACCCTTTGCCAATCATGGACCAAGTGCTTTAAATAGTAACAAGATCAGAAATGTTATCAATGTTGGATGGCTTCTCAAGTTATAATCAAGTTAAAGTTGCTAAAGTTGACCAACACAAGACTACATTCATCACGCCTTGGGGTACATTTGCATATAAAATAATGCCTTTTGTCTTAATAAATGTTGGTGCTACCTTTTCAGAGAGCAATGGACATGGCCTTCAAAAATGAGATTGGAAAATTCATAATGGTATATCTTTATGACTTAACTATCTTTTTAAAGCATTGATCTGATCATGTACGCCACTTACAACAAGTGCTAGAGCGCTGCTGCCAGAATGGTATTTCCTTGAATCCTAAGAAGTCTATTTTTGGAGTGATAGAGAAAAAACTCCTTGGACACATTATGTCTAAAGAAGGCATAAAGATTGCCTCAGATAGAGTCAAGTCTATTTAAGAGCTGAATTTGCCTACAAGTAAAAATGTTGTTCACTCTTTCTTCAAAAAAGTGAATTTCTTATAGAGATTTATTCTTGAATTTGCTGAGAAGACAAGACACATTGTGAATATGATGAAAGGGAAAACTACCTTTAACTAGAATAAAGAAGGCAAATCAGTGTTTTAAGATATCAAGACTACCATTGCTCACGCCCCTACCTTGGTTTGTTTAGATTACCACAAAGATTTTATCATATACAGCTATGCATTTGAGCATACTCTTTCAACAATTTTTGTTCAACAAGACAAGGAAGGTATGTAATCTCCCATCTCTTTCATGAGTTTCCCTCTCAAAACCCAAGAAATGAAGTATTCAAATATAGAGAAGCATGCTTATGCGTTGGTAAAAGTAGTCAAACTCTTTCACTTCTATATTCTGAATTCACATACTACTACCTTAGTTCCTGACACTACAATCAAGTCTATATTAACTCAACAGGAGTTTGGCATAAAGAGAGGTAATTGGATTGCAAAGATCCAAGAATTTGATTTGGATATCAAGCTAACAAAGATGGTCAGAGGTAAAGGCCTTTATCAATTAATGGCTGACAATAAGCTAGAAGATATACAACGTGAAGAAGCTGAAGTGAAAGATACCCCAACATTCTTTTTTGTCTCCACTACCAATGAATGGTATTCAAATATTGCCTATTTTATGACTTATGGTGAATGTCCTACTCATTTATCTTACAAAGAAAGGAGGACTATCAAGTTAAAAGCTACCAATTTTGTCCTTTGGGATAACAACCTATACAAGAGAAGTATAGATGGAGTTTTCCTTTGCTGTGTAGACAAAGAACAACAAACCCAGCTCTTGAAATCTTTTCACAATCTAACCTGTGGAGGACATTTTTTTGCCCCTGTGACTACTCACAAAATTTTGTGAGCTAGGTATTACTGGCCGACTCTTTTCCAAGATGCACATAAGTGGGTAAGGAAATGTGAACTTTGCCAGCAATTTGTTGGAAGACCCAAGTTGGCTGCCCTACCTCTCAAGCCAGTAATCATAGAAGAACCTTTCCAGCAATGGGGACTTGATTTTATTAGAACAATAAACCCATCTTCAAGTTCTGGACATGATTATGTCCTTACAGCAACTGATTATTTCACCAAGTGGGTAGAAGCAATCCCAACTAAGCATGCTACTTTAGAAGTTGTATGCAACTTCCTCAAAGAGAATATCATTTCCAAGTTTGGAGTTCCACTTAAAATTGTTACTGATAATGCAGCTTGTTTTACCTCTCAAGAAATTACGCAATTCTATTTTCATTATGGAATTATGCTCTCTCATTCTTCTGATTATTTTCCACAAGGGAATGGACAAGCTGAGTCCAACAATAAGAATTTGGTAACTATTATCAAAAAGTTAGTAGATGATAATCAAAAGACATGGCATAAAGCATTGGTGGATGCTCTGTGGGTAGACAGGATCACACCAAAGAGGGTGATTGGTATGTCTCCTTTTCAACTTCTTTACAGTATTAATGTTGAGATACCAATCATCTTAGAGTTACCAGCCTTGAAATTGGTGAAGGCCATTGAAGACCAGACATATGAGAGTTCTCTTGATAAAAGAATTATGTGCCTAACTCAGATGGAGGAACAGAGAACCATGGTGGTGGACAAAATTTCTGCTCATCAAAGTCTGGTAAAGAAACTTTTTGATCAGAAGGCAAAAAATTATGATTTCTAGATTAAAGATCAAGTCCTGTTGTGGGACAAAAGAAGAAAACCAAAGGGGATGCATAGAAAATTTGATTCCCTTTGGAGAGGCTCATTCATAATTCATCAGCACATTGGTGAAAATAGCTTTCTATTGAAATACCAAGATGGCACACTCTTTTCTCTACCCCACAATGGGCAACATCTAAAACACTTCAACTCTTGAAGTATCAGATCATTGCCTCTGTATATATGTATATTTGTACAGTTTTATTTCTATTTTGTTTTTGTTTTTTTATTATGCCTTTCATTTTTGGGGAACATGACTTTGAAGCCCAATGATACACTTGAAGACACTAGAGATTTTGAATTCTACTCCTTTCAATTCATTTTGCAATTGACAAAAGTTCCCCAACTGGAGCCAACTGTTGTCTCCCAAAAGTAGTAGTCATTTTTGGGACAACATTTGAACTATTTTGGTCCTACAGACCAAAATTGTATCTTCCATTTTCAAAAATTTGTCTTATACATTCAGATTCCTCATTTTCAAAGCTTCTCAAAAAATTTACAGATTTTGCAAGTTAAATTCAATGGATTTTTCATGTTGATTTCTACAGACTTTGTATCTTCAGATTCTACAGGCAGGTTCATTTATACAGGTTCAAAGGCTTCTATAGGCAATTTTAGTCAAAATATGGTTTTTAACACTTAGTCATTTTCTATATTTGGTTCAGAGCTTTGGTTCAGTTGAAAATCTTCATCAACAAGCATCTGAGTACAGAAAGAGACTTGAACCACTGAAACATTGAACCATTGAACCATTTTGGTTCAAAGCTTCAATAGTTTCAAAGTTCAACAAGTTCAACATCTTTGGCAAGAGTTAAACACTTCAACGGGTCCAAGGTTCAATGGCAGGTTCAACCAAAAGAATAATTAAATGGCTCAGTTCATCCAATGGTTCAACATCTTGGTTCAATGAACAGGTTCAACAGTAGATTCATTCACTTGGTTTATTCGATTGTACCATTGACTTGAACCATTGGCTTGAACCATTTTGATTCAAAGCCTTGGTTCAATCGATTGGTTCAACGAGAAGGTTTAACTGTTGGTTTAAAGGCAAGTTCAAATGTTTGGTTCAATGCTTAGTTCATCAGCTTGAACCATTTTTGGTTCAACTGATTGGTTCAATGTCAAAGTTCAAAGGGGTGGTTCAATGCAAAAGGATACTTCTAAAAGGACAAGTGCCCTTGCAAAGGACACTTAATCCATAAAATCACCCTTCGAAAGGGTCATTTTCAAACAAGTCCGAAAAAATATTCTTTCAGAATGTTTAAGGCATTTAAAATTGGCTAAGGAATTTTCCCCAAACTTTTATCTGAAGGAATTCCTTCAGACAAAAAGTCTGAAATAATTCTAAGCAAATATAGGCAAAGTTCAAAGACTAGTCAAAGACTTCACGAAACAAATTTCTATGGACTTTTGTCCATTGGAATTTTCCCTGAGCAAATTGTTCGCTGGAATTTCCCGTGGAACAAATGTTCGCAGAAATTACCCATAGGAGAAAACACCTAGGAAAAATGTGTGCGGGGAATGTTCATGGGAGAAAACACCTAGGGAAATGTCTGTGGGGAACATTTTCCTGAAGTAAGCCTCAAATAGAAAGCCCAGGGATTTGTTCGTGGGAACTGCCAAGGCAAAGGGCTGCCAAAGGACCCCGAAGGGTAGGTACCCTTGCAGGGGACTCTTGGCAACCAAAGTGAAGGATCATTTCGACTCGATAAGGATCATTTCTCAAGGCCCAAAAGGATAAGTCCAATCCAAAAAAGTGCCAAGTAGACACTCGAAAGCTGAAAGAGCACCAAGGGGTGATGCACTCGAAGACGTCAAATTCAACACAGCCGACTAGCCATTGGAAACATAGTGATGGGCACGCGAACATCAAATTGAAGACAATGAAATATCCGTTGATATTTTGAATTCACTGACTTGAATGCATTCCCAGAATTCAAAACCAAAACCAATTGAAAGTGAGGAAAGATAGAACAATGAATGAATTCATGGCCTGATTTAATTAACTAGAAAAGGAGGAATGATGAAGACAAGATCAGACTGCCAGCTAAACATTGAAAGTTGCAATCTTTTAATTGCGTGGCTTGTTTATCTACATTGAAAATATCAAATAAATAAAATGCCCCAAAGTTCCAGCCTATCTTCCTAACATTTTCCAATGCATCATGATGTATTACTATTCCCAAGTCCTTCTTCAAGTGGTTATATAAGGGACTTTCTTTCATTGTAAAGGCATCTCTTTTTTGACAATCTGAATGAAACTCTGCCCAAATTGAGAGGCATCATTGAGACTTTGTGCTCATTCTGTTAATCATATTATTTTAATGGAATAAGAAAGCAAGGGAATTTTTCAAACTTTGTGCTATGATATCTTTTCTGTTCCATTAATTTAACAAGCAGGATTAGTAAAATTAGTCAGGAAGGTGTCCTGAAGAATCAATTGTGGAGAGACTTTGTACCCCCATAGCTACCTTCAGTGTGTTTTATTTTTATTGTTGTGTAAAGGAATTTGAAAAGACTTTGAGCTTTCATTTCCCTTTGTATATTACTCTTAAGCATTTTAAGTAGAGACTTTGTGCTCTGTCTCGATTTGTTGGTTGCCATACTCCCAATTACCTTCTACTTTTATTTCCAGGAGTATTCTTGTGGCTGGCTGAATAGTTTTTTCTAAAAGAAGAGGAGAGTTGTCTGTCATTCCCTTGATTTTTTCCTTTGTTTTGTATACATCATCTCTGAAGAAAGAGAGATGAATGTCTGGTCCTATCCTTGAGTATTATTTTCTATTTATACATATACATAGCATATCCACAGGGAACCTCCCCTTGATGAGAGGAGAGAGCAGTGTCCTTTTGATGTGATAAACTTGCACATTTGGATGACCAATCTTCCTACTTTGGCTGATCAGACCTATTTTGTTTACCAGTATGCTGATAGACAAAATATTCAACCAACACACCAATCGAGTCATCATTTCATTTTTGTCAATGCTATCATTATTTTGTGAGTGACTCTTAACCAATATGTTGTGGGCATTGTGAAAGTTAAAGAATTACAAAAGTGAACACTTTTCTTTTAACTTTATTTAACACCAAATTAACTCTCTCATTATTTTACGAATCTATTTCCATTTTTTCTATCTATCTCATCTTAGTCACAACCATAAATTTTTTACTTTCCCCTTTATAGGAGAACTACATTTGGCTTGAAGTCCACAATGGACTATGTAGGTAGCACTTAGGTGAATTAGGGCATCTAGGGTTAATTATTCCACTTCCTTCTTATTTTTATATTCCCCCTTCTTCAATATTGTCCTGTCTCATCCATAGATTCAAGAGTAACACTTTATTTCCATGCACACTAATTTACCAATTGAGAGTTTATTTTCTTTTGATTGTGTGTTTGTGTACTTGTTTGCTTACTATTTGTTTTCTTTTTATTATGTTATTTTTATTATTCAGTTGAATTAATTAATTAAAATATGTTTTACACTTGATTATTGATTATTTATATCAGTCCTTTAAGTTGTACACATTTGAATATGAGCTCATATTAATTTAATTACATTTTGTTTTATAGTTAACTCTTGATCTACTATATCTTGATTTTAACGTATATACATTTTCATTTGAATTAAATTTTATGCAATTTGAAAAATATTATAATCATTATTCATTTATATATTATGATGCATTAAATTTAGTTTTAATATAAAAAATCAAGCACCAAAGGTCTATTTACAAGCAAGGTCAAATCAATTATTCTCATATCTAATCAAATCATCATTACAATTATCTAAATGCTACTCTTGATACATATCTAACAATGTGCATGTTGATCACGTGAATTTTAAGCATTCTGATCAAATCATTTTCTACTCTAATCAAATAAAATCAAATCACATCAATCACATCTATTCCCATTTTTATTCTATTTTCTTCATATTTCAACTTTTCCTCCCATTCTAAGATTTATTTCATCCTCTTGAAGACTCATTTGTTTAATTTTTTTGCACAACCTTTCAAGGGGACATATAGGGATTACCATGTGTCATTTAGGGAATTAATTTGAAATTATTTATCAGTAAATTTATTAAATCATCAATTTGGCACCTACTAATTTTCTTCTAATTATTTTGAGCACCTTTTGCACTCATTTTTAACTCTTTTTCTCAATGTTTGAGAAGACATTACTTCTTAAGTGTCTCAAAATGCCTCATAAAATTGGGGGAAAATGTAGAAACTTAATTTTTACCACCTTACATGTCAAAATGATGAAATGGAACAAATTATCATATTTGCACACAAACTATTCCAAAATCATACGATCATCCCAAACTCTTCGGCACATCTAAAATTTAAGTCTGAATTCATCTTGGGGCATCCCTAATTGGAGAAACACATTGTATCAAACTATCAATTTTGTTAGGAAAAATATCCTACTATGTAATAAAATAATGTCAAATAAATAAGATAAAAATAAACAATGAACAAATAATATCACCAAATAACATGAGATATATATTAAAACCCTTAACAAAAAGCAAGGGAAAAACCACGAGGCAAATGGAAGTGTATAGTATTCTATTAACTTCAAAAACTAAACCTCTCCACAAATAGATATTCATCACACACTCTCCTATTTTATAATTCTTTCATACACATGAAGCATACAAGGTTATACAAAGCCTTCAAAATCACAAGCTAGTTATAACACCAACATACAAGATTTCCAAGTATGATTAGAAGGATACTACACCAAGCTTCTACAAGCTTCTCTTATCAATATTCACACACTTAATCTCCCTTAATTATATAAAGTGATATTTATACATATATAGGAATACAAATGGAGAAATGGAGGTAAGGTAACTTCATGAAGAAGGAAAAAAATGCACCGCACTCATCATGGGCTCACTATTGATCAATAGTGAAATTTATCTTTCAAATGTGTAAGGTAAAAATTTAAATGGCATATTCATGATGAAATTTGAACTTCTCCATGTGCATCAAAATTTTATGACACACCTTTCATGTGACCTCAATCTAGAATAGTGGACAATGTTCCCCATTTTCCCATGTGAATCCTTATGAGTCAAAATATTCCTCAAATTTTGACTTCTATCAAAATAACCCATAGACAAACTACACTCCATAAGCACATTCTTAAGTGTAATGATGAGATCCACTTTCCTTTTCTCCCACATGCATCAAAAATTTATCCCATGTGAGTAAGTGGAGAAATGTGCCCCACTTCTTTCTCCTCATCTTTTCAACAATGAAATATTCCTTATGGGCCATGCCACATCACCAAGGTGTCACCTCAAACACAAGCACTACTAAATCACCACTACCACCTCTCGAGCACAGTCACTACCAAATCACCACTATGAATAGTAACTACCACATCATCACATGAATAGTGACCATGAATAATGACTATGAATAGTAGCATGTGAATAGTGGATGTGAATAATGACTTTACATCCTAACATTATCCCACTTTAATTCAATATATATATGATTTTCCACACTTGTATATTCTTTCATCTAGATACTAACCATTTACACTACTACCTTATCACAACTCTAACAAGCCTGGTAGATGTTTTGATGTATTACTTAAACTTCTCTACCCTGACTAGCATTGTCAATATATTTAAAATATTGTGTTTGGTTTCTATCTTCTATAACAAGATTATGCCATCCTTATCACCACCAAAAATCCAAATCTACAAAACCTTTTATCTATATATCTATTCTTCCATAGCATATTACAGCATCTGAAGTGATAACTCATTTTTCCATATAGCCAATCCTCCTATCAAGATTTTACCATGAACTACTCATAAATCCCACTACTTAGAAGTATATGGTTTAGTACTCACTATTTCATCATAAGGCTTCATACTCCTGATGAATTAAATATACATGATAATAATATGTCTTCTCCTCCATTATAGGATGCTCTTGAGAAGACAACTCACAATGCAATAAGTGTTTTACTTCTTTATTTTCCTATCTTTGTACATTTCTATCCTTGGCTTACTTGTCATACCACATTCATCATGTCTTTATCACTGAGCCATCACACCAGTGATTATGTTGGGGCCCACATCCAACATGACATCAACACATAGGAGAAACATATTCTAAAACACTTGGATATCCATGAAGGTACCATTGTAATCCCATCTACACCTTTACTTTATCTCATACAATCTCCAATATGAAAACCATCAACTCTTTACCTCATCCTTATAGACCTATGGATACTCCATCTCTTCTAGAGAGATCACCATGTAGGAATCAAGTTGATCCAACTTTGTATAACAACTAGTGCATGCAACACTCTTGATATTAGTTATGAGAGAAGATCACATATAAGTCAATACTTGAATTTTTCACATATCCCTCTAGCTATCAACCATACCCAAACATGGCACAAGTAGACGAATCAAAATTATAAATAAGTCATCATGCTACTTAGTGCATCAATGCACCTAACAATTTTTTTTAGCCTCAAGAATGTATCTAAAATGCATCATACTTTGTCATATGTCTAAAAACATATCCTTTTCCTTCCTTGAACACTATGTCTCACTTGGTTTTCTTCATCTTCTCCTTTTACTACTTCAATAGGTACACTTTTAAGTTCTTATACCTTCTCCTTTACATGGATTTTATATATCTGTGACATCTCAACTAACAACATGTGATTAGTAGGATACCACATCATATATGCCTTCTTATTTGTTTCTAAGAACTATACTTGATTTATTTTAATCAAGCTTAGACTTTAATTTGTGATTTTAAATTAACCCTCTTATAGGACTTATTTCTAGATAGTATCACATTACACTGATCAATCTATGATGTTGGTGTTACTATAATACTTATCACTAAATATTTGCATAATTGATACAAGGATATATAACATTATCCTTTTGTTAATACTAAGTATACTTTAGAAATTATGAATTTACCATTCCCAAAGATACAAGAATACCCTCACTCATCCATCATCTTGATGGACATCAAATTCTTCTTCAAACTAGGAACATGACACACATCCTTCAACATTTTGATTCTACCATCGTGTAGCCTAATCCTTATATCCCCTCTTCCCAAAATATTTGATGTATTATCATCACCCATATAGATAGGCTCTCCACTACATGGATGGTAAACCACAAACCAATCTCTATGTGGAGACATGAAAAGATGTTCCTTATTCCAACACCTAGGCATTGTCAAATGATCTACTATCACTAAGGCAAAAAGACTTATGAGTTGTCACTTCCTCTATATATATTATGGTAGCCTCTACCAAAGGTGGATTTTAATTTCCATCCTTCTCCTCATTCTTCAATTGCCAAAAATCCTTCTATAAGTGTCCAAGCTTTCCATAGTGCCAACACCTAGTCTTTCACTTGAGTCCTCTATACTTTGATCTAGACAATGATCTCCATTGTGTGTTCTTGTCACTAGATCTCCCTCTCATATACAAGGATTCATTAATAAAGGATGCACTACAAGGCATTCTTATTATATCCTCTCCAAGTAATTATACTACCAAATCATCAATTTTTAAAATCTCCAGATGATGAATTATTGATGGTCATCACCACATGATCCCAACTATCAGGGAGAGAACACAACAAGGTGATAGCCTTGTCCTCATCCTCCATCTTCACACTAATGGAGATTAAATTGATGACAATTATGTTTAAATCATGCAATTTAGTAGCAATGGAAGAATTTTCCTTCATCCTAAAACTATATGCTTGATTTTTCAAGAATATTTTATTTTTTGCTAACTTTATCTGGTATAGGTTGTTCAACTCATCCCATAACTCTTCTATAGTATTCTCTTTAGAAATATTAAAGATCATAAAATTTTCAAGACAAAGATGGATTGCATAAACCACCTTCCTATCCATCTTGACCCAATATTAATGTATCATACTATTAGTTTTACTTTCAAAACCCTTCAAAGATATAGCTTTGTCATTCTACACCAAGAGATCCTCCACCTTCAACTTCCATAGGGAGAAATTTCTACCATCAAATTTCTCTACTTAAAATTTGGTTACTCCTCTTATCATAGTATCATCTCCCACTGGCATACAACTCCATTATAACATATAAAAACTCAAACACAATAGGTTTTCATTAGAGCCTAGCTATGAACTAGATGTTAAGAAAGATATCCTAATGTGTAATAAAAAAATGTAGAATAAACAAGATAAAAATAAATAATGATCAAATAATATCACCAAATAACATGAGATGTACGGGGAAAACATTGACAATAAGCAATGGTAAAATGATGGGGAAAATGGCAGTGTCCAGGATTTTATTATATTCAAACAATCAAACTTTACAAAAATCAAGCTTGCTCGCACACTCTCCTCTTTTACAATGCTTTAATACACATCATGCATACAAATCTATGCAAAGCCTTAAAACTCTTAACCTAGTTACAATAATAACATATAATCTTTCTAATAATTTTCACAAGGATACTACACCAAGATTTTATAAAATTATCTTATCAAGCTTCACACACTTTCTCTCTTTTAATTAAAGAAAGGGAGAGTCATACATATATAGGAATAAAAATGTAGAAAGGGAGGTAAGGAAACTTCATGAAGAAGGCAAAAAAGGTGCCACACTCATCATGGGATCACTATTGATCAATAGTGAAATTTATATTTCACATGTGTAAGGTCTAACTTTGAATGGTATTTTCATGATGCACTTTGAACTTATTCATGTGCACCATAATGTTATGCCCCAAATTTCATGTTACCTCAATGTGGAATAGTAGAAAAAATTTCTCACTTTCCCATGTGTATACTCAAGAGTCAAAAGATTACTTAACTTTTAACTTCAATCAAAGGAGCCCACAAACAAATTGCACTCCATAAGCACATGTTTAAGTAGAATGATGAGTTCACTTTCCTTTTGTCTCCCACATCCATCCAAAAGTCATCCCATGTGACCAAGAGGATAAATGAACCCCATTTATCTCTTCAGATCTTTCCAACAATGAAATATTCCTTGTGGGCCATGCCACATGATGAAGGTGCCACCTCATAAGCATAGTCACCACCAACTCAACACTACCACATCTTAAGCATAGTCAATAACAACTCATTGATGTGAATAATAACTACCATCCCATCACATGAATAGTGTCCATAAATAGTGATTGTGAATAGATACACGTGAATAGTGGTTATGAATAGTGACTTCACATCCTAACAAATTTGATCAACAACATCCTAGATCACATTGACACTTTAAAAATGTCTATTTTTCATAATTTAGATATTTCTAATATCTACAAATTCCTCTATGAGTAAATTTTATATTTTACCCCAATCCCCAAATGTCCCCCATTAGTATTTTCTTCTATTTTATAATTTTAGATTCCCTTATTTATCTCCAACTCACCCCACTCCCAAGATAATGTGGGAGATAAAATCTAACCAAGGACAGTACCCAATTAACTTCCCAAGGCTATGAAAAGTTATGATAAACCCATGACTTGAGCCCGTACCCCATCACATGGACTCTTAATCACCCTCCCTTGATCTTCCAAAGAGATCAATAACCATCAATCACTAAATAAATCTATAAATGAAGCATCACCCCTCTTCATTCTAAGGCTAGGGATTTTACAATGAAGATCTGTTAGTTCATTAAGCCATTTGTTGCATTAATTCCCTTCCAGTCACCCCTTATCAAACCAAATCAAGTTTAACACATAAAGGGAAATGATACCTATGAAAAATTGACATTGCTAAAGATATTTTAGAGATACAATTTCATCCCCCTTCTTCTTTAATTAGACAATGGTAAAATATCTTGAAACTAAGGTATATCTATTCTTCTTTATCTTGAATTTATTTATTTTACCTTGCCTTGGCTCATGATTCCCTAGGCTCAAGGTTATCTATTTCATTTGATTTTTTTGATTATGATTTATCTAACATAGTGAAACTAACCCTTGTTGTAATCCTAGCAATACAAGTATGTTTATAACTATTTTCAGATTATGGGATATGTAATTTTTTAAGTGGATGCCCATGGCTAAATTAAATGAGAGAAATCCCTTCTATATTACATCACATCCTTACATTATATTGAAAACAATATGCCATTCATGACATACCTTATGAGTTACCTATATTACTACGGAACTACTATTTTATATTATTATATAGAGGGATTATTAAAATTTTAATCATTTAAACTCTTGTGGTATCTATTGTCCATTTTTTGGCCCACATATAAAAGTTTACCTAAGTATGGAAAAGGGAGCTTTTAGGCAAGAAAATGGTAAGCCTTTGGGAGGACTTTGGGTTTTCCAGCAGTGACAACTTCAAGTTTTTTGAAGGCACAATGTAAATCAAGTTTCCAAAAGTGCTTAGATTCTAAATGTTTCATAAGTAGAAATAATTCAGGTTTATAAACCTGAAATACTCATAGATAGAGTATGTTGGGTTCTTTAGGGAGCATTACTTGATTACTTCATATGTTGTGAGCAATCAGAAACCTGAAATGAGTAAATGTGCTCAACAAACCTGATGTGGTCTTAAAAAGTAATACTTCTTAGGTTCTTCAAGAGATGAGTCTTTTTCAAAAATACAAAGGGCATTTTCAAAATGTCAAAGGGTCTTTTTAGGGGAAAATGGACCAGTTAACTTTCTCGAAGGTACACTTAAACTTTTTTGAGGGATTTTTCTTCTCCAAGTGGACAGTTGTAATTTTCCTGAAGGGTATGTTACCCTTTGGGAGGACCATTTAAAAATTCATAAAGAGTATCTTTCCCTTCAAGAGGATCATTCATGAAAATCTGAGGGGACATGCAGAAATCCCAAAGGGTATCTTACCCTTTGGGAAAGTCATTTATGAAAAGTCTGAAAGAACTCCTTTGGACAGATTGTCTAAAGAAATTCCTTTGAGAGATTTTACAGAAATAAATAAGCCAAGAGGGAAGCTCGAGACCAAGTCTCTAAATGAAATGATGGACCAATAGATGTCAAAATTAGGTTAAGTGACTACCTGTTTGAAGTAATTGAGTTTAAAAAGCCTAAAGTCTTAAGTCTTGAGAAGTAATAAAGTGAGAAGACTTCAAGATGGATAAGCCTGAAGTAAGTAGGCTTAGAGAACCCAAATTACTCTGCATAGAGTAAATTAGGTTTCTTAAATTACTCTTCTTAAAAGGCTTTATAAGCAAAGGATCTAAGAAAGTCTCAAGTTGAAGAGGCCAAATAACTCAAATTACTCTACATAGAGTAAATTAGGATTTTTTAAGGGCTCGACTTAAGCTCAGTCTGGCAATGCTAGATTCATGATGCAACGAATGGAAGGCTATCACATGGTAAAATTAGAGTAAAAAGGGCCAATCAGTAAAGGAAAAGAGATACAAGGATGTTCAACAAACATGAAAGAGTCTGAGTGGCTAGTAGCTAGAATTTATGAAGGCTCCCATCTACCATGGTTCATTGCCCATAATTATCATTCAACATTTAAATGCATCACACCAAGAAGAAACACCCCAGCTACTCATAGCATGACTTTTTAGATGTGTCAAATAAAATATTAAAGATGGGAAGGGATTAAGAGTATTGGGCAGTGATTTGGAATGAAACATTTATGATCATCAAAGAAGGACAATAGGAGGTTCCAACCATCTATAAATTCTACTTTCCTCCCTTTCTCTCTTCCCCCTTTTCTTTGTAATTAGATGCCTTAGAGCCTATCAATGTATCCTCAAACTGGTAATAAAATCATTCTACAAAAATCATTGTGTAATGGACCTTTGAAGCAATAAATATTATTTTTACTTATCTCTCTATCTAAAAATTGCATTGACTTAGCTTGTGCACTAATAACATTGTGAAGAATCATCCTTATAACCTTGTTGCCCTTCTTTCTTTCTTGTTTTTAGGTACTTTCTAGTTAATTTTAGGTTTGAACTCATGCTTTTTGGCCATTAATGGATGCTTGGTGTGAATTTTGAAATTCCTCTATACCTCATGTGTGGTTCAGTAAGCATAACTTAAGAAATACTTATGCAAGTTAGATGGTTAGGAAGTTGTGTAAGACAACTTATCTTATGTTGAATTAGTGTCTTTTCTAGGCTAAGTGAATCACTTAATTTTAGTGCATCACCTCCCTTAGCTTAGTTTTATTTTCAAGTAATCTATCTCCCCTTTTCCTTGGCCATTAGTAGAGTTTAGTGTAGAAACCCAAAGAGTTGAAGTGAAGCACCTGAGGAAATAGCCTCATAAAACATTCTAGAGGTTCAACCTCAACATAGGATACCCACATCCTAAGGTTGTTCCCATGATTATTGATGGAAGTGAGAGAGTCTAAAGAACTCTCTCACAAAGGTGCAAATCTAGTCTATAAAAGTTCTGACACACCTGGTAGGACAACTACTATTTCACTTCCATTTTTATGGAAAATTTTGTCAAATTTTATGCTATTTTGATCATTTTATAGTGGTGGTAGATTTCATCCTTTAGCATCTAGTAACTCCAAAGAACACCCAGCTATCTAGTGGTAGAGTAATAGTTATCTTTCATGCCAAAGGTGACTACAAGATCAACTTATATAGGTATTCCTTTTGAATTTATTGAATTACCTTTAAACTTAGTAAGAAGGTTAAGTTTTACCCATACTCGCCCTTACATAATAACCTATCCTTCTAAACCAGTCATAAAGTATACCTACGCAAGAAGATCTTTATCAACCCCTCTTACTGCCATGATTCCCCTAAGAGATTTTATGGACTTCAATGGCCAAATCCCTTTGAACTTACCAAAATATGATCCTATGCCAATAGAAGCCTTCAAAAGGGTCCCTTATTATATAAGAGACCAAATTATAACTCTTACTAAGCACATAACAGACATAGCCAGCTTTTTCAACATTCACAATATCATAGTGGAAAACATGGTTATTAGGATATTGGTTATATCCTTAAAAGGAAAGGCATTAGACTGGTATAGGGGCCTAGCTTCTAATTATATCCATTTATGGGATGAGCAAGGAAAATCCTATGTAAAAGGTTTTAAAATAAGAATAATCATTTGTCACTTGCAAAATAGCTGACCACCATCAGAGAGTTCCTCATGAAGTCATGCAAGACTTCAATACAAGATTTCAAAAGGCATGGGATAGAATCCCAGTATCTATAAGACCATTTCCAAGATTGTCTTTATTATATAACTTGAAGTCTCTCAATAGTGACATAGTTGTAATGATCCAGTTTATGGGAGGAGACATACTGCTAGATGCATATGAAGTGGATATCAAGGCATAAAATTTCCTAGTTTAGGTAGACAAGCTTACTCCCAGACCTCTAATGCCTCTTTTTCTATAGATCAAACCACTTATTACAATCATTCCTCCACTCAATGTTATACTTCCAATGCCAAAAATTATTGTTGTACCTTCACCTAAGTAAGAAAAAACCTCTACTAGTGGATCTAATGACTCCCAAGAGTATAAGAATTACTTGGAGTTGAAGAGCATGATCCAATCCTTGAGAAATGATGTGGTTAATGTCAAGAGGCAAGCTTAAAACAAGCCTTATCAAGCTCTATATCAACCTCAATAGCAACCTTATCAAGCAAATAGGCCAACATAAAAAGGAATTTTCTAAAGATAGGGGAAACCTAACTATGCTAGATAGTATAATTACAATCTGAATGCCATAGGCCCTTCCAACTCCTTGGTCCCAGTTCAAAATAATGTGGCTCAAGAAGCTGAGGGGATAATCCCATGGAATAATTCTTTTGGGAAATCCATTGTCTCAACTAATGGCCTCGATTAGGCATTTAATGATCAATGGTAGTAGGTTGTTGCTTATGGATACAACCAGGCTCTTATGGCCCAAAACATAAAGGTACCCACAATGATGAGACAAGAGTAGCCTCCACAAGAGTAAGGCTCATATCAAGGATTAAACTAGCTAGAATCCTCAATGGTAATTAATGAGTAAGAGGAGTGTTATGCATCTAATCAATAGGCCAATCCCAGTCTAGCTCACACCCCCATCTCAGCAAATATAAGGTTCAAGAGAAGGAATGTGGGTAATCAGGAAGCTTTCAAAGAACCTATTATCACCAATCCTTCATTGACAAAGCCAAAAATAGTAGCTCCCAAAATTTAGGTAAAATTTGTTGGTATGCCAATCAACATTATGGATCAAATGAAGAAATATAGCATGAGTGTGCTAATGTGGGACATGTTTTCCATACCTAGCCAAGTAGACATTCTACAAGAAGGATTATCCAAGATGGGTGTTACTATAGCTACAAGTAAGTAACCAATAAAAGTAGTTGAATTCCTCAATAATGTAGTCAAGAGTCATGTGGGAGAAGGGTAAGTATTATGACCAAGCCCCCCTTTCTATGTCTCTTTGATCATTGACAATTTCATGGTTCACAACTGCTTGGTGGATAGTGGGGCTAGCACCTTAGTCATTCCAAAGTCTATTACTAACCCGTTGAACCTCAATTATGAGCCTCACACTAAATCAATCTTGAAACTTGATGATTTTTCCACAAAGCCATTAGGAATCATCAAGAATTAGAACATAAACTTGCATTCTTGTCCTAGTGTATTCATGGTGTAAGATTTGCTAATTCTAGATATCACTCCTCACTTTTTTATATATTTCTAGAGAATTCATAGCCACGATTGGGGGCTATCTTGTAGTAGATTGGTCTTACATGGAATTTAGAACAAGGTACAGGACTAAGGTCTCAATCAAGGATAAACCCATGGCACAATTCCATATTGAACCCCATCAACTAGATAATATAAGCCTTAATTATACCATCCTTGATGAGGATGAGTTTACAATTAGCCAAGAGCTGAACACTCATCCTGAAGAAGTTACAGACTTGTCCTTGGATGAGTTATGGGGAGATAACCAATTTTTAAACCCTTTGGAAGGTGTTGAGGAAAATGACATGGGTGTCTACCTAATTCATGAAGATAATCAACCCATGCCATCACTCATTAGACCTAAATAAGACCCCAATGGTTTATGAAAGTTATTATTTGATGGCTCAAGTTGCAAGAATGGCATAGGTGTTGGGGAAATGTTGGTTTCACCCTCAGGTAACAATATTTTTTCTTCTTATAGGTTTCATTTTAGCTACTCTTTAAATATAGTAGAATATGAAGGTTTGATTTGTGGCCTTCAATGGGCCACCAAAAAAGGAATCAAACTACTACAATATTATGAAGATATTAAGCTCATAGTTAACTAATTCATAAGCTTGAACATCACTAAGAATGCTTTGATAAGGTCCTACAAAAATAGAGTGTCAGACTTGATTGAAGATTTTGAAGCCTTTAACATTTGAGCTATCCCAAGAGATCAAAACCAACATGCTAATAGGTTGGAAACCATAAGAGCTCAGTTTGAAATTCTAAGTGAGTTGAAGGAAACCAAGGTTCAACCACATGTCAAGGTGGTGGTGAGACCATCAGTGCCAGTTAATGAAGCCCATTGGCAAGTTCTTGAGAGTGACTAGAAAATTATTTATTTATTTTAGTAGGAAGCCAAATTCTCCTCCTCTAACCAAGCTAAATTTCAAAATTAGTATGAGGATCATATTGTTTAGCTGAAGTCAAAAAAACTTCTTGAGGGCATGGTTACACTTGAGGGCCTTTTTCATAAAGGAGACAGTATGAGTAAATAGAAGGCAATAGTTTCTACTAAGGAGGAAAACTATGAAAGAGTCCTCACTTGTAAGGACAAACTTCTCAAGTTGGGGAAGGTAAGTAGCAAGGCTGAGAGGCATACTTTCATAGCACTTTAGCAAGAGTATGTAGATATTTTTTCTTGGGAGTACAGTGACCTAAAAGGTTTTGATCCTAAACTATCCCAAAACACCATAGAGTTGGAGGCTAATGCTAAGTATGTAAGGCAAAATCAAAGGTCGGTTAACCCCAAGATTGAGGAGCTAATGAGGAAGGAACTAACCAAGTTGATGGAGTCCAAGATCATATTTCCCATCAAGCACTCATCATGGATAGCCAACTTGATGCCTATAAGAAAAAAGAGTGGAGAGATTACGCTTTGCATGGATTTTAGATATTTGAACAAAGTCTCCTTGAAAGATCACTATCCCCTACCATCCATGGAACAACTTCTTCAAGTAGTTACCATTTTAGAACACTTTTCCTTATTGGATGGTTTTTTCTAGGCTACAACCAAGTCTAGGTGAAGGATGAGGATCAGTACAAGACTACCTTCACCACCAAATGGGGCATGTATGCATACCAAAAGATGCCTTTTCATTTTTTAAATGCTAGCACTACCTTCTAAAGAGCCATGGACATGGCTTTCTAGGGGTTGCTGAACCAAATGATGCTAGTATACTTGGATGACATCATGGTTTTCTCTAAGAATACTAGAAAACACATGGATCACTTGAGGATAATTTTTGAAAGGTACATAGAGTATGGGATTTCATTAATCCCAATAATTAACTATTTATTGTGCATGAAGGTAAGTTTTTGGGCCACATCACCTCAAAGGAAGGGTTATCCATTGATTCTGAGAGAATAATTGCCATCTTGGCCTTATCCTTGCCTAAGCATAAGAAGGGACTCCAGAGTTTCCTTGGAAAGATAAACTTCATGAGAATAATTATCCCTAGTTTTGTAAGTTTAGTCAAGCCCATCATTTCTATGTTAAAAAAGAACCAAGTGTTCACTTGGTCAAATGAGGGCAAATCAATGTTTGAAGCTATCAAGAAAGCTATTGCTCAAACACCCACACTTATGAATCCTAATTTCTTAAGGGATTTCATTTTGTATGATTTTGACAATATTGATAATATATCAAATATGCTAATGCAAAAAAATGGTGAAGGACTTGAGAAACCATTAGCATTTTTTAGTCAATGGCTTGAAGAGTATGAGGTGAGGTATACCTTTATAGAAAAGCAAGTCCTTAAAATATTAAGGAGCCTCAATAAGTTTAAGCCAATACTATCCAATAGCAAAATCCACCTTATGGTGTCTCATCCTGGGGTAAGAGACTTCCTTCTTAATAAGGACTTGAGCAAAAAAAGAGTTGGTTGGATTAATAAAGTCATGGAGTATGATGTGGAGATCAAGGTAACTAAGCTAGTAAGAGGTAAAGGCTTATATGAGCATATGGCTGAGGAGCTTCATGAATACAAAGAGGTCATTGTTAAGGTGTGGAGCTAAAAGCTTCACCAGATGAGCAGATGCTGAAGTTGCTAGATTTACACAGTCGCTGATGATGGCAAGGAGTCAACCAGTAGCTACCGGCGTCGGTCATGTATCAGCTGACATTGGTCATGTGCAGGCAAACAGGGACTGATGTCGGTCACTTGTGCATCCAAAAAGTCTATTTTTGTGGATGGAACAGATTGTTTGCATGATAAGTTTAGCTGTTAGTTGTAATTCCATGTTTCTATTTTTGGCAAGACTATTTTAAGCCTTTGATTAGCAGGTGTATCTAATGGTTAATATTGCATTTCTCATGATCCCTAATCTTATATAATAGGGATAGATCTTCATAGCTTGTGTACTTGTAAGTGTGTAAGAAAGAACAGTACAAGACATATTGTATATGTGTGTATCAATCCAGGTTGTTGGAATTGATTGTAAACTCTTGAGGGAAAGAGATTTGTACATCTAAGAGGTGTGAGAAGAAAGTGTGTGGCTTATTCATTGTATTTCCTTCTGGAAGAGTTTAATACAAGTTTTTAGGGTGGTTTCTTGTATCTCTTATTCTTTTTTATTTCTAATTCTAGTTGCTTTCAATTCTAGTTTAATTCTGTGTTTTGCTTACATAATAATAATCAAGTTTGTTGGTTGATCACCAACAAGTGGTATCAAAGCTCAGATTGACTAACAGGTGTTTCAGATCTGGTTAGTGTTTGTTCATTATAGGTCACTCACAGGGGTTTCTGTTTGAGTGGGAGAAGTAATGGCAGAAGAAAGCAAACTAAGAATGGAGAAGTTTAATGGCAAGAATTACCAATTATAGAGAATACAAATAGAGGATTATCTCTATTAGAAATATTTGTACTTACCATTGGGTGGGGTTGATAGAAAGCCCACAGATATGGAAGATGAAGAATGAGAATTTCTTGATAGAAAGGCTCTTAGATCTATAAGATTGAGTCTGGGATCTTCTGTGATTTCTAACTTGTCACAGGCAAAGACAACGGTAGAGTTGATGGACACTTTAGCAAATTTATATGAAAAGCCCTCAGCTTCAAATAAGGTATATCTTATGAAGCGGTTATTTAATTTGCAAATGCAAGAAGGCGGATCTATTTCCAATCATCTTAATGATTTCCATGGAGTTGTAAATCAATTAAATTTAGTCAAAATAGTTTTTGATGATGAAATTAAGGCTCTTTTAATTTTATGTTCTTTGCCTAAAAGTTGGCATAGTTTAGTAATGGTAGTTAGTAATATTGCATCTGCTACAAATATCTTGAAAGTAGATGATGTTGTTAGTGTAATCCTGAATGAAGAGACTCACAAGAAAAGCATAGGGGAATCATCAGGTAATGCTTTAAGTTTTGAAAGCAGGGGGAGGAAAAAAGAGAAGAGCAAGCATGAGAGATTAAGGTCTAAGTCAAAGGTGAGCAATAGATCTAAATCCAGAAATGGAAAAAGGAAGATAACCTGCTGGAATTGTGGAAAGAGAGGACATGCAAAGAAAGATTGATGGTTGAAGGTTAATGAAGAGAATCAGCATGAAGGTAATGAAGAAGAAAAAGTTGTAGGTATTGTTGCACAAGATGCTCTTTCACTTTCTTTGCATAATAAAATAGAATCTTGGGTTTTAGATTCTAGGGCCTCTTTCCATGCTACCCCAAATAGAGAATTTTTCAATGATTATGTCCAGGGAGATTTTGGAAAAGTTTATTTAGGGGATGATGAGCCTTGTAAAATTGTTGGAAAAAGAAAAGTGCAGCTGAAATTGCAGAATGGCAACACATGGGTGTTGAAAGATGTCATGCATGTCCCAGCCCTGAAGCAGAATGTGATTTCTGTAGGAAAATTGGGTGATGAGGGTTGACAGTAACTCTCATAGCTGAATCTTGGAAGGTTACCAAGGGTGCACTTGTATTAGTCAGAGGTAAGAGAGTAGGTACTCTTTATTTATGTATTTGTATTACTGATTATTCTCTTTCTGTATTATCTACTTCAGATGTGGATGTAAAGTTGTGGCACCAAAGGCTTGGCCACATGAGTGAGAAGGGAATGACTATTCTTAAGTCAAAAGGTAAGCTTTCAGATTTGAAAAGCATAGATCTAAATTTCTGTGAGTATTGTGTTTTTGGAAAATAGAAGAGAGTAAGGTTTATTAAAACTAGGTCAACAAAGAGGAAGCACAAGTTGGAGCTTGTTCACACAGACGTGTGGGGACTAGCTCAGGTAGCTTCTATTGGAAGATCACAGTATTATGTTACTTTCATTGATGAGGCTAAAAGAAAGGTATGGGTCTATTGCATAAAGAATAAATTTGATGTTTTTTATACTTTTAAGTTTGAAAAGCTTTAGTTGAGAATGAAACAGGCAAGAGATTGAAGTGCCTTAGATCTGACAATGGTGGTGAGTTCTATAGCTATAAGTTCAGAAGTTACTGTTGTATGAATGGAATATGTAGGCAAAGGATGGTTCCAAGGATACCTCAACAAAATGGAGTTACTAAAAGGATGAACAGAACAATATTGGAGTGTGCACGGAGTATGAGATTGCATGCTAGTTTGCCCTTACAGTTTTGGGTAGAAGCTGTAGATACTGCAGTTTACTTGATTAATAGAGGACCCTCTATAGCTCTGGATGGTGGAATTCTAGAAGAGGCTTAGATAGGTGAAAAGGTAGATCTTTCATTTCTAAGAGTTTTTGGTTCTGAAGCTTTTGTGCATGTTGATAAAGAAAATAGAAAGAAGTTGGATGCTAAGTCTATGAGGTGCACATTTATTGGTTATGGCTCTAATAATTTTGGATTTTGGTTTTGGAATCTAGGAACTAACAAAATAATTAGGAGCCGTGATGTTGTTTTCAATGAAAAAGTGATGTATAGTGATCAACTCAAGAAGTTGAAGAATTCTGAGTAGGGCCATGAAGATTTGGACGAGGTGACGGTCCAAAATGAGCTCATGGGAAAGAATAATCACAGACAGGAAAACATAAAGACTGATGTTAGTCAAGCAGGAACTGACATCGGCAATACAGGAACCGATGTCGATCAGATAGTGACCGACATCGGTCAGGAAGGAATCGAGGTTAGTCATGTCGAATTGACATCGATCAGTTACAGGCCTAGAGGTGATCGAGGTCGGTCACTGTCAAAGAATTTGGGTGGATAGCAAGAAAAAAATGAGTCTCAAACGCCCATCAGGAGGTCAAAAAGGGTAAGTAAACCTCTAATTTGATATTCCCCTTCATTATTCTATTTATTGCTCACTGATAGTGGAGAACCAGAGAGTTTTGATGAAGCAATACAGGTAGATTCCAAGAAATAGTGGGAGCTAGGCATGAATGAGGAAATTGATTCCTTGAAAGAGAACCAAACATTGGATTTGGTTGAGTTGCCAGCAGGAAAGAAGACACTAAAAAATAGATGGATCTACAGGTTAAAGGAAGGTGAGAATGGACAGATGAGATATAAGGCCAGGTTGGTAGTGAAAGGATTTACACAAAAACCAGGTATTGATTTTGGTGAGATTTTTTCTCCTGTAGTTAAAATGACTTCTATATGTATTGTATTGTCTTTAGTTGCTATTAAGGATTTGCATCTTGAGCAGCTTGATGTTAAGACAGTGTTTCTTCATGGAGATTTGGATGAAGAAATATATATGGATCAGTTGGAAAGATTTGAGGTTAAAGGTAAGGAGAAACTTGTGTGCAAGTTGAAGAAAAGCTTGTATGGTCTCAAGTAAGCTCCTAGACAATGGTATATGAAATTTGACAAGTTTATGACTGAGCATGGCTACATTAGATGTCAATCTGACCATTGTGTGTATTTTAAGAGATTGGATAATGGTAGATATATTATCTTGTTGTTGTATGTAGATGATATGATGGTTGTAGGTTCACACATGCAGGATATCTCTGAGCTTAAAGTGAAATTAGCTCACACATTTTCCATGAAGGATTTGGGAGTAGCAAAGAAAATCCTTGGCATGAGTATTAAGAGAGACAAGAAAAATCACAAGTTGATTTTGTCTCAAGAGGATTATGTGAACAAGGTGTTGGAGAGGTTTGATATGTAGGATGCAAAACTGATAAGTACACCAATGGCTAGACACTTCAATTTGAGTAAAGAACAGTGTCCTAATTCACATGATGAGGTAGAGTACATGAGTAGAGTTCCATATGCTTCTGTAGTTGGGAGCTTAATGTATGCAATGATATGTACTAGACTAGATATTGCCCAAGCAGTGGGAGTTGTCAGTAAGTATATGGCCAATCCAAGGAAGGAGCACTAGAAAGCAATCCAGTGGATTCTCAGATATCTGAGAGGGACTAGCAGTAGGCATCTGTGCTATGGAGGGTCAAATACTTCTCTACATGGTTATATAGATTCGGATATGGAAGGTGATTTGGATGGTAGGAGAAGCACCACAGGATATGTTTTCACTATTGATGGAATGGAGGTTAGCTAGATTTCAAAGTTGCAGAAGGTTGTTGCCTTGTCTACTACAGAAGTAGAATACATTGTAGTCACAGAGGCTAGCAAAGAGATGATATGGATGGCACAGTTCATGGAAGAGTTGGGAAAGGAGCAAGAGAGTTGCAGATTATATAGTGATAGTCAAAGTGCAATTCATTTGGCTAAGAATTTAGCCTTTCATTCAAGAACCAAACATATATAGCTTAGGTACCACTTCATAAGACAGGTATTGGAGGATGGTGAGTTGAAGCTAGAGAAGATCCATACAGATAAGAACCCTGTTGATATGTTAACAAAGCCGGTAACAAAGGAGAAGTTGAATCTTTATTCAACTTCTGTTGGTCTTCAAGATTGAGTTTGAAGATGGAGAAGCTAGAAGATGTTGTTGTACAAGTACTGGTGCAGCGGTTTATCTCCAAGTGGGAGATAAACTTGATTACTATTATGTAAGCAAAACACAGAATTAAACCAGAATTGAAAGCAACTAGAATCAGAAATAGCAAAGAATAAGAGATACAAGAAACCACCCTGAAAACTTGTATTAAACTCTTCTAAAAGGAAATACAATGAAGAAGCCATACACTTTCTTCTCACATCTCTCATATGTATAGATCTCTTTCCCTCAAGAGTTTACAATCAATTCCAATAACCTGGATTGATACACACATATACAATATGTCTTGTACTATTCTTTCTTACACACTTACAAGTACAAAAGCTACAAAGATCTATCCCTATTATATAAGATTAGGGATCATGAGCAATGTAATATCAACCATTAGATACACCTCCTAATCAAAGGCTTAAAATAGTCCTGCCAAAAATAGAAATGCGGACTTACAACTAACAGCTAAACTTATCATGCAAACAATATGTTCCATCCACAAAAATAGACTTTCTGGACACACAGGTGACCGATGTCGGTCCCTCTTTGCCTGCACATGACCGATGTCAGCCGATACATGACCAATACCGATAGCTACTGGTTGACTCCTTGCCATCATCGGTGACTGTGTGAATCTAGAAACATCATCATCCACTCATCTGGTGAAGCTTTTGGCTCCATAGTCATCTTGGTGATACAAGATAACCTACAAGAAGATGCACCTCCACCTCACACTAGCTAGCTCCATGATATGACTCACTTTCTACTAATAGGTGAGTGCCCTCAAGGTATGGACAAAGAAAAAAGAAGGTATTTTAGAATTTAGTCCATACCTAATGTTTTAGTTGATGGGGTTTTGTTTAAAAGAGACCTCAATGGAGTGATCTTAAGGTACGTAGATGATGATCAAGTTGCCAAGTTTTTGGAGCATTTCCATAATGGGCTTGCAGGAGGTCATTTTGCTCTAAGGACTACTATAGAAAAGATTATGAGGGTTGGTTACTACTAGCCCAGCCTCTTCAAGGATGCTTATGCATGGGGGAGGAGGAGGTTTGCACTCTTTTCACAAGACAGCAAAGGTTATCAACTTTCCCTTTTAACCTGATTCAAGTGGAGTAACCATTCATATAGTAGGTTTTGGATTTCATTGGTATGATAAACCCCCCATAAAGTTTAGGGCATAAGTGGGTACTTACTACAATTTATTACTTCACCATGTGAGTGGAAGCCATTATATTAAATAAATTTAAAGAAAGTGCAATCTTAGACTTCTATGATAGCATTGTGACTAGGTTTGGTATTCCAACCACTATCATATATGATAATGCTTTGGCTTTCCTTAGTTTGAAAACAAGTGAATGGGCTCTCAAGATGGGCATCTACCTCAACACTTCCTCAAACTATTATCCTCAAGGTAATAGGTTGGTTGAGTCCACAAATAAGAATTTATTGAGGATCATTAGGAGGACTATGGATGAGAACTAGAGGATGTGGCACATCAATTTAAAGATAGCCTTGTGGGTTGACTGGGTAGCTCCTAAAGCTGTTGTTGGCAATTTTCCATATGTCCTAGTATATGGAAGGGAGGCTAGGTTACCCATTTCTCTTGATTTTCCTACATTAGATCCAACCCATCACCTAGAGCTACTGGAAGATGAACATATGAATGTGAGATTGGTAGAGCTCACAGAGCTTGAGGAGACAAGGGACCTTATAATGAAAATATTAGAGGCACATCAAGCTTAGGCCAAGAAGGCTTTTAACAAGAGAGCTACAACAAGGACTTTCAAGGAAGGATACTTAGTTTTCAAATAAGACTCAAATAAGGCCAAACTAGGAAACTATACCAAGTTTGATAGCTTGTAGAGTGGTCCTTACTTGATCCATAGATGCAAATAGCATAATGCCTTCTATCTTGCTCAATTAGACAAAGAAATATTACCAATCCCAGTCAATGGGATTCATCTAAAACCTTGATATTAAGAGTTTATATCTATTTTATACATTTCTATATGCTTCTTCTAATTTTTCTTTTATGTTTTCCTCTAAGTTCCAGGTGCACATCTTTTTTAGTTGTGTGTTTTTGCCCTTCCCTAAGGTATCATGGGCACAGTTTGTTTCATTTTGGTTGTCCTTGTTACTTCAAGGGAGATTTATAGAAAGAGCCACCTTTGTGCAAAAGTAGTGATGCCACACCCAATGGATCAAACAAATAAAATGAGTTGGGTTCTCAAGCATAGTAGGCATGCTTCCATGTGAATTGTCAAAAATTTTGGCCTACATATCAAATTTTACCTAAGTATGAAAACGGGAGATTTTAGGAAAGAAAATGGTAATCCTTTAAGAGGAATTTAGGTTTTCCAATAATGATAACTTTGAGTTTTTTGAAGGCACAATACAAATCAGGTTTCCAATAGTACTTAACTTCTAAATGTTTCATAAGTAGAAGTAATTTGGGTTTACAAACCTGATTTACTCATAGATAGTGTATTTCAGGTTCTCCAAGGAGCACTACTTGATTACTTCATAAGTTGTGAGCAAACATAAGCCTAAAATGATTAAAAGTGCTCGACAAACCTGATGTGGTCTTGAAAATTAATACTTCTCAAGTTCTTCAAGAGATTATTCTTTTTCAAAAATTTGAAGGGCATTTTCAAAATGTTGAAGGGCAAAAGGGACCAGTGAAATTTTTCAAAGATACACTTCAACTTTTTTGAAGGGATTTTTTATTCTCCAAGTGGACAGTTGAAATTTTCCTAAAGGGTATGTTACCCTTCTAGAGGACCATTTCAAAATTCTTGAAGGGTATCTTTCCCTTCGAGAGGATCATTTGTGGAAATCTGAGGGGACATGTAGAAAGCCTGAAGGGTCTCTTACCCTTCAAAAAAGTCCATTATGAAAAGTTTGAAGGAATTCCTTCAAATAAATTCCTTTGAGATATTTTCTCAAAATAAATAAGCTGAGAGGGAATCTCGAAACCAAGCGTTTGAAGGAAATGATAGGCCAATGGATGTCAAAATCAGGATGACTAGCCATTGAGAGTAATCAAGTTTAAAAAGCCTGAAGTCTTAAGGTTTGAAAAGAATTAAAGTGAGAATACTTCAAGATGGACAAGCTCAAAGTAAGTAGGATTAGAGAACCCAAATTAATCTACATATATTAAATCAAGTTTCTCAAAGTACTCTACTTAAAAGGCTTTATAAGCAAAAGATCTAAGAAAGTCTAAAGTTGAAGAGGCCAAAGAACCCAAATTACTCTGCATATAGTAAATCAAGATTTTCCAAGGGCTCAACTTAAGATTGGTTTAACAATTCTAGAATAATGATGTAATGAATGGAAGGTTGCCACATGGTGAAATTGAAGCAAAAAGGGCCAATCAGTAAAGGATAATTGGCACAAGGATTTTCAATATACATGGGAGAGTTTGAGAGATTGGTAGCTAGAAGTTATGAAGGCTCCCATCCACCATGGTTCATTTCCTGTAATTATCATTCAATGCTTAAATGCATCATGCCATGAAGAAACATTCTAGTTACTCATAACATGACTTTTTAGATGTGCCAAAGAAAGTCTTAAAGATGTGAGGGACTCAAGAGTATTTGGTGGTAATTTGGAATGGCACATTTTTGAACATCAAGGAAGGACAACAAGAGGTTCCAACCATCTACAACTTATTTCCTCCCTTTCTCTCTTCCCCCTTTTCTTTATAAATAGAGGCCTTGGAGCCTAGAAATGTATCCCCAAACTACTGATAAAATCACTCTAAAAAAATCATTGTGTAATGGAGCTTTGAAATAATGAATATTGTTTTTACTTATCTCTCTATCTAAAAATTTCATTGAGTTAGCTTGTGCACTAATATCATTTTGAATAAGCATCCTTCCAACCTTGTTTCCCTTCTTTCTTGCTTGTTTTTAGGTACTTTCTAGTTAATTGTAGGTCTGAAATCATGATTTTTGACCATTAATGGATGCTTGGTGTGAATTTTTAAATTCCTCTTCACCTCATGTGTGGTTTCATAAGCCTAGCTTAAGAAATACTTATACAAGTTAGCTAGTTAGGAGGTTGTGTAAGCCAACTTATCTTATGTTGAATTAGTGTGTTTTCCATGCCAAGTGGATCACTTACTTTTAGTGCATCACCTCCCTTATCTTAGTTTTCTTTTTAATTAATATCTCTCCCATTTTCCTTAGCCATCAGTAGAGTTTAGCGTAGAAACCTAAAGATTTAAATTGAAGCACCTGAGGAACTAGCTTCATAAGAAAGTCTAGAGGTTCAACATCACCATAGGATACCCACATCCTAAGGTTATTCCCATGCTTATAGTTGGAAGTGAGAGAACCTAAATCCCTCTCTCATATGGGTGAAAATATAGTCTATAATAGTATATACACTAGTTCACCTCCTATAATCATGGTACCTATAATGTTTTCATCTATAGTTCTAAATTTTCTAGTCACAAACCCTAGATTTAAGACTCCCACAGTTACACCAAAACATATAATACCTACTCATCTATATCCCAAGATTGATCTAAAATATCTTTCATAATTTCATACCAAATCACCTATTAAGAGTTCAACCTATATAAAAAACATTAAAAACTACTAAGTGTGCATTTTAATAGGTTAAAGTAGCTCATCAAGCCTGTTACCACCATATCTCTCTTTGGGATGATAATTTAGGTTATCATACAACTCTTAACCATATTTTTTATAATTATAATGATGTTTTTTACTCACCACACTAACCACCCATTACTCTCTATAAAAATTTTTGGACCTAATATGATGTCTTCAATGAACACTTAGACAGTATCATTGGTTTGGCCATGTGAGATTATCTCATGATTCATTGATACATATGAATATGCCATAATTATTATTTTCATTTATTTTATATGTTTTACATTTCATGTGTGTTACTCCCTTGAGATTTTTCCTTGCCTCATCTTCTTCTAGATTTAACATTTATGTAGGTATTTGTATTAACATCATTGCTGGATAATTAATCTTAATTTGGGTCCTTCCTAGGTTTATAGACCTATCCTAAGTATTAAAGTGTGTGTGAAATTTTTATTTATGTGAATTATAAATTCACATAAATATGGATTCCATGAGGTATCACTCACCTCTTTGTTCCCCTTTAGGATTTTGGAGTTACTTTCATAAGTAACTCCTTCCTCCATTTGGCACACACTTACCTCCACTCTCTAATGGAATAGATTACAAATGACACACATAAAGGACACTTGTAAGATAATAATGGTATTCCTTATAACTTATATTATTTTATTCTTTCTCTATAAAATATCCTTCCTCTCCTTATTTGTTCATTAGAAACTTGAAGCTCTCTCTCTTCTTCTTGAATTCATCTTGATTTTAAAGTTGTAATTATTGATATTCTTGGTGACAAACCTTATTATAATATCACATGGGTTTTTTTATGATATGTTCATATTCCCACTTTAAAATATTTGTCTCAATATTTCAGATTTATATCTTCAAGGTGATATTATTCTTTAGCATTCATTTTTTCATTTATTTCAATGTTTAAATCGATCTTTGGCAATATTTCTATAATGGTATTAGAGCTAATGGTTTCTAACATTGATATTTGAGTGGTTTCGATAGTTTTAGAGGTGAAATGAATTTTTTTATTTCCTTATAACCTTTCTTTGGTGGAAAAATGAAAAAATTAACATCTTTTGTGATAATAATCTAATTGGTTTGTGTCATAATCTACTACATCTATTTTTTCTCTTATACATGCACTATATTTTACAAGATTTATCTAGGGTTATAATTATATTATTTGGCAATGTATTTCCTTTATAACTCTATGATTATAAATAATAAAAAGTAGTTTTTATGATATTATATTGTTATTTTTTTTTGGCACTTTGGCATGCTTCCCCTTAGTTGTTTTAATCCATTTTGCATGGTATTTTCTATCATCTTTACCATCTTATTCAATGTAGAAATAAATCGACCCTCTTTCATCTTTGAGATCTCTTTTCTTGGAATTATGATTATGGCATATTAGGATTTTAATAATTTAATTCTTATTGTGATTTATTTATTCATGGTAATACATTTTTACTCTCTTCCTAATAGGGGAGGATTTACATTCTTCTTTGTTTGGCATATCCAATTAATTTATGTTCTCCTATTTCAATACCTTTTGTTTAGCATTATCTTTACCAGCTTATGCATTGTGGCTTCATCAATTTTTGGCATATCACTGAACTTAAAATAATAGCTTCAGATTGTTTTATCACAATAATACATAACTATAATGTGTATTTAGATATGACATCTAAACTATTTTTCTAGGGTAGTGTATTTTTTTTTATTCTCTTCATTGTCCTTTAGTAATATGTGTAATGAAATATTACCACTCAATTAGAAATTTTGAACAATAAAAAACATGAAATGTTTCTTATTAGACCTCTAAAGAGTGTATTAATGTATGACATGATGACTCTAAACCTGGTTTTAAAATAATGCAATCCATGAGGTATTTTGGAGGTGACCTTGGTAAGTGTGAAAATGGTATTATTTCACCCCTTTTGCTTGATTCTAATGATCATTATAAAGGTCTTAGTTTTGATTATTTTAAGGCTTCTAATGAAAATTTACATCTTATTTTCTTCCTTGCCTTAGGACTTATAATATAACTTATTTTGATTATATTGATTCTAATGTTCATGCTTTTGTTAAATTTTCTAAATCTTATACATATTATGAAAAACATATGCATCATATATCTAAATGATGGAAATTACACCTATGCAAATATTATGGTAAATCCATGCACAATATGTTGGGATATTAACAACCGGAAGCACACAATTGATTACCAAATAACAAGCAACTTAATATGCAGAATTAACCAGAATCACAAGTAACTAGAATTCAAAAATAACATAGAATATGAGAGACAATACACAACTTGTATTAAAACTCTTTTAGAAGGAAATACAACAAATAAGATTGCCACAGTTCTTCTTCCTTACACACCTCTAGGGCTCCCACACCTCTAGGACATAAACAATAAATCTTCCCTCAAAGCTCTCTCTCTTAGGTCCCAACACCCAACTCAAACACAAAGTTGGTGTTCACCTTACACCTGTGCTCCATGCACACCACAAGTGCTCCATGCACTCCACAAGTGCTCCACGCACTCCAAAAGTACTCAAGGTACTTCAAGTAGATCTCCCATGAACCTGCAACAACCTGCAACTCAACAGACCATACTTATGGAAGGGACTGCCTTGCCTTCCTCTTAGCTCTCCATGTACTCCACGTACATACCAATGAGTACACACTGTACTCCAAGTAGATCATGCCTGATCTTGCTCCCTATTGTGTTGTTGTCTTATGATCTTCTAACCTAAGATCAATCTGGTTCTGCACACCTGTGAACCTTGACCTTGCACACACACACACACCTGCAGATCAACGATCTTACTTACCATGTAGATCTCCTATAAAGGCCATGCTCACCTAATGACCAAGATCATACATACCTGAAGAACCCTGTTGATTCTCCAATCCAGCACCCACACTTGGTACTGTGGCACTAGGAGGAACGCACCATTGCTCACCTCTCTCTGAAGGAGCTTATTGCTCTCTTACTCCCTAGCACTAGTTTACAATACAACCATGAGTCTATTTTATAGATCTCATCCAAATAATAATTAGACATCTAATTACAATAATTAGATCCACAGCTCTCAGTCTAAAATTGGCTCTCAACATGCAAACACTTGGTTCGTTAGCTAACTGCCCGTAACATCCGCAGTTCGAACCACACAGGTGACCGATGTCGGTCCCTGTCTACCTAGGGGGTGCCGACGTCGGCCGACTACTGACCGACATCGGTTGCCTTCTTATCTAATCCTGCCGACGTTGGTTGGCCTGATCGACACCGACATCTGTGAAACTTTGCAACTCTTCTGCAACCTCCTCCATGTCTGTATTAGTAAATCTTTTAGCTCCATAACCTAACAATCTCCCACTTAGAGATAAATAGCTGCACTATACCTATACCTATACTCCATCTAATCTATTTCTTGGTTTGTATCCCTCTTCAAGATCAATCCTGAAGACAACCCACCACACAACCTGTGGTGCACCTCCTGTCATCCGAGTACCCTACCACATCTGAACCTACAAACCCATGTAGTGAAGAACTGACCCTGCATAGCATTAATCCCTACTGCTGATCCCTCTCAAATACCTGAGAACCCACTTCCCTGAATTGGCTCCTAACTCTCTGACAGCTCCCACTGCTTGGAAAAACTTAGGTCTATACTAGACCTCATGTGATTTCAGACACTATACCTGTCCAGCCCTTAGTGTGCTCTGGCTCTACATCTTGAACCTCGCCAACACCTGATTCACATCAGCTCCCACTAGAGACAAAATCTACCTGTGATCTCCCATGTCTCCCATGCCAAAGAATTTCACTGCTCCAAATTCTTCATAGCAAACCACTGAACTAATCTTACCCTTAGCTCAGCAAAACCCTGTATGTACAAACTTGCTAGCAAACATACCATCCACATACAGTAACAGAATGATGTCATGACTCATCATCCACCTGGTAAGACAAACCACAGTAGTTACCTTGACATTGACTAAAGTCCTGCTTTGTCATCCACCTGTCAAAACCTGTACCACTGTCTTGCAGCTTCCTCAAGACCATATGCCTGGTCTTCTGTCTCACGAGTCCGTTCACTCTATTCTCCAACTAAGGAATCCATTCGTCTCTGTGCTATCATACCTACTGGCAACCTTACCAAGTCTCTACTTGGTTCTGCATCATATTCCTGCCATGCTCCCACCTATTTCTTGGATCCTTCCTGCTCAGCAATGAGCAATGAGTACAAAGAAGAAGAACAATGAATTTGAGGCCTACTTATGTCTTCAGTCCTCCATATGGGTGTTTGAGACTCCTTGACAGTGTGTTGTCCACCCAAAATCTATTACAGTGACCGACCTCGGTCACTACACAGTCTGCATCTGACTGACATCGGTTCCCATGCGCCTATCCCTGACTACTGACCCTGCCAACGTCGGTGTCCCTGTTGCCAACGTCGGTCCTCCTACCGATGTCGGTCTTACTTGGTGCCGACGTCGGTCCTCATGACCGACATCAGTCTTACCCTATTGCTGATGTCGGTCCTTCTGACTAACGTCGGTCATACCCTGCCCAACACTGCCAGCTTCAGTCTGCACATGACCGACATCGACAACTGTCTGTTCGACGCCGGTTCCTCATAACCAATGCCAATACCTATGTTTTCCTGTGAGTGATGAATTTTTACCCGCAAGCTCCTTTGAATCAATCTCCATGTCTAAACTGCTCTGCTTAGAAGTATCCAACACCATCCATTGGTCTCTATCTGCCATCTCCTCCATAAACACCAAGGCTTTCTAGTTCTTAAGCCTGTCAAATATGTTTGTCTTCTGCTTAAGAACATGCATCTCCTTCCTGCTCATGTGACCAAGCCTACGAAGCAACATCTCTACAATAGAAGAAGAATCAGTAATATAAACAAGTAGATAAAGAGTACCTATTTTCTTACCACCAGCTAATTTAAGTGTATCCACTGTGAGAGTTCTTGTGCATCTCTCATCACCCAATCTTTCTGAAGAAATTAGCCATATCTCTAAACCTGGGACCTGCATGACCTTCTTCAACACCTGTGTGTTGGCCGCCTGTAATTTCAGCTTCACTTCCCCTTTGCCAATTCTTTGGCAAGGCTCACCAGCTCCTCTACCTGGGGCTGCATGGAAAGAGGCAACTGAATCTGTTATCCAAGATTCAACTTTATCCAAGAAACCTCCCAGAGCATCTTGTGCCACATCACCTACAACATCTGCTTCTTCAGTTTCTTCATGCTGATCTGCTACCAACCAACAATGTTCTTTTACCTGCTCTTTCTTTCCATAAGACTGTAAGTGACCATTTGTGCTTTTCAACTCCTCCATTCTTAGCTTACTTTCATCTGCCATTGCTCTATTCCCACTCAATCAGAAACACCTGAGAGTGATTTGTAACCAAACACAGAACCTACTTCCTACAACCTTGGCTCTGATACCACTTGTTGGGATATTAACAACTGAAAGCACACAATTGATTACCAAATAACAAGCAAATTAATATGTGGAATTAACCAGAATCACAAGTAACTCGACGCCAGCGTCTGTGACACTCCACAACTCTTCTGCAACCTCCTCCATGTCTGCATCAGTGAAGCTTTTAACTCCACAACCTAACACAATACTTTACATTATTGAAAAACAACAAAATATCCTATGTGTAAGGGTAAAACTATTTGGATTTATAAATAAAATGAATCTTCTAAAATCTTTGAAATGTCTTCTTCCAATAATTCTTCTAATGTTTCATGCAGAATATCTTTTTCAAGTGACACATCTTTGTATCCATTCTGATTATTTAAATATATTTTTTCATTCATTTCTTATTATGTCATAGGATATATGATTTGATTATTTTAACTAATTTTTTTTCATAAAAATTTATGTAATTTATGATGGAAGTTATCTTTACTCAAATTTACCTAGTTATACATCTAATTTTATTGCATTATATATGTAGATTGTATTTTTGGCATTTTAGTTACTTAGCTTGAAATATTGGTTTTAACTTGATTATTTTGTAGGTTTTTGGATTATTAATCCTTATTTTTTTCTTTGTTCCATTATGGTTTGACCACATTATCTGAAGAGGATTCTTGGTGATCACTTTCTTCCTTGCAAATTTTGGAAATAACTTCTCTTCTTTCTTCACAAAACTTTTATAAATACTCTTGAAGGAAGTTTCTATTAAGGGGGATTATTATGTAATTTCAACTCCCTTATTTATTCGTAAAAGTTTTTTTCCATTTTTTGTGACTGCAAATTTAAGCTTAAGGGGGGATTTTGGAGAAGAATTATTAATTTAGGTCCTTCCTACATTTATAGGCCTATCCTAAGTCTTAATGTGTGTGTAGAACTTTTATTTATATGAATTATAAATTCACATAAATATAGATTCCATGAGGTGTCACTCATCTCTTTGTTTCCTTTTAAGAATTGAAAGTTACTTTCACAAGTAACACCTTCCCCCATTTGGCACATACTTCCCTCCACTCTCTAAAGGAATAGGCCACAAGTAGCACATACAAAGGAGGCTTGTAAGGTAATCATGGAATTACTTTTAACTCCTAGTATTTTCTTATTTATGTTTAAAATAGCCTTCCTCTCTTTATTTCTTCACTAAAAACTGGAATCTCTCTCTCTTCTTCTTGAATTCATCTTACTTTTAAAGTTGTAATTGTAAAAAAAATTGGTGACAAGTCTTCTTATAAGATCATGTGAGTTTTTATCTGATGCATTCAGTTTCCCACTTTAAAATATTTTTCTTAATATTTTGGCTTGATCTCTTCAAGTTGATATTATTATTTTGAATTCATTTTCTCATTTATTTTAATGTTTAAATCAATGTTTTACAATATTTATATCTATCCTCTTGGTTTATTTTGGTTGTTATGTTTTGTCGAAACTTTTCTCTTTATTTTTTATCCAATTCCAAACACCTATGTAGATTACCTAATGATGATAGTATACATATGTAATCATTTTGTCTTATCATGTACGAATATTTGAGGAAAGTTGTAGGATGTTTGGAGTCTTCTTATTTATCCTTCTAATGATTTTATTTAACTCCTTGGTTTGTATTTATTTTTCCCCTTAAATTCTTTTCTTTTTGATTGGTATATATTCTCTTCTTCTATATTTTACCCCTTTTCTTACTCATTGTTTGACTTCACTCTTATATAAAAATCATAAATTACAAAACTATGGAAAAAAATAAAACATTGAAAAAAAAATGTCCTTTATCTTTATCGATGGAAACATATCATGATTATCTACCTAAGCAAAAGGTTTACATATAAATTTTACACATGTTTCTCATGGTATTATTTGAGTGGTTGAGATGCATGATATAGATATTACATATAATCACATGAATTAAACACTCAAACAAGACTCTAATCAGTGATTCTCTCACACTTTCATGCTATCTTATTATTCAACCCTTCTGTTATTTTGTTATACACCTATAGGAATCTCACTATCTATTCCAAACTTACTAAATATCCTACTTAGATATCTCCAGACTCTCGATTAATTTTTACTATACATAGGCCAGTTCTGCCATATTTGGTCAATATCACCACTTAATAATGTCTTAATCTAGTCAATACAAACCCACTCCCAAAAATGGAAATTTTATAAAATTAAATCTCTTCTTAGGTTTGGTTAATTTTCCTATTGTGTCGATGGCATAATAAATTATTCAATTAGATCTATTTATAAACAAATAGAGGTATCATTCAAAAGGGACTTCACACTTATATGTTATACATGTGTATACTTTTTCACATTGATAAAATATTTCATATTCTTTCTAAATTTCAAACCTATCACTAGCATTAATCATAACATAATACTAAAGCACTCAAAATACAAGTCAAAACAAGCATTGTCAAGTATCAAATCCAAAACATTAGTTGAATACATATAGAAAAGGAGCAAAATTACACAGTCACACTAGGGGGGATAACTACATGTGTGGATATATTTCTCTCTTTAGAGTATTATATACGTAGGAAAAATTAAATCATCATACATACATGATTAGGGTTAGTTCAACCCATTACACTTTCCTCCTTTTTGTAGGTTTTTATCTCTCATAAGCACACCTAGGGGTTTTAGGAAAAGGAGACTAATTTTTGGAGTTAAGTTTATCATCAGAGTTTGGAATAATAACATAAAGAAATAAAAACAATAATAGATGACCATAAAATCATTTTTCCCTACTTCCATTTAGGTTAGTAGTTGACCAACAGGTTAGTGTTGATTGTAAAAATCATATTTGTTAATTTGAGCCATTACAAGCAATGAATTTATTCTAAAATTAATTGAATCACATGTTTTATTTATACAAATTTTCAATTTTATAATATAATCACACTTATATATTGAACCAAAAAAATTGATTATCATGACCTCCTTAATACTTTCAATATTTAACATATAACTTATCAAATTAGAAGAATGAATCTCAACATTTTACACTCAAATGTATGATTGAATTCCATATTTTAGATCTAAATTACATTTAAAAATATATCTTAATTAAAATTGTCTTATCCATTGATACAAATTAGATTAAAATATATTGGTCATGTCAACATATTCATATATATTTACATATCAACATAGGAACAAGATCCATGAAATTATGAGGTACTAAATGAATATCGCATTATCCATATTTTCCAAGTTAGAAGCTAGGCTACTCTATGTAATTGATTATAACACATTATATCCTTACGCACACATGACAACATGAAATGGAGAACTAAATAAGTTTGAGGCCCTCTTCAAAGAATTAGATATATAAGTAATGCCGATTGAAAAATGGCTCCTTGAGGCATCTTTACACCATGTGACCACTAAACCATTTTTTCCATAATCACTCTAAGGGTGAATAAGTTAGGGTTTTATCATTTGACAAAGAGTGATAGATTATGCATGTGATTTATATACACTAGAATAAAGGCAATAAAAATTATAGAAGTCTCTAGGTGGTTACATATATATCCAATCATTATTTTGTATTGCACACCTACGTCTAACTCAGACATTAGCATCGACACAATCATCCAAATCTGACACAATCATTTAAGACCACAAAATGTAAAATTCCAAAATGTAGTAATTATTACATAATCCTTATACAATGCACTTCTAACCTATTCCATCCTAGATCTACATATGCATAGTAAACTAGATAAGTACTCTTGTTTTCAATTTATTCCAATATCAATCAATAGTTTTAATTTCTATCTTTGGCATATATCAGTATTTTAAATTCAAAATATTGGTTATCTAAGTTTATAAATTAATTGGCCTTGTATAGATATATTTATCACCCTTGTGCTTATTTATTTATATATTATTAACCCTATTTACACATATACCATTAAATTTAGGGTTAAACATTTGGTCAACCCAACCTATGTGTCTTTGTATGTAAACTCTAACTTATCTTAATGTTTTTTATTTTTACGATTGATGTGATTTTACTCAAATTCTAAATCTTTCATTTATAAGCAATGCAAAATGTTAATCAAAAAATTCATTTTCAAATGGAAGAAAAATAACCATTATTTACTCATACTAATAAAAATAATGGTTTGGTGTATGCATTTGTTTATGTTACAAGAGATAAAATTAGTAAGCATGCTAAGGCTAAGGCTTCCCCACCTAGTGATGGTGAATCTTTAAGTGGTACTATAATTGATTCTATGTGAATAACCCTCCCCTTGATCACATAATCACTTCATACTTATAATGGGGGCATGGATTATGTGTTTAAACCATTGTGCCCCAAAATAAATCTTATTTTTACTACATCCTCTATGGAAAACATTAACACTTCAACCTAATTACTAGTTTCAATGCCTACATACACTCAAACTATGGGTACACCTCCTTTGGTGACTTCTCACATTAGTGAAAAAAATGTACAATTTATTGTACAAACTATAAAACTTTTACAAGACAAAGTTAAAAATATCAAACAAAATTATATGAAATCACCTTATTATATTGATTCACAAGAGGTTTTCATAACCCTCTTGCACCTAAAATATCTTTACACCCTTATCAACTAGTTTTATTATACCTAATTTCTCATTTTATGATGGAAAGGTTGATCATGAATAAAATCTTTAATATTTATATGCGACATGTCTTGATTATGCCTCCAATGATAAAAATTTTACTAAACTATTTACAAGGAGTCTTAAGGATTATGCTCAAAGGTAGTTATATGATTTACCAATCCAATCAGTAAAAGTATCCAAACCACTTGTAGATCAGGTTTTGGCACACTTATCTATCAAAATTATATGAAATGTTTCTTATGCCCAAATTTTAAAAATGTTTCTTATGACCAAAAAATTATATTTGATGATCCTCCAAAAGAATCAGGTTCACAACCTAGTGATCAATAGAACCATAAAATATTTAACAACCCTTTGTAAGACCATTATAACAAGGAACCATCTAAAGTAAAAATGACATATAATTCACATCCTCCTCCACCATATTATGGGCAACAATTATATGAGATTATTATAACTTATACACAACATACACCTCATATGATTCAGAGACCTTATATTACTTTTGATGATAGTAAGATTATGGATGATGATTCAAATCTTCATTTAATATTCATTCAAGAATACATTAACGACCATCCTATACATAATATTATTAATGATAATGGTGTTAGTGAGAATGTTTACACCATGACATTACTTACATATTTGGGATATATATGTAATGATTTACAACCTTTCGACCAAAGTGGTCAGAGTATTTAATGGAACCTCATAGTAGGTCTTTGGTGAAATTTACTTACCTTTATAGGTTGGCCCATCACATGTGATCACTATATTCTCAGTTATACCATACACATGAGTCTTTGATATGTTATTAGGATTACCTTGGATACATACATTAGGTTTCATACCTTATATAGTGCATGGGTGTATTAAATACATTCATACCAATAGGGTAACTATAGTTTGTATAATTTCATATGAATATATACTTGAATAAAATAAATTTATACTAGGCAATTAATTACCAAATCTACCAAGGTTAAACCTACTAGTAAATTTTAGTATGAACTTTTATTATAATTTTAATATATGTAATGAATAAATAAAAGTTGTAAGATATCTATTGTGAGAGAGTCCTAAGGAGAAATTGACAGATTGTGGGAGAGGTTGAGAAATATGAAGAATGAGGATAATTTTGGATCCTCACTTTGAGGATCACTCTATCCTATTTATTTTACTCTTGTATGATGAATTAATCATTTGAATAAAATATATGTTGTATGTTTTCTATACATATGGGTTAAAGCATATAATGAACATATTATATCATTAAAGAATGCATCTATTAGATTTATAGACCAATGTTTCAGTTATACAATGTTGTCATCTTGCTATGATTTATGTTTTATTGTCCACTTTTGTGTTGAAAATTTAGAAGTTTTTTACATAAAGGTCATCGATTTAGATCATATCTATTTTGGTTTGGTATATCATCTATTCATGATGTTTTAAATCTCCTTATTACATATTCAGATCATGATATATATTGGTCTATCATCTATTCATGATGATTCTACTATAGTCTTGTTATTCTACACAGTTGACAATCTGACCTCATATAAATCTCTACCAAAGATTCATGCTTCACCTAGATTTGTACCAAGTTTAATTATTTTGATCAGCCTCAGTTATCTATATGTCATACATCAAAATATCTCAATGGAAAAAACATACAAAAGGAAAAACCATGCAACAAACTTGTAGTATTTAGTTGTTATTATTTTTAAGTCTTAGCACTATCTTTTTAGAGTGGTTTAATTTCAGGTTTATAGTTATTGGTTTTTTTATTTTGTATGATTCAGTTCTATAAATTCAAAACACTTTTATGTCAAAAAAATATATTTTAAATTATTTTTATGACATGCATCTTTAGTTTTTCTATCATTTTTTTGTGTTTCATGGTATTAATGGTTTCTAGGTTTTTATATAGTTTTTTTTTTCAAAGTCTTGTTATGTCTTAAAGTTTTTATAGTTTGTAATTTGTATTGTCAAAAAGGTAAAAGTGTCAAAGTATTTTTTTAAATTATATTTTGTATTAAAGTCAAGTCAAAATAATTTTTTTCCAAAAAAAATTCAATCTTTATCATTGTTACCTCAAATGTAACGAGATGCATTTTCACTTGAACATGACGTATAGATTATGTGGGGTCAAAATGGAAAAATTAAGTTATATTGAAAAAATTAAAGGAAAATATTTTCATAACTAGCAATTTAGGACATAATTGCATTTGATTGATAAAGACTTGTGGGAGATTACGAGTCATAAAATACCAAAAATGACTAATGCAGATGAAGTTGTCAAGTGGGAAATCAAGGACCGAAGAGAAATCAAAATCATTATTATAGGTTTATCTAATGTGTAATTTCATCATATAGACCTATCAGAGACTTCAAATTTATTTAGGAAACATTAAACAAGCTATTTGGATCATAAACAAGAAGTGCAATAGTGAACTTGAAGCAAAATCTATTTGCACTCAAAATAGAAGAAGGTGATAATATGGTGCAACATATATTTAAGTTTCAATCCATTCTAAATTAGCTAAAAAGGATAAAATTAGATTTTCCAGATGATGATGCAGAGTCTATCTTACTAAATAGCATGCCAGCTAGTTATTCAAACATGGTTTTTACTCTAAACAAAGTGAATCTTAGCTTAGAAAATCTAATTTATTCATTGATAGATGAATAAAATAAGAATATTGGTCTAGATGAAAGTGTTATGTATGTGAAAAATAAAAATAAATCCACTTTTAAGCTATAAAAACACTATGTAAAAGATAGATCTCAGAGTTCAAGGAAAAGTTTTCTTTTTCATTACTATAACAAACATGGACATGTTCTTAAATATTGTAGATAAAGAGCACAAGATATCCTTAAAGGGAAACTAAAAGATAAGTATCTCATTTTAAAAAAAAGAGATGAAGAAAACAATTGAGAAGTGAAAACTACTTATTCAAATGACTCAATTGATAAATAATCAGTTGGTCAAAATAGTGATAAAGACTTTTTGTACTAGACAAACTATACTCGAGGTTGGAGGATAATGAAGGATGGAGGACACTTGTACCTCTCATTATCCACTAATGATGGGGTACCATTTTGTAGTAGTGGCACTTTCTATTTTTAACATGTTTTATATAGCATGAAATAAGAACAAGAGTGTATCCCTGTTCATGTAATTTCCAAATGTAATCCCATGAAGTGTGATAATATAAGAGATTCAGACCATTAGTACTAAAGTAGGAGATTTTATTGATAGAATTAGTTGGTAGGTGTGTTCCCACTACTTTTTTATTTGTTTGATTGATGTTCCTATATTTGGTTGATTTAGTTCCCTTTGCATGGTTGGTATGTTTTCACCTTAGAGGAGGTTTTCATTATTGGTTTATAATGTTCCCATTTCTTGGTTGATTAGTTCCCACAATCAAAGTGCAAGGAAGTATCACAGAGGAAGTCAAGACATGTGTATGCTACTTAGATAGAGGATGGTTTTTTCCCCCTTTTTCATACTAAAGGGGGAATATTAGAAAATTATATTATGAACTTTGATTGTAATGTTAATATATGTAATGAATATATAAAACTCATAAGATATCTCTTGTGAGATATTCTTAAGCATAAATTGAGAGATTTTGAGAGAGGTTGAGAGATATGAAGAATGAGTATAATGTTGAATCCTCTCTTTTAGGATAATTCTCTCTTATTTATTGTATTTCCATATGATGAATTAATCATATGAATAAAATATATGTTAGTATGTTTTATAGAAATATAGGTTAGCTATGTATAAATTCTGATCAACCTCATTAAAACCTCCATGAAAGGGTAAGTAATAAGCAATTCCCTTTATTAGGTGGCCATTACTTGAGATACCATTGCATCAATGATCCATATTAGATTTCACAGAATCCCCATCTAATAATACATAGTATATTCAATTACCTAGAGAAAACAAACATGTTCCTATTTCTACTATTCCAAATAAACCATAAAGAAATCAATGATGGGTTCCAAAAACCACTATTCCTTCTATTTTAATTCATGACCACATAATCCTATATACAAAATTAGATCATCACATATCCTAGAGTGTTAGATATTACACATATACATGATCCTTGGAAATATCACCAATTTATTGCACTAGGTTCCAAGTGTGGAGATACCTATGGCCATAATTGGATGAGATCATAGGATAGCCTTTTTCTTTCAAGTACACCAAAAATACCAAAAAAAAATTTAATTATAATTTTTTTTGGCATCTCTATGTTTTTTTAGCTCCTTGGCATCTATGTTATTAGTTCTATGTTTGTAGATGGCATATAATTTCTTTATATATACACACATATGTTTCATGTATCTTTTGAGTGTGATAAAGGCATACTCAGGCACATGATATATGTACATATAGATGTTTGGCCTTCCCTCTACTCACATCACCATTATATTTGGGTTATCCAATTTTTTGATCATGATATACCCAAGTTACATTATTATATGATCATTTTTCATTACAAGTTTGATCTTATGTACTTGAACATTCCTTTATCCATGTTTATATCATTTGCAATATACTTGATATCCTATGTACTTATCATTTTTTTATAACACATATATTCAGGGATAATTATGACATGTTTATGTTGGTTGCTTATTATTATATTCTTTCCTTTTTTAAATTCCTTGAGTCTATTATTTGTTTTATATTATCTTGCATTGTATTTCTTGTTTGATCATTTGAATATGATCTATTACTTTCTACCCCTATGCCTTTGTTACCTATTGTGACATTTAAACATGTCATAATTTGTTGTGTGTGGACATTTGAACATGCCATTCTATGTTTTTTTGACCTTTAAATAAGTCAGGTCACTTATATTTTGTGGCATTTTAATATGCCCCTTGTATGAGGTCTCTTTAGATCATTGCCTTTTATCTTATTTTTGAGGGTTCTTGTGTGTGTGCTTGATTGATTTATGAACTTGTATTATTAATATCTAGACATTTTCATGATTTACATCATGCATATTAGGACTTTATTTGATCACACACTATATACCTCATTGTTATATCTACCTATACATGTTGTTCATATATGTTACATGATCCATATGTAAATTATACAATTATCTTATCCTTTTGAGGTAAGGTAACTATGATTTTCTACTTACCCTCAACTAAAAAGGTGAGAATATTAGTAGGGGCATGTTAATAGAGGCATGACTTCCACATTTTAAAATTTTAATATTAAATTAGGGTCATGTTATGGAAACATGTTCTCCACACTTACACCAGTTCTTATATTCTCAAGATTTAGTGGGGACATATCATGGGAACATATCTTCCACACTTGAAAATATCAAAATTTGGACAAATTTCATAGTTATATGATTAAGATACACATTTTTGGTAGAATTATATACATTGGTACCTTTATTATACCCATATTTTAGCTTGAGACATATATGAAGTGCATATGCCATGTAAAAGAGCACTTTAAATAGCAAAATCAATTCAGATTTAATATTCAAATACCACTATGAATTTTTATCATATCTAGGATGGAATTTTATGTAATTTTATTAAGCCAATAACTGTAATAGTTGGTTTACCTCTTGGCAAGGTTGAGGTGATAAAATCACTAAATTTAAACAATTTTATAAGTAATATTTAATTTAATCATCTAACTTCACCAGATTTAAAAGATGGAGTGATTAAATCATCCACCCTCACTAGATATATAGTGTGAGTTGATTGGATCACTCACACTCGTTATATTATAATTATGATTGGGTTACAATATTGATAAAATATCAATGGTTGTATGTCAACTCACCTTTTCACTAAGGTTTTGGACATGGTGTCCTCTAATGTGTGTGTGTGTGTGTGTGTGTGTGTGTGTGTGTGTGTGTGTGTGTGTAGCACTTTCATTTTTATAAATTATCTTAATCTCATATCCAAAGCTTCATAATAAATCATCTCTTCAAATCATATTACCAAAAATACAATATGGTTACATCGTAACATAGGTGTACTCCTAACTTTGATCTTTTTAATTTAAATCATTTAAAATGATTTAAATTTCATATTATATGCACTAAATATATACTATAAAATGCTCTTGGTTGCATTTTAATCACTAAAAATCACTCAATTTGGACTCACACAAAGGCAAGGTGTTATATACATACTAAGGTACACATTTCATTTATATTAAACTATAAATTTCATTACTAGATTAAAGGGGTAAAATGTAGACAATAAGTCTAAACTATATAACACCTCAATATTGTACACTTGAAAAATACCTATCATGTCTATATCCTTAAGTCCTAATACCTTCCCACTATCAAAAGGTTCATGCTCACTATTTCTTTATGCTAAATTACTAATATCTTAGTTTGACCACTATTATTATGATGACTAGGCCTTTAGTACTATGTAAAATACTTAAAAGTTATTTATTATCTTCTTCTGCTAGTTTTTGACATGTAAATAATTTCTATCTTTCCAAACACTTACATCTAATCCAAAGGATTTTGTCAATGTAGGTGTCTATGTTTTAAGTGTCTAAAACAAGTTTTAATGGTCAGCCTAAGTGATTTAGTGTGATATATTTTCAAAATGGATTGGGTTATATACAAGATCAACCCTCATTCATTCCTCACCTATCAAATACTAGGAACTCACAAGGAAACCTATAAAGAGCTCTCAATCAAGCATTCATGTGAGAAAACCTACCATAGTCATCCATATTTCCATATTAGGCATAGTAACAATATCTCCATAGGTCTAAAGTACTAAATGATCATCGTATGAGCCATATTTTCCAAGTTAAAATATAGGTCTTTCTATGTACTTTATTGTCACACATTGCATCCTTATGCACACATAAGCAACTTATAAAGATCACTCAATCAATCATTCAGGTGAAAAAACCTACCTTATTCATCCCTATTTCCACATCAAGCATAGGATTAGTATCCCCATAGTTTTGAATTATTAAAGGAGCATCCCATGATCCATATTTTCCAAGTTAAAATCTAGGTAATTCTATTTACTTTATTATCACACATTTCATCCTTATGCACACATTACTAGAGTATCTATTTCTCATGTTTGCTAGTCTATTAGCTAGGTATTTCAGCTTTTTCTTAGTTTGTCCTATGTGAATATTTATCCCACATTACTTAGTTATACTTATTTTTTGTTTTACCTTGCCTACTTATTCAAGGGCTTCCCATTATACTAGCATATCATTTCTAAATAATCATTTGACTTTCCTTATTTTTCATCTCATTTGTTTGCATCTTCATGTCTGATGTTATTTTTGCTAACTCTTCATATCTTGGCTTCGTGGAATGTTTTCTACCATTCCTAAAATGGTACTATAGCTTTAATGGTTATAACCATCATCATTGCTAAAAATTTCAAGATAATTTTACTTATACTTCCATTGTCAGAGTTGTTACTTCCTATTCTAGACTACAATGATGCTTTCATTGAAATTTTGAAGAAATTGAGTTCATTGAAGTTTTAAATAAACTAAGTTTAAATCAGCATAGAGGAGAAGTTGGTCTGCTATTGAAGCATTATAATTCATCCTATCTATCATTGTTAAAAGGAGGTCTTAGAGGTTTGAGTGTGGTGAATGAAGGTGGCATTGTAAATCTGAGTTGAATCATCATCTACTAGCTAATACTTGTAGAGGTGTCATATATTTACCAACTAAGCTTTGGAATTTTTATAGAGGTGTTGGAAGCAAGAACCCTCCCAGATATGTGTTGAAGTTATTTTTTGGTCTGACAGGCACTTGTAAGGTGGATGGCATGGCTGGACATATTCAATGTGGTCAAGCATTTGGCATTGGAAGGATCTTGTTGTGGATCACTAGAAGCATTTGAATCCCTTAAAATAACATATCAGCTCTATATCCACATTGGAAATCATGGTCAAGAGGAATTTTTAGCATGGGAAATACCTAGTGCATTGAAGAAGGACAATTAGAGCATTGATTCAGATCATTATAAGAGGAATCCATTTTCTTTATCCATTCTTATTATGCAAAAGCTACATTGGAAAATTCCATACACATTGATTTGAGTTAAAGGCCTACATGGTTTTATAAATACATTGGGAAAGTGAAAATAAGGTGTGTGGGACCTACATATTTTCCCTTATCTTCCTAGAATCTCATCCTTTTCATAGACTAGGAGGTTCTTTGGAAACATTAATTCACTTCTTCTCCTCTAAAAAATAATGTGTTATTTCATTATTTTTCTTTTATAATCTATATTTTTTCCTCAAGAGGAATTAAAATTCACTTACGTAAGAATAAGGGTCATTTGATAGATATTTTTTCACTTTGGTTAGATTTCTAAATCTATGGTTTAATTTTGGTTCCAACAAGTGGTTGGACTCCTACCTTCAATTCCATTTTGGTCACTAAAATTTGTTTCTAATGTAATTTTTATTGCTTTTGGACCCATTTACAAGAATTCCTAAAGCCTCTAAATTTTGAACTATAACTCAAATTTGAGTTATGTTTTTTTTTCTAAAATTGTATGGTTTTCAATTATCTATCCATTGCTGTCATTAATTTATAAAAATGCACCACTTTAATAAAGTGATAAATTGGGGGTGGTCCTTAATACAATATTTTTGGGGGGGTTATCTCAATGCCAATTTGAGCACCCTTTTGCATTCTTTATTCTCTTTGGTGATTCACTAGCATGGATTATACTTATGGTATTGATCATTATGAGCCTTTAAATATACAAAATTACCATACATAGGGACCTAGAATGGAAACAATCATAAAATGCAAAGGATTATGGTCCCTAATGAATGAAACTCAACCATATTTCATAAGAGAGTTTGAAAATTTTTAGAACCAATGTAAGTTTGAAGTGTGTATGGGTATGATAGGGAACTATCTGAGTGATAGTTTATGTTAGAGGTAAAATCACTGAGGGGGGGTTGAATCAATGAGCCCAAATATTTCAATTATAATTACTATATTTTCACATTATTAAGTAATCAAAATATATCAACTTGATCAATCAATATTAACAAGAGAGCGCATCCATTCAAATAATACACAAGATCAAACAAATAACACATATTTCCTGTGGGAAACCCTCATGGGGAATAAAACCCACTCTGAATCTAGAAATATGTGAACTATTTTCTTATAATAAATTACAAACAAGAGATTGATCAACTACTTTATACAAAAAAACCTTGATCATGTTCTCATAACCAAAGGTATTTAGTGAAACACCTATTTCACAAGGAACAACTACCTCCAAGTAAGACCAAGTCCTTTAAACCCTCCTTTCAACACCTTTACCTTAGAAATTATGTCTTCAACACTTGATGATGGATCTCTATTTATATAACCCCTATACATGTCAGGAATAAATAAGAAATTAATGCAAAAATAAATTCATAGAATTGTAATAATAAGAGATATAAACATAGATTCATAAAGAATAGAAATAAACATGCATAACAAGACTAAATTTAATGTGGATCACCCAATGTGTGATACATCCACCAAGAAAGACTTGATAAGATTTTATTACAAGCCACAAGAGTAAAATTCACTCTATGATCTATCTTCTCATAATTACAATGCATAAATATTGTTTGGAGCTGCACTCAACAAACCTTCCTAAATTTACACTTGAATCCACATACTCTATTCTTCCTTTTCAAATCCTTGTTCTCATGATATATTACCTAATGAATATCCATCTATACATAATACATTAACATATTAGTTTTACAAAATAATGGGTACCAAAACCATGCATAAAGTCAACCCAAAAGGGTTCCCCATTAAAGGGGGTCCAAAAAACATTTTAGGGGTTACCACCCCCAACCCTTGCTCGAGGCTTGGCCTGGCCTTAAACCCCAATGAGAATACATAAAGAGTGTATAGTACATTTTAAAATTATAATATTTGAAATAAATTTTAATTTATAAATAGTCTCCACAACATAACAATTTCCCACTTGGAGACCAATTTCCTCTGAGCATGTTTTGCAACCCTTCACTATCAATTGTCAAGGCCAATAGAAACTGAACATAGCTTTGGTTTCTCCCTTAGACCCATATTTGTCATCATGTATGTAGGATTATAACTAGTATTAATATTCTCTAGCTTCAACTTCTCTTACTTCAAAGTTGTCCCAATGAAATGGTACCTCAACTATATATACTTCATCCTAGAGTGGAAAGTAGAGTTCTTTGCTAGATTTATAACATTATGACTATCACTATGTATCTTTCCTTCCTCCTACTTATACCCCAACTCTTCAAGAAACTATTGTAACTAAATCATTTATTTTATTGCCTTTATGGTAGCAACATACTCAGCCTCTATGGTTGACAAAGCCACAAGTTTCTATAGTCATGAAATCTAGCTCACCACTGTGTCACAGTAAATACATATCCTATTGTACTCCTCACACTATCTAAATCTAAAAATATGTTTGAATTTACATAACCATACAAATTTGTGTCTAATCCACCATAGCTTAAAACTATCCCCATGGTCCATCTTAAATACCAAAGGATCCACTTCACTACCTTCTAGTGTTCTCTACCTAGATCACTCATGTACCTACTTACTGATCCCATTGCATGGTCAATATCTATCCTAGTGCACACCATGGCATACATCAAACTAAGAAATACTAATGAGTAAGTTACACGTTATATATATATTCTCTCTTTCTCTATCTTGGGACACTACTCCTTTGATAACTTGAAATGGCCTACCAAAGGAGCCCCAACCGGTTTAGCATCTTGCATACTAAACCTATCCAAGACCTTTTTAATGTACTCTTCTTGGGATAAATTCACTTTTCTTTCCTTCCTATCCCTAGTTATTCTCAAACCAAGGATTTGTTTTACTAATCCCAAATCCTTCATAGTAAAGGAATTACTATGTTGTTCCTTGAGTACCTTTATTTCCTACATGTTCTTACCTACAACTAGCATGACATCCACATATAGATATAGGATAATGTAATCATCATCATAAAAATTCTTGATATATACACAATGGTTTTAATGACACTTGGAGTATCCTTACTCCATCATAAAACTATAAAATTTCTTGTACCACTGTCATGGAGCTTGTTTCAGGGCATACAAGCTCTTCTTTAGTCTGCACACCATGTTCTTCTTCACTATGACCTCATATCCCTATGGCCAATCCATATATATGTCATCCTCTAAATCACCATGAAAAAACATAGTCTTCACATCCAACTACTCTAAGTGTAAGTCTTCTACTGTCACTATCCCAAGAACAGTCCTAATAGAAGTCATCTTTACCACTGGGGAAAAAATCTCATCAAAATCAATTCCCTTCTTCTATGTAAACCCCTTTACCACCAACTAGGCCTTGTTCTTTTTCTTTCCTCCATCATCTTATTTAATTATGTACACCCACCTATTTTGTAATTCTCTCTTACCTTCAGGTGGGTTTACCTTATCCCAAGTCTAATTTTCCATGAGAGACTGATGCTCCTCATCCATTGCTTGCTCCCACTTCTCCTAGCATTTACCTGCATTAATTATTCAAAGCACTCTATCTCTCCATTTTTAGTGAGTAATAAATAATTAAGAGATGGAAAAAAAAAATAGATTCCCTTTTTACCATAGAAGACCTTCTCACCATATGAGTTTGGGGTTCTTATGAAGTAGGTTCTTGAACTAGTTGCTTAGACACTTTATCATTTCCAATGTCCTCTAATACTATGTAATCTTTTTATAGAATCCTCTTTTTGATCATAAAAATATTGTTTATACATGAATTTTTCATTAAAAACAACATCCCTAGATCAAAATATTTTTTTGTCCTTAAGACTCCAAATCTGGAAACCAAAGTCATCCTCACCATAACCAATAAAGGTGCATTTTTCAAACTTAGCCTCTAACTTGGTCCTATCATCTTTATCAATATGAAAGAATGATTCATAGACAAATATTATAATAAATGAATAATCAACCTTCTTATCAAACCAGGCTTCCTTAGGTATGCCTTCATCTAAAGAAGATAAAGGCCCTCTTTTTATTAGATATACAACCATGTTTACTGCTTCTACCTAAAACTGAAGAGGTAGTCATGTATGTAACCTCATGCTCCTAACACACTCCATGATAGTCATGTTCATCCTTTCTGACATTTCATTTTATTATGGAGTTATTGAAACCATCCTTTGTTTATTAACTATTCCTTGAACAGTAATCAAAAAAATCATTGCTGCAATATTCCCCATCATTATCTGACCTGAGACATTTTAACTTGAGACCTATTTCATTGTCAACCAAGGATTTCCATATTTTAAATGTATCAAACACATCAAATTTTCTCCTAATGCTATACACCTAAACTTTCCTAGTTACATCATCAATAAAAGTGACATAATAAGATGACCAACTAATAGAAGATACATGATCTGACCCTCATACATTTGAATGAACCAGCTCTAACTTATTCTCCTTTCTTGTAGGTCCAACCTTGAGAAACTTTACCATTTTTGTTTTCATTACATAGTCTTCACAAAAATATAAATCAATCCCTTTCAATCTGGGTAATTGATCCTTCAAAATTTACATACCCTTTTAGCTCATGTGATCGAGCTTATTGTGCTACAAAGTTGCATTTGTATCTGTAACAACTAAATTAAAATAGTTAGCATTATTTGATAAATACAAGGTACTAACCTTATTACCTCTTGCTACCACAAGATCACTCTTAGTCACCTTCCAAGAATCTATAGTAAATGTCCCCATACATCTTTCACTACCTAGTTATCCCATGGATACCAAATTCTATCTCAAAATAGGCGCATGCCTAACATCCTTTGGTAGCCAAGTGTTCCCATTATACATCTGGATTTGAACACTTCATTTTCCTAATATGTCTTAAGTTTCATCATCACCAAGATAAACATGTCCAAAATCCCCTTGAACATAATCAATAAAATAATGCCTATATAGTGTAGCATGAAAAGAAGCCCCTGAATCTAAAACCCAAGACTCAATAATATTATCAATGGAGAGAATTAATGCATCTTGATAAATATTTCCTATCTCCACATTCACCTCCTTGGTGTCTTCTTGATTTTTATTCTTGTTTTGAAGAGACCAACAATCCTTCTTCACATGACTAGTCTTTCCATAGTGCTAGTATACCATCCTACTCCTTGATTTTGACCTTCTAGGACCATTTGACTTTCCATGCTTTCCTTTTCCTCTAAAATTTTGTGTCCATCTACTCTCCAATTCCAAAGAATCACCTAAATTAGAATTATCCCTAGAGATTTTCCATCACATTTCTTCACTAAGGATTACTCTTATGACATCCTCAAACTTCAACTTGGCATTATTAGAGACCGATTTGATCACAGCCATTACTAAGCTATTCCAACTCTTTGGTAAGGAACAAAAAATAATTAAATCCATAACTTCATCATCAAAATCAATTTTTACAGAGTTTAACATGCTCACAACCATATTAAATTCATTTAGATGATTAGCAACTGTATTATTTTCAAACATCTTCATATTAAATAACTTTTTCATTAAAAATATTTTATTAGAAGTAGAGGGTTTCTCATATAACTTTTATAATGCAATCATGAGGCCTTCTATGGTATTATTCTATGATATATTAAGCATGACCAAAGATTCAAGGCATAACTTAATGGCCCCAAATGCTTTCCTATCAAGCAGCTCCCAAGCCTCATCTATCATACTCATTGGTTACTTTACTTTTCTTCCCAGTGGAGCATGGAAGTCTTTCTAATAGAGGTAATCCTCCATCTACATCTTCCATAGAATAAATTTCTATTTTTTGACCTTTTCAACCTTTGATCTATGATCATTGGACATAGCTCCCATTTTAACTCATAACCCTTCCTATGATTCAACACTTCAGCAAATATAACCTAAAGTTATGATACCAGTTGTTAGGAATAAATCATAAATTAATGTAGAAATAATTTCATATAATCACAATAATAAGAGATATAAATACATGTGTATAAAAAATAAAAATAAACATGCATAACAATAAGATCATATTTAACATGGTTCACCTAATGTTGGATACATCCACCAAAAAACATTTTCTCAAGTTTTATTAAAAGCCACAAGATTACAATCCACTCTCTGATTTGTCTTCTAATAATTAAAATGCACAAAATATTGTTTGGAAATGTGCTCAATAAAACCTCCCAAATTCACACCTAAATCCATATACTATGTTCTTCTTTCTCAAACCCTTATTATCATGCTATATTACCTAATGAATATCAATTTATACATAATAGATCAACAAAGTGATTTTACAAAATAATGGGTATCAAAACAATGGGTAAAGTCAACCCAAAATGGTTCCCCATTAAAGGGATTCCAAAAAAAAAATTAGGGGGCTACCACCCCTAAACCCCCATTTTTGGGGGATTGACACCCCTGAAGCATAGCTTTTTGGGGGTTGCCACCCTCAAACCCCTGCTCAAGGCCCATTTCAACATTGAACCCTAGCCTCAAACAACAAGACTAATTTTTTGACATCAAAAATGTGACCTATAGGTCATACACATAGTCATAAATCTAATTTTCTCATCAATTTATCAACTAGGTACTCTACCTCTCCTTCACTCCACAACTCTCACATCCACCTTACACAAGTCTTCCACACACCTAGATTTCATCTCATTTGCTTCTAAAATTTATAGAGCAATCATGAATTAACAAGATCATGTTATTTCCTTATCATACATAAAACATGCCGTATGGGTCACCCTTAAGGCATTTCACATGGGTCACACTTAAGCAAAATCCATTTTCAAATAGGCCTAAGTCACTTTTAGGTCATATGGAGACCCATTCAACTCTTTGACACTTCTCTGAGAAAACTAAAATGTAGAAAAACTTTTCAAATTTATGGAACCATTCCACATGATCTATAGGTCCTCTTAAGTGCCAACATCCATCACAGTACACTTCTAGCACCCTTCTACTTAAGCATAAATCATTTAAACAACATTTTTTGCATACAGTCACCATGAATGATCATATAATCACCTTCTAAACGTTTTTTCATACTACATATGATTGGTAAAACCTTAATAATGCACATAAATCATCCCTATGGAATCTACAACATGATCCAATAGCTAATTCATCATTAAACATTGAAACAACATTAGAATGATCTCAAATACCCTTCTCGAGTTACTTACAGAACATACATGAACACATATTCAACTTTAGATCTCAATATATTTATTTCTACACACTTCTATATCATCAAATCCATATTTACAAATTCATGTTAGATTCCTATATAACTTTGGTTTTTACTACATGGTCAAATTAATCTTGGATTAAAAGATATGGCAAAATATAGAGCTTTGGTTTTTTCCTTACAAATTCAAATATTTGAATTCAATTGATCACAATTAAACTTCAGATAATATAATCATATCTCATTTACTCACAACTTAAATCAATAATGCACCATTTATCTTATTTTATCTTTATCACTATTTAAATAATTATCACTTTAACCACTTTGACTCCACTCACACTATTAGATAAATCTGTATGAATACACATGAATCGTTCAATCCTTATCATTTACCTTTACTTGGCATTAAACATTATGAACTTATCCTCATCTCATTTATTCTTGACATCTTGGATAAATACACTCCATTGATCTCTTCATGGGTTGTTTGAACTTTAACTTGTATAAAAATGACTAGGTATGGGAACCTTTGCTTATCTACATAGAAGGCCAACTTTGCACCTCCATATATTTTACTTCGCTCAAACATATATTCTAAAATTTGGATCATATGATATCCTTACATAATAAAATCAAAACATGTGACAATATGATCATATAACCCTCACACATGTGAGATATAATGACATTAAAATGCTCACTTAGATTTTTTTCCCATAGAGCCAACAATGTCAAAAACTTATCTAGGAGGCAAACTTTGAACATGCATATATTTTGATGCGCTTTGGTGCTTAACCTAAAAGTTAGTATAAATCAAATTTTTACAAAAATAAACAAAAACATATTATCACCTTCTCCTAAAACATCCACATGTGTGATATATTATACCATCAAAATTTTTACTCATCTCTTCTTTGCCTTATGCAAATTTGGCTATGGGAAAACACTATCAAAATACTTGGGAGCCCAACTTTGCACTTGCATATAATTTTACATGCTTACATTAATGACCTAATATTTAATTCATAATAACTATGAACAATAATTAACAAACCCATATGACCATTTCCTCTTGAAACCTCCATGTGTGCAAATTCTAACATCATTAACATGCTTACTTGACTCTATTTGAACATATAAAACATTGTCAAAATGCTTGAGAACTTAATTTTGTACCCACATACCTTTAATTGTGCTTAGGTACATGACATGAGATTTATCACATAGAAAATAAGTATTAATGTGATCAAAACCATGTGCCCAAATCCTCTTAACTCATTCACATGTGGCAATGGTGATGTTATCAAACTACCTACTCAAATTTTCTACCATTAGACCCAAAATGTCTAAATGAGAACAATGATGAATTAAGTGAATTTCAATCATATACACAAGATCTCCAATTATCCTTTACCACTGATAGTACCCCTTGTATATGATTAATACCTCAGAATCATCCCTAATCATCTCTAACCTTGCCAAAACTGAAGATCAACCAAGCATCCTTCAAACATATTAGGACAAGCACATTGCACACTTTGTCATTGTCACTTAGACTATCAAGGCACTTCATCCACTCACTAGGTTACCTCCATGACATCACCAAGACATCATTTTCAATTCTCCAATAATCTCCCCCTTTGTCATTGATGTTAACAAACATCATCCAACTCACCATCATCCAACTCACCTTCTTTCTCTTCAAGGACTCTCATAATAGGATCTTTCTCCCCCTTTGACACAATGACAAAGTGAGAACCACCTGATCTTGTAGAGCTAAAAATACTACCAATAGGATAGGACCATATTATAAATATTATACAAACTCCCCCTCACCTTGAGCCTGCCACTTCTTATCTTGAGAACTTCCTCTTACTTTATACCAATACTCTCTTCTTCAATCAAACATTGTAGCCAATGAAGATAAAACACACAAATTATTACTCTTTTATGGAACTTAACAATAAATAACTAAGAGGGACTCCCCTTAATATTTTTGAGCCATTTCACCTTTTGAGCATCTTCAGATATCCATAAACCATGAAGAACTACCATACAGGCTTACTATCCTTCTTTCTAAAACCACCTCAAGGACCACCAATAGAACTTCATGCCACACATAAATAGGAAACATGCTCTAAAAAAACCTAAGAACTTACCTTGAAATATTCATTCATTGATCTTTTGGATAAACTGAACAAAAACCACTTTTATTCTCACTAGGCCTATTTAGTCTCTTTATAGCCCTACCTAGAACTTGCAGAGCCCACAAATTTCAAAAGACACATCATCAAGACCTAAAAATTCATATCTAGAGAACTCTCATATTCAGCCTCAATCACACAAATTTTAAACAACTATCTCATCCTATGTAATATAATTTCTTCATAATTCAACTTGTCAATTAAGCCTCCATCTTGACCAAAACATGAATAATTTAAAGACCACAAACCTTCAAATCTATGTGAATGTTAATTTTAAAACCCATCTTGCCCATTCAACCTATTAAGAAGCCTCAAACCTCAAATCATAAGGTAGACAACTTTCTTAACATAGCCTAAAACCCTAGTATCTCAAAACAAACTGAGTCAACAAACCTTCTTCTGGTCAACATCCACCTTTAAAATTTCTTGTACACTTGGAGACAACCATTACACATTTCTAGACCAAGAATTTAGCTTCCACATCTTTGGGGAACCATACATCCTATTACCCATTTTAGGACCTACATACTCTTAAGCATAAACTGAGACACCTGATAGCAAACAAAAAAATTCAATTTAACTTTATCATACCTTCAGACCACAAAACCACCTAGAGAATGATAGAATATGGTCAATAGAACTTTCTATGAAAAAATATCATTTTTTATAAACCAAAAATTCTATTTTGACCCTTGACCCTATAAATGGACCATATACAATAATGAAATCACTCTAACATCATTATAACATATCTTCCATCTAGACATACCTACTCCTCACTTATCTCTATCTAGGGCAATCAGAAGAACACCATAGAAACACTTACTTTTCCACTATAAGGAGTCTATTAATAATCATAGATAGAGGCAAAATTTTCACCACAATGATTTAAAACAAATTAAATAAATTAGTGGAACACACCTCCTTAGTAACCACTAAAATCCTCTTGTAGCTATAAGACTTCTTGCACTTGTTCTTATTCTTAGTCTAAACTATGACAACTAGTTCCTTTTCCTATATCACTCTCCTTCTCTTCTAAGATAGAATTGACAACACATGGAGCAACTAAGGAATCTTGACATACCTTTTCATTTGATGAATCAACCTTACATCTTGGAACCTCATTACTAGGCATATAAAACTAATATACTTTACATGAAACATGCTTATCAACAACAAGATGTTCACTTGGATCCATACTTACCTCAGAACTAGCCTCAACCAGCACCTTAGTCTTCTCCTTTAGATTGGTTTCTTCATTCACAACATGAGTAGACAATGAGATCCCTTAGCACTTTTCAACTTCTATAGCATTCTCTTCCATAGAAAACAAATTACTTAGACCTATGGACTCATCATAATTCCTACTTACCACCTTTGGTCTCCATGAGTTCACTTTCCTTCTATCTTTCACTCTAGGATCCTGATAAAATCTATTTTGAATTAATGGTCTTTACTTGTATAATGTAATAATGTGACCTCTTTATTCATAGTTATAACAAACCATATTCCTTAATGGAAACTTATCTTGTCTTACCTTATTCAGACAAAAACTATCAATGTGTCTAATGTCATGACAACTGAACCAAACTACTCTTTTTGAAGAAGACTTACCTTGCCTTTCCTTATTTGGATAATGCTTATCAAAGTGTCCTTAATTAATAAAATTTAATCACTTAACCTTCCTTACTACTTTTGACTAATGACCCCCATCATAGTCTCATGTAAACTCACTTTTAACAGGTCTTTTGCATTTTCTAGATCTTTGCCCAAACTGATTACAAGTATATAAGTAACCATTGAAATTTTCATACCTCATGGCATTTGTTTGTTTAATTTAATTTATCTTCATTAATTATCTAATGAGTTCTCTTAATAAGTTGATCCACCCTTCTCTTATTGACATTCATGTCAACTTGAGAAGCAAATTTGGGATCTTCATTCAAACCTAATCCAAATATGTCACTAAATGACTTTTGACTCTTTAGGATATCATCAAGATCATTAGAAATTTCATCAAACTTGACAAATGATTTCACCTTGCTTTTAGAATTCTCTAACTCATCTTTTAAAGACATAATCTTAGAGGCATACCTTAAACATTAATATTCTTTATCTTTCAAGATTGTAGAGAAGATTTCTAATTGACAATTTAGATGCTTGACCATATCTTCATGCTCCTTGACATCTTCATTCATTTTTACCTTAAATATATTAAATTTCTCCTATATTTGAATTGAGACTTCATCTTTTTTTTTAATCTTGTTTTCAATATTTAATTCTTCAAGAGCATTTATCATATTAGTTTCATAGTCCACCTCATTTTCATCATCATCTGAATCACTACAAGTAGACTCCTTTTGATGTGATAAACTCCCTTCCTCAGTCATGAACAGGGCTTCATCTTCAGCAAGAACATCATCTTCATGATCATACTCTGAGTCACTGACTTCACTCTCATCTAATGAGCTACAATATTCTTTGGTGTAGAGACTCTTCTTGTCTTTAAAGTACTTTTTCCTACTATCAAACCTTATGAATCCCTTTTTAATTTTATCTAACTTGAATGATCTCTTGCCATCATCATGAATTTTATCATGCTCTTCATCATCATCATTCTTATAATTATGAGGTTAATTATTAGCAAAATGTCCTATCTCACCACAATTAAAGCATTTGAGGAGTAGTTTACCTTTATACTTGCCTGAACCTATTCTCAATTTTCTTAAAATTAAAGAAATTAATTCATCCTCATCTATATCATAAATGTCATCCTCCTTGGGTTTCTTACCTTGGAACTTCTTCTTTGGCTTCATCTTTATCTTGAATATTGCTTCCTTATTTGGTCATATATCATCATTCTTCCTCATCTCATAGGTACTAAGGGTGCCATGCAATCAATGTATCTTCAACTGAGTAAGGTCATGACTTTCTTCTATAATAGATACTTTAAAATAAAACTTGGGGAATAGAGACCTTAAAACATTTTGGACAATACTAACTTCTTCAAGTTTCTCTCCAAGACATCTGATGATGTTCACAATCTCATAAACTCTCTATAGAAAGGATGCCATAGAATCTTCTTTAAATTACCTTATGTGAGTCTATAACTTAACAAGCTTAGACTTTTAATCTCCTTCATAAATGATCTACATTTTGTCCCATATATCTTTAGCAGATTTACAATGGATTACCTTGGTGTATTCAATCTCTGAAAGACCATAAGTGATAGCATTCATTTCCTTATAATTATTCTCAAACAACTTCTTGTCTACAACACTAGATGAAGGATTAGTAGGATCAACATAACCATCCACAATAGATTGTCATACATCAAAACCTAGAGACATAATGTATGTCCTCATCATCACATTCCAAAAATCACAATTATATCCATTGAACATCAATGTTTTCTTAGTAGAGAAACCTCCTTGATGACTACCCATATTGTACCTTGGATCACCTTCAATTTGTTAAGCCTTTATAAAAGGACCTATATAAAAGGACCTACTCTAATAACAATTATTAGAGGTAAAATAACTAAGAGGGGGGGTGAATTAGTGAGCCCAAATATTTTAATTATAATTTTAGTCCTTTCAAACTATTAAAAAATCAACATATATCAACTTGATCAAGCAATACTAACAAGAGAGATCATTCATTCAAATCATACACAAGATCAAACACATAACACATAGTTCCTATGGGAAACCCTCATGGGGAATAAAACCCACTCTCAAGCTTATAACACATGGACCACTATATTATAATAAATTACAAATAAGAGACTGGTCAACTCTTTTAGACCAAAAAATCTTGACCATGTCCTCCTAACCAAAGGTATTTAGTGAATCACATGTTTCACAAGGAAAAACTACCCCTAAGGAAGACCAAGTCCTTTAGACCCTCATTTGAACACCTTCACCTTAGAAATGATGTCTTCAACACTTGATGATGTATCTATATTTATCGAACCCTTGTAAAAAATCTCTCTCTATCTCATACAAGCCTCTCACATAGGCATGCCACAATCTTTCTCCTTCTTCACTCAAATTTTCCTCATATGCACACTCAGACCTCTTCACTTATCCTCAAAATTAAAGAGCACTTTTTTGACATCATAAATATGACCTACATATTATACACATAGTCATTAATCTTCTCTACTCATCAATTAATCAACTGGGCACTCTACCTCTCATTCACTCCACAACTCTCACATCCACTTACACAAGAATATCTCAAAAGTCTTCTACACACCTAGAAACCATCTCATTTGGTTCCAAAATTTATAGATAAATAATGAATTAATAATATAATAATCTTTCCTTATCAACCATAAAACATGCCTTCACCCTTAAGGCATATCACATGGGTCACACTTAAGCATAATCCATTTTCAAATAGGCCTAAGTCATTTTTAGGTCATATGGAAACCCATTCATATTTTTGACACTTTTTTGAGTAAACTAAAACATAGGAAAAATTTCCAAATGTATGGACCCATTCCATATTATCTATAATTCCTCCTCAAGTGCCAACATCCGTCATAGTACCCTCCTGCTTAAGCAAAAATCACTCAAACAATATTATGTGCATGCAGTCACCATGAATGATTATATAGTAACTTTATAAACATTTATTAGTAATACATATGATTATTAAAACCTTCATAATTCACATAGAGCATCCTTATATAGTCTAAAAAATGTTCCAATATCTAATTCATCATTAAACATTGAAACAACATTAGAACGAGCTCAAATACCCTTCTTAGGTTACTTATAAAACATGCATAAACACATAGTCAACTTTGGAAATAAATATATTTATTTATACACACTTCTAAATATTTAAATCCATATTTCTAGATGTACCTTGGATTTCTCTATAACTTTGCTTTTTACTTCATGGTTAAATTTGTTTTGGATCAAAAGATATGGTAAAATACAGAGCTCTAGGTTTTTCCTTTGCAAATTCAAATATGTGAATACAAATGATCACAATTAAAATTCATATAATATGCTTAAAACTTATATCAATAATGTACCACTGATATTGTTTGATCTTTTGTGACATTTAAATCACTATCACTTTGACCACTTTGACTCCAATTGTGTTGTTAGATCAATCTATATGAATACACATGAACCATTCGATCCTTATCCTTTACCTTTGCTCAGTGTTAAACATCATGCACTTATCTTCATCTTAATACTTCTTAACATCTTGGAGTAAATTCACTCTATTTATATATTTGTGGCTTTCTCAAACTTTAACTTGTGTAAAAATGACTAAGTATGGGAACTTTTGCTTATCTGCTTGGAAGGCCAAATTTGTACCTCCATATCTTTTACTTTGCTCAAGCACATGTTCTAAAATTTGGACCATATGATATCCTTACATAGGAGAATCCAACAATGTGACAATATTATCTTATAATCCTCACATGTGTGAGAAATAATGACATTAAAATGCTCACTCATATTTTTCTTCCATAGAGCCAATAATGTCAAAAACGTGTCTAGGAGGCCAACTATGAACATACATATCTTTTGATGTGCTTCGATGCTTGACCTAAAATTTAGCACAAATAAACTAGGCACAAAATTTAATAAAACCATATGATCAAATTCTCCTAAAATTTCCACATGTGTGAGATAAGCTACCATCAAAATTCTTACTCAACTCTTCCTTACCTTATGTAAATTTGGCCAAGTATGAGAAAACACTATCAAAATGCTTAGGATCCCAAATTTGCACTTGCATATATTTTGATGTGCTTAGGTGCATGATGTGAGATTTAGTGCATAATAACTAGGCATAATACTAAACAAAACCATGTGACCATTTCCTCTCAAAACCTACATGCATGATAACGCTAATATCATCAATATGGTTACTCAGCTCTATTTGAATATAGAAAACACTATCAAAATTCCTAAGAGCCCAACTTTACACCCACATAACTTTTATTTCACTTAGGTGCATGACCAAATAATTAGTGTATATAAACTAGGGACTAATGTGATCACAACCATATGACCAAATCCTCTTGATTTATCCACATGTGGTAATGGTGACATCATTAAACTGCCTACTCAAATTTTCTACCATTAGACCCAAAATGTCTAGATGAGAACAATGATGAACTAGGTGAATTCCACTCATGCACACAAGTTCTCCAATCATCCTTAATCACTGATAAGACCCCTTTCACATGCTCAATACCTTAGCCTCATCCTTAATCATCCAAGCATCCTTCAAGCATACTAGGATGATCACATTGCGTACTTTGTCATTATCACTTAGACTATCAAGGCACTTCATCCACTCACCAAGGCACCTTCATGACATCACCAAGAAATAATTTACAAATCTCTAATAGTTAATTTTTTTATTTAGATGGGTGTGATAATTCATTAAAAAAATGGGCTAAGTTAAAGGGTTTATTTGGGAAAATAGATCACATGAGAGCCACGTAGCTTGAAGTGGAGCTTACTTCACTCAATCCTAATGACTTTATCTCTATTTTAGGCTACCTCACTATGTTTAAGTATTTCTTGACATAGCTATAAGAGAGTGGATGAGATAATAAATATGAAGAGTTTGTGTATTTGACTTATCCAAGTTAAGTGGTCTATTTCAAATCTTTACTTCTAACTTTTTCTCTAGCATAGATACTTTAGGTGCCACATTTAAAATGTCAAATTTAGAGTTATTTTATGAGATACTTACTAGAGAGGATCCTAAATTATCTCACCTTAAGTCTTCTACCTCTTAAAAATTATTAGTATCATCACATCCTAAGAACAAGGCAAAAATAAAGAGTAAGAAGAACACTCCTCTATATAAAATTTCACCTAAGCCCAACACCAACACATATAAACCCAAATAATCTTCCAAATCCAAGAATAAGCCTAATCTATCTTGATCCTATTGTGGGGGGACTGGTCATGAAGAGTCTAGGTTTTTTAACATAATATAGTCCCTAGAAGATGTCATCAAGAAACATAAGATTTATATCTCCACTCATCCATCTCATGAGTATGAAAAAGCACTTAATGTTGTTGGGAGATCACAATTACCTATTTCAGATAGTTGGGTTCTAGATTCTAGTGCTTCACACCACATGACTTATTCTAAGGAGTCATTTGTCTCTCTTAATTATTTATATTTCCAATATTGAGGTTAGAGATTATTCCTTTATTTATGTTAAGGGGAAGGGTGACATATAGCTAGATGGTGGTTGCATCAATGATGCATTATGTGTTCTAGACATCATCACCAATATGATTTTAGTCTATCAAATTTTCCATTCTAGTCAGGGTAAGATAGTGAATTTCACACCACAAGGTGCTAAAGTTTAGGATTTTTTAGAGACACACACTTATTGCACAGGGTGTTGTTGATCATAGTTACTGACTCTATTATTTTGAGTTTTTTGATGATACTCTTTATTTAGGGATGTGTTTGATTTCTCATGCAAATTATGAGAGTAGACTTTGGCATGAGAGATTTGGACATCTAAATTACATATATTTGAAGGAGTTAAACACTCATAGTATGGTAGAGGGTCTTCATCAAATTTAATTTTTTGATGGATTTTGACCTCATTGTGTATTAGGGAAACAACACCAAAATTCATTTATTAAAGGTATGTCCAGGAGAGCTTCTTTACCACTCGAGCTTATGTATAGTGAATTGATGGTCTTTCTTAATCCTTTCAATGAAGCTAAGTATGTACTTACCTTTAATGATAGTTTCTCAAGGTGTACTTATGTTTATTTTATCAATTACAAGAGTGAGGTCTTTTCTCACTTCAAATTATTCAAGGCTTTGGTCAAGAAATAGTCTTCTAGTTGTATCAAGAAACTTTATACAAATAATGGGGGGATTGTTTTAGTTGAGAGTTCTATGATTTTCTTTTAGCTCATGGTAATGTTCACCAACATTATATTACACATACTCCATAATAGAATGGATTAGGAGAATAGAATAACCAAACTTTGAATGAGATGGCTAACTACATGATGCATTCACAAATTTACCTCATATTTATTAGGTAGAGGTAGTCAATTATGTGAACTACATTTAGAATGACACACCATAAATAGCACTTGATAATATAAATTCAAAGGACACTCGGTATAGAACCAATCCTAATATATCATCTTTTATATTCTTTTGGAGCATTGCTTGGGAATTTGTACCAAAGAAGAAAAGGAAAGCATTGGATAAGAAGACTAAACCTTTGATTTTTTTAGGGTATTATGAGGACATGAGAAATTATTGTCTTTTATATCTTGATACTCATGTTTTTTATTTTTAAACATGTGTATATTTTGATGAGCACTTCACATCTCATGATTCCTCATCTTATTTCATGCCTTCTTCTTCTTCTTCTTTCGATGATTCATCACCTCCTCTTGAGGATTCATTCTTTGAAGAGTCAAGTTAGGAGGCCCCTAAGGAGGTTATAGAGGTTGAGAATATTACTCACACTAATGTTTCCACTATGGCTAGGTGGGATCATACTATATTTTATGAGGTAGCATATTTCATATAAGATCCTCCACCCACTTGACATCTTTATGCACATTCTACAGGTACTAAAATTTTGTGTCAAGCATTATCTAAGGATCCATAGTCTTTTTCACATGCTCATGGGATATAGGAGTGGGATGGTGTGATGATAGATGAGTATTCTTATTTGATGAAGAATAATACTTGGGATTTGGCCAATATTCTTAATGAAATAAAGTAGGTTAGGTGTAAGTTGATTTACAACACTAAATATGTAGTTGATGGGTATATTGATAAGTATAAGGCATGTCTTGTTATAAAGAGGTTCTCATAGGTCGATGATATTTATTACTATTATAAATTTATTCTCATTGTAAATATAGATTCTATTCACCTTGTACTTTCTCTTACTTCATTACAGGGTTGGCTAGTGTATCAGATGGATAATAAGAGTGCCTTCTTACATGGAGATTTACAAGAAGAAATATATATGCAGTAGCTTGTTGGGTTTGTTCATGATTATTTTCTTATTTTTCAACTTAGGAGGTCTCTTTAAAATATCAAATAAGACCCTCAAGCTTGGTATGAGAATATGGATTCATTTATTCTCTCTAGTAGATTTATTTACTACCACTCTAAGCCCATAGTGTATATTCAGTGTATTGGGAAGGATATTATGATAATAGTCCTTTATATTGATGATATACTTCTCATAGGTAACTCCTCTTGTGTCAAATTTAGGGTATTTAGTAGTCACTTTCATCATATTTCAATATGATAGATCTTGGTCTTTTTTACTTCTTCCTTAGTTTACATATTTCACAATCAGATACAGGGATTTATTTGAGTCAACAGAAGTATACCCTTCATCTTCTTCAACATTTTGGGAGGGTTGATTACAAGCCAATTATTTCTCCTTTTTAGTCTAGAGTGACTCTCACTAGAAATTTTACTACTCCACTTTGTGATCCTATATTGTATATGTAGATGGTTAGGAGTCTTATGCATTTGACCCATACTCACCCTGACATATCATTTATAGTTGGACTTGTATATAGGTTTGCATAAGACCCTCATAAAAATCATTGGAAAGATATTAAGAGGATTTTGAAATATCTACGAGGCACTAATAATTTTAGATTGCACTACACTAGGGGTTCTACATGGTTGGCTACAATGATTCATATTAGTTAGGTTATCTTGATGATATGAGTTTCACTTATGGATACATCTTATATCTTGGTTCTTCACATATTCTTTGGTTGTGCAAGAAGCAGTAGGCTATTTCACTTTCATCTATAGAGGTTGAGTATAGGGTAATAGTTATAGCAAGTTAATAGGTTATATAGCTTCATTTATTATTGATAGAGTTTGGCTTCATGTAGGATTCACCTACTATACTTTGGTGTGACAACTAGAGTGCAATTCACATATCCTATAACCTAGTTAAGCACCAATAGACTAAACACACTTAGGTACATATACACTTCATTTGACAACACAAATAGGATGGATTTATTAGTTTGGAGTATATTTTGACTTGGTATCAAGTTGCAAACATCTTCATGAAGCCTTTTGTATTACCTCATTTCCTTGAGTTTTGTGGCATGATTGGATTTTTAGAAGTTATCCTTGGGGGGTATTCATAAGGAAATATTCCTTCTTTATTTCATGTATACATATTATACATGAGTACCTTATCAGGCCTAGTTACCATGACTCATACTATGGATATGCCATTATTTCTTTTTTGGTTATTGTTAGTCCCTCGCTTCACTTGGGGGGTGTTAGCATATGTATTTCTCCAGTTTGCTAGTTTATTGACTAGATATTTCATATTTTTACTAGTTTTTACTATGTGAGGATTTATCCCACATTGCTTAGTTAGAATATTTCTTTGTTTTTCCTTGCCTACATATGCAAGGGCTTCCCATTATACAAGCATCTCGTTTCTAAATAATCATTTCACTTGTCTTGTTTTGCATCTCATTTGTTTGTAGCTTCATGTGTGATATTCTTGTTGCTAACTCTTCAAATCTTGGATTCTTGGAATGTTTTTTTACCATTCCTAGCAAACATAAGTATGAGTTAATATTTAGAATATTGGATATGTAGAAAATTCTCATTGATATATGGGTCCTTAGGTAATTTTGACATCATGTGCCCACTTACCCATTTTTTCCAATCAATCCAAGGGTGAGGAATCTAGGGTTTGATCATTTTAAATAGAGTAATATCTTATGCATGTGATCTATATAAAATAAAATAAAGAAAAATAAATTCCTAAAAGGCTCTAGTTGGTCGCATATAAATCCTTTCACTATTCTATACTAGACACTTGCATCCAACTTAGACACTAATGTTGATGCAACTCTCCATATCCAAAATAATTGTTTGAGGACATATAATGTAAAATATTATAATTTGATGATTGTTCCAAAATATTTTTCTAGTCCACTTTCATTTTGTTTTATCCTAGATCTAAATATTCATAGTGAAATAACTAAGTACTCTTACTTTTCATTTATTTCAATATCAATCATTAGTTGTACTTTATATTTTTCAAATATCTCAATATTATAAACTAAAAATATTGTTTATCTTAGTTTGAAAATTAATTAGATTTTTATATATTTGTTTATCACCCTTATGATTATTCATTTCTATATTGAACCCTATTTACCCTCATACCATCAAATATAGGGTTAAACACTGGGTGAGAACGTCTAGGCCAATGATCTTGTCATATTTATTTTTGTATGCCCTTATGCCCATGGTCACATCTTGTCAGTATTTAGATCCATTTATTGGTTTTTTGTTTTATTATATCTTATTTTATGTTTTGATAGATATTTAATTCAAAACCATGAGACATTTATATATATATAAATCATTTATGAGCATTGTAAGGCATATTTCACTCACTAAGGTATCCAAAAATTAGTAAGAATAAGTATTATTGAAGTTCTATAAAAGTTTCTAATATATTTGTTCATTTTATACTCAAGAAAACCATACATTTATAATATTTTATTAATGAATTACATCACGTATTTTACAAAACATTACATAAGAAAATTTACATGAATTTACATCTCACACTTAGGGAAAGGCAAAGGTCCTTCTCTCAATTCTCCATTCACACTACAAATAAATTACAAGGGATTTAATCTTGTAAAGTGATATATTTAGTTTAAAACCCAACCCAATGGCTACCCAAATGAACTACTTCTTCCCTTCTCTTTTATATGCAAGAGCATCCCAAAAAAATTAAAAATGCTTTCATCAACCAAAAATAGTTAGTTGATTCCTTGGAATATTTCAAACTTAAATTGCACACAAGTTATATGGTGGGGTGGTACTTAATCCCTTCTAAAATTCATGGGATTATACTTGTGTGAGATTAACATGGCTTAGAATCTACACTAAATTCATAGGTTAGGGTTAATTATTTTTACTAATGCAGGAGCACATGAAGATATCCTTGTGTCGGAGAAAGTTGTGCATGAAGATGCATGGTTTGGATTGAGAAGGTGAATATTGTGAAATCATGCATGAGGGATTCAAATAATTATGGATGAAAAAAGGTATATAAATGAGTGGGAGTGATATTACATGGGAATTATTTTCATAGGCTGCATTGCATAGTTATAGCCACTTAAATTAGCACATGGCAATTGCAGATAGACAATGGTATGAGAAATAGTTGAAGAGTCCACATAGAGGATGAAAAAACATATCTTAAATCTTGAAAATAACCCATGAAGGAATAATTGTGCAAAAGTAGTAACACATAGGGTATGAAACAAATCTAATGTATAAAGAAATGAATGTAGAGTGTTATCACACAAGAGTTATGAGTACTAAAGGATAAGTTAAGAACAATAATGATGTGCACAAGTGATAATATGCACATTAGCTTAGTAATATTTTTACCATTAAATCCATTGATTAGAAAATTGCACATGTCATAATGCATATGGTTGCATGATCTTCCCTAAGACATGTCCATGAAAAAATCATATTTAAATGCATGCTTAAGAATTCAAAAATGACTTATTCAGAGGAGATAGATAGATGCAAGAGGAAGGATATATGCTTGAAGATAAGAGTAAACTTATAGAATGAGAGAGAAGGCTGAGTTAGGGTAAATTTGGCATTGTAAGAGCTGATAGCTCCATGGTATTATGACATAAGAACCAAACCATAGGATGCATGTTACTTGTTGACTTTGTTAAAATTGATTTGTGTAGACACGATGCCATAAGAGAAAGGCATGAAAAATTATACAGGTGGGAATCACTAAGATATCAAAATAATGCAACAATTGAAATCCATGTTTAAATTCATGAAAACCTGTAGTGAGTGATGACTGTGCTATAGAAAATGTTGCCCCAACTTTTTATGTTGTAAAAAGGAGCCTCGCCACCCTAGATAAGGGACGATAAAGTTGGACAACCTTCAGGGTCCTATCATATAATGAGGAACATGAACCATCTTCTGAAGGATCAGAGAAGACAACTTACCCAAAAATGAGCTCAACTTATGAAAGCTCTAAATGCAGGATCGAGGCAGACCTAAAGAAAATGAGTTGGGGATGGACCTTCTCAGTGTGTATGTTTTAACTACGGAGCTATTGGTCATTATGCACAAAATTATTGTAAGAACACTTGATTAAGGGATGACTAAGTATTGATATGAACTCATTGTGAGAACCAAATTTTTTTATAATCCCTACTATACTTATTTTAATTATTTTATCATGACAAACATATATACCTATGATAAACTATTATATTAAAAGGATAGTGGACCTTCTTGTTAAGAATCCCCATGTAATGTACCTTGAGAAAATGAGTTGGGGATGGACCTTCTCAGTGTGTATGCTTTAGCTAAGGAAATATTGGTCATTATGCACAAAATTATTGTAAGAATACTTGATTAAAGGATGATTAAATACCAATATGAACTCATTGTGAGAACCAAATTTTGTTATAATCCCTACTATACTTATTTTGATTGTTTTATCATGATATATATTACATGGGGATTATTAAAAAGAAAGCCCACTATCCTTTTAATATAACATTTTATCAAAGGTATATATGTTTGTCAGGAAAGAACAATAAAAATAAGTATAATAGGGATTATAAAAAAATTTGGTTCTCACAATGAGTTCATATCAATAATTAATCATCCCTTAATCATGTATTCTTACAATAATTTCATGCATAATGACCAATAGCTCTGTAGCTCTGTATGTATATGTACATACATACATACATATGTGCATGCACGCACGTGCGCGCATGTGTGTGTGTGTGTGTGTGTGTATATGTATATGTACATATGTGTCAATGTGCATGTTGTTTGCCTATTTTGAGTGCTTGATTGAATTATTGCACATTGATTATGGTTTTACCATGCTAATAGGAGGCTATGAATTTGAATGAATTTGGATTGTAATTCTTGAACTAATGCTCAGATGCTGTTAAAATTGAACTAATAGCTATGAAAGGGCTATAATGATCTCTTTTTTGATATTATGAAATTCCTTGGATACATTGAGGTGTATGTTTGGATTATGGTAATGTTATAGAGAACGTGTCCTTGTTGTTTAGAGTATTGGAACCACTCGAGGAACTATGGGATGGTAAAAATATGTTGTTCAGGTTATGATGTGAGCTATGAATAAATTTAATATTGTACTATGCTAACTAGAATGAGTGGCAATCTTAAATTTTGATTGTGAAGTAAGATAAATATCCTTGAAACAAATTGAAGCAGGTATGTCTTCGCATAATTATTCTTTCATGAAAAGAGCATGCTATAGTTGGATAGCTTTGGGATGATAATAGCCTAATTTATATACATGAACACATACTTGCTCATATTTTTTGTTTATGAGTGCAAGATAAATGGTTACAAGTGAATCTTCCTAGTTATAAAACATCTAGAATGGATTATGGTAACCTTCAATATTCTTGATATTATGATCAATAGATGTGTTTGCATCTTAAATAATGTTGATTGGTTGAATGAAAGCCTTGATGAGCTAAATATCATGCTAAATTACTAAAAATTCATGTAAATTGAATGAATACTTTGGCATTGCTCCATTCCTTCTCTTATTAATAACTTGTTGAATTTAATAGCAGGAACTGATAACTACTTTGGACACTTATATAACACTGTGTCTATAGGAATCAAAACATGGTGGCCATGGATGTGCCCTTGTCTTGAAATGGTAGCTATATATCTCTCTTTCTATAAACATTAGGTGGGACCTAATTTTAGGTGACATTACATCTAAATTTTCATGATAAAATAGGTAAAGCCCGATTTCAATGCCAAATCACACCTTGGGAGGTGGTGAATACAATATAGCTATAAGTATGACCCCCATAGAGGCATAGGGTACCAACTACTAGACAATATCCTTGTATGTAGTGGCAATGGTATAACTCCATCCTACATATTATTCTTGAGATTAACAATATCATTTTATGTAGTGGTAGTGGTGTAGCGCCCTCCTACATATTGTTCCTGAAATTAACAGTATTATTTTGTGTATTGGTAGTGGTGTAACACCACCCTACATATTATTCTTGAAATTAATAGTATCATTTTGTGTAGTGGTAGTGATGTAACACCCTCCTACATGTTATTAATTGTAACCAAATGGCAATGAATTCAACATGATAAATTGGCAATTATCTCGATGAGGGCATTTTATCGATAATTGGCTTCACAAGGAGTGTTATGGGTAATGGCTAGTGGAACCAATGCCCTCTTACCTTATTCTTTATCCCCTTTTAGTGACTCCCTAAGTCACATAGTGATTTTATTATGGATAAATGTGCTTGCCAAAATTATTTTAAGTTGTCTGAGCTTTTAGACCTTGCCTTAGCTACTTTTTAAATTGCCTACTGACTTTAGCTTAGTCATTTTCCTTGTCAACTAAAATTATGTCTTAACTTAGTAATTTTGATTAGGCTTTCCTTTTTGGCTTTTCATCATAGTTATTGGGTGAGTTACCTTGTGCAATGTTGCCTTAGTTTCTCGATAAGATCTTTATGTATCCTTGCTTACATAGTGCTTGCCTTATCCATTTGATAGGAGCCTTCATGACCCTTTTTTATTTAGTCATTTTTATGATTTTTTTGTGTGGTTTAGAGGAAGCCACATGGCACCATCTTGATAACCTATGATCCCAGAGATGATCGCACAATGAGTTTTGCCTTTAGGTAATCAAGTAGGATGTTTCCACATGGCATCATCTTAGTGACCTATTATTCCCAAAATATGTCACTGGTTTTTGGGGACAACATATGAACTATTTTGGTCTTGCAAGCCAAAATTCTCTCTTACCTTCTCAAATAATGTTTTGAGCACTCAAGTTCTTCAATTTTTCAAGTATTTTCAGTCAAGGGACTCGCAGGTTCAACGGGTTCAATAACTTCAACAGGCAGGCTCTCATAAAGGAACAAGTTCCAAAAACTTAGGCATTTCAAGGCTGGTTCAATGCCAAATTTCAAACAAAAGGTCCATAAGTAGGCTTTAAATTAAATGGAATGAACCATTGAACCATTGAACATCGCTTCAGCAAGGTTCAAAGGTTTAATGAGTTCAAAGGTTCAAAAAGAGTTAAGTACTCAACGAGTTCAAAGAAGTTCAACCGCTTCAAAGAGTTCAAAGATTTTGGAAAGATCTAAAGTTCAATAAGTTTGACAGACTTAAAGAAAAGAAGACATCAAAGAAAAAATATTGAACCGTTGAACCATTGAACCTTGAACCAAAAGAGTTCAAAGTTCAAAGGTTCAACGAGTTCAATAAAGTTTGAGAGACTTCGAAGGACCAAAAGATTTGAAGAGCTAAGAAAGAAGGGTTGAACCATTGAACCTTGAACCAAAAGGTTCAAAGTTCTAAGGTTCAAAGGTTTAAAGAAGCTTCAAGCGAAAGAAGGATATAGAAGATTCTAGAGACAAGTTCAAAGAGATGGTTCAACCAAAGAGGAAAGAAAGTGATTAAACTAAGGAGGTGATTGAACCAAGGAAGCAATTGAACCAAATAAGTTATTGAACTAAGGAGCCAATTGAACCAAGGAGCTAATTGAACCAAGGAGGTGATAGGACTGCCTGAACTGTTGAACCATTGAATTGATGCACTCCAAAGGTTTAAAGGTTTAAGGTTAAACGTGGTTCAAACAACTAGCGACAAGTGACATCCCTGTGGATGTCAAATTCAAGGTAATAAAATGCCTGTTTATTTTCAAATATGGCATGAAACCTTAAAACAAACTCAGTGACCAACTGAGGAAGAAGCTAAAAGAGCCTATAGAAAGGAAAGGAGATAGCCTGAAAGCTCAAATCATGAAGAAAATGAAAAAATACAATAAGGAAAGAGGGAAAGACCAGAAATATATGTGCAAGAGTTATTTCTAGTTGGTGAAATAGTCCACCAGGTAGACATCAGAGAGCGCAAGCACTTAAGGATGCAACCTATTTTTCTCCATCGAGTAAATTCAAAATGGATAGCAGCACAAATATTAGGAAGAGGACCAGGTGGCCCATACTTTGGAGAAGACATTTGAGATGAATTGACACACCACAGTTAAGGCCGATGCCATGTTTTAGCACGGCCCCTTGACAGAATTGAAACTGCATTCAAGGCATTGAATGCAGCATAGGCCATTTCATGAAATAAAGTGCCCAAGTCTTTTTAGGAGTGATATATATTGTAATATCTTATTTTATGCAAAGGAGATCTCTCTGTTATAAAAGCAAAACTCTACCCAAATTGAAAGGCATTTCTTGAGACTTTGAGCTCAGATTGTTAATCATATTTCTTTATTTGAATGAGAAAACAAGTGACCTTTTAGACTTTGTTATAGAATAGCTTGTGTTATTTAAGAAATTGTTCTTATGTCTATTTCTTAGAAGCATTCTTGTCCATTTAATTTAACAAGCAGAACTAGTGGAAGTAATCAGGAAGGTGTCTTGAAGCTGATTGTAGAGAGACTTTGTGCTACCATAATTGTCTTTAGCGTGTTTGTTTTTCTATTTCTATGTAAAGGATCTTGGGACAACTTTGTGCCCCCATTGTCTTTTGTATATTCAACTCTTTGGCAGTTGAGGTGGAGATTTTGTGCTACACTTCATTCTACAGTGTTACTATGCCCTATTTTAGTGAGGGAAGTAACGAAAGACTTTGTGCTTTTATGGGTTTCTCATGGTTACAATTACTACCAAGAAGGAATCTAGCTATTGATTGAGTATTACTTTTGAAATAAAATAAGTACCTCCAGCAATCACCCAAGATTTTTCCTTTGATCTGTGAACATCATCTCTAAAAAAAGAGAGATGGATGGTGTTTTCCTACCCTTGAGTGTTATATTTAGCTTATATATATAGTATATAGCACCTTATAGTTATAGGGAACCTCCCCTTGATGAGAAGAGAGATTTGTCCCATTTTGATGTGGTAGACTTGCACATTTTGGTCGATCAATCTCCTTATGTTGTGGTTGAAACACTTATTTTGCCTATCAATTAGCTAGTGATAAAATATTTACCCAATAATTTTTGGTGACTCTGTTGGGGAAGAATGCACAGTTTGAAGCCTCAAGCTTCAAATTGAAGTAGTCCCTATCCTTATCCATTTTAGTTTTACACTCTAACATCTCTGTGGTATATGAGAAGCCAGAGATCCAAAGGTATTGTTGACCCTGTATTTGAGTTGGTACAAAAAAGTAATTTTGATTTGTTTCCTTCACCATCTCACCTCCAACGAACTAGGAGTTTTCCTCCTACAAAAGTCAGGTCTCCATTACTAGGCAAAGTGTCCATTTTTGCTATTATTAAAGGTTTGTCAATACATAATCCTTAAGCATTTTTTATCCCTCCCTTTAGTAGTCAAATAATGGCAGTTCAAGGACCCTGAGGTAACTCTTTTGGCCCACTCAATTTAACTCCACCTCTACATGAGCTACCTCACAATTCTAGGAAGAATTTCTCCAAGTTCTTTGGTGATGGGAGAGTTCATCCTGATGAACATATTACAGCCTTCAGCATAGCCTGTGGTGTGATAGGCGTGGAGTATGAGGACGTAGCAGTTAGGTTGTTTGTAGAAACATTACAAGGTGCTACGATAGACTGGTTCTATCATCTGTAGGCCCAGACTATAACTAAATGGAACACCCTCAAAGCCAAATTTGAAGCAAGGTTCAAGCCTGCAAAAGATGTGCATGCCCTGTTGGCCCAACTCACACAGAAGAAGAAGGAGCCTCATGAACCTATGAGGGACTTCATATCCAAGTTAGACAAGCTAAGGAACATGATTCCTACCATTGCTCATCCAACAGTTGAGAACCTTAAATGTTTTTCATCAATTCTCAACTTCCAAAAGTGAGTTTTCTATTGAGATGGGCTGGCCACATAGACCTTGTTGCTACTCAAAATTTGGCCACTGAGGTGGAAGATGATCTCATCTTGGCAAAGAAGATAAGGAGAGATCTTAATAGAGGTAAATCTTCTTCATTTTTTGAATATCCATCTACAGGCACCACTGATCCAATGGTGCAGAAGCTAGCAAATGAGTTGTTAGCTCTTAGGAAGCAAATGGCACAAGGGATGTCTTTTACTCCTTTATACAGAGATATACCAAGGATAACATTTCACATTCAATTGTACCAAGGCAATGCTACCAAGAATCAAGGACAGCCATATTGCCTTCCTCCCCCACATGGGAAGCTTGCCATTGAAGCACCTCCAACTAATTTAGCAGTTGGATATCTTGAAACATAATCTAATTTTTCTATTCAACCTGAATTAAACTAAGAAAATGATGTTGATCTCTTTCTAGAAGACCAAGAAGAATGAACTAGCGACTCCAACATTAGTTTCCTAAATTACTAGGATGAACCCAGAAGTAAAGGTGAAGCAGTTGATGGATCATACATTGTATTCACCTGGTCCCAGAACTAGTCAGCCCAACAAGCTGATAAAAAAATAGAGGAATATTCTCAACTAGCAATTTCAATTGCTAAGCAGAGAACCACTCTGCCTTTTCAATCAAAAGACACAGTGATCGCTAAAAAGGTAAGTACATCAAGCATTCTTTCATCTTCAACTTCAAATTCACAGACCAATATCACCCCTCCTAAAAATTGGAAGGATGAACTGCCTTCTCCTATTCCTAATTTGTTTCAGATATTTGACATAATTGACCATGTCAAGAAAACCAAAATTCAAATGTCTGAATTTGAATTTTTGTAATCCAACCCTGAGTAGTTAGATAAGCTAGTTCAATGTGTAAAGAATAAAATCATCCTTGTAGGATCAAATGTTCCAAAGGTGATTCCCACATCTACCCAGAATAACCTTGTCATTACTCCTCCTATTACTCTTGAGAAGATAGAACCATTTTATGTCTCCCTACTGATAAATGATTATCAGCTGAATAATTACATCATAGACTCAGGTGCATCTAACAATGTCATGCCTGCCAAAGTGGCAAAATCTCTTGGTCTCATACTAACCAAAACATTTAAGAGATGCTTCTCCATGGAGAACAAACAAGTGCCACTGCTGGTACAAATCAAGGATGCCCAAATTTGCATTTACGACATTCCCAGACAAGAGAATTAAGATGATAGTCCTGGTGGCCGACATCTCAACATCATACGACATTCTTCTTGGGCAAAATTTTTACAAGGATGTTGGTGGTGAGTTAAGTATGGACCTGTCTAAAGAAAGGATCCTAGTTAAGGGTGTCATGCAGAGATTGTTCCATGAGAAGGAGGCAAAATACGTTGTCACTCAAACATTAACACCTGAAGCTCAAATTCTATTTGAGTCTTCAAGCATGGGTAATTACTTCTTGACTACATAGGATGTTCCTGTCCTAACTGATGAAATTGCTAAAAATGACAATCTAAAAATTAGTTCAAACAAAATAGCAGAAGACTTAATAGAGCACAATCCAAGCCTAGAGGAATCCTCCCCTTCAAACTAAGAAAAATCTGAGAAAAAATTAGTTTTTGACGATGTCTAGATTCTAAAATTTGATGACAATTATTCTTCTACCGGTGTTAGAGCTGGGATTGTTCTAGTATCTCCTCAAGAAGATATTTTTCCTTCTTCATACAAGTTACAGTTCAACAATACCAACAACATTGCTCAGTATGAATCTTTGTTACTCAGGTTGAAGGCAACTCAAGACATAGGTGTTAAACTCCATGCTAAAGGAGATGTTGAACTGATAATTTTTCAAGTGAGGACCCTGTACCAAACCAAGAACCAAAGGTTGCATCATTACCGTAATCTAGTTTGGGATTAAATTAAAAGCTTTGATGCTTTCAATATCTCTACAATGCCCAAAGAATTCAATAACTAAGCTGATGCATTAGCTATCTCTGTAACCCTATTAGTTCTTCACCAAAATTTTAAAGATCACAAGTACACTATCGAGCTGGTCTTTTAACCAAGTGTGCCTAAAAATGCCAATCATTGGCAGGTATCTAATGGGGACAATCAAATAATGTGTTGGACTGAACCAGAAGAGCAACAAATTATGGAAACAGACCATGCTGTTGCACGTCAAAATTAGAAAAAAACTCTTCTACATGAGAATAAAGATCCATGATTTTTAGACTAAAAATCAAGTCTTGTTGAGGGGCAAGAGGAGAGAACCAAAAGGAATGCATAGAAAATTTGATTCGTGGTCGAGAGGTCCATTTGCCAATCATCGATTCTGGGGAGAAAATAGTTTCTTGCTGATATATCAAGACAAAACATCATTTTCTCTATCTCACAATGGACAGCATCTGAAGCACTTCAATTATTGAAGTATCAAATAATTTTGATTGTACATTTGTATATTTGTATAGTCTTTAGTTCTATTTAGTGCTTTTCATTTTTATTTCTTTTTTGTGCCTTTCTTTTTAGGTAGCATGACTCCATATCCCAATGGCATACTTAAAGGCACTAGAGATTCTATATTCTACTCCCTTTCATTATTTTTACAGTCGATGGAAGTTCCCCAACTAGAGCCAGTGTTGTTCCCAAAATCTCTCACTAGTTTTTGGGGACAACATATGAACTATTTTGGTCCTACAGGCCAACATTCTCTCTTCCCTTCTCAAAAAATGTTCTGAGTGCTCAAGTTATTCAATTTTTCAAGCATTTTCAATCAATGGACTCACAGGTTCAATGGGTTTAATAACTTCAACATGCGGGCTCTCATAAAGGAACAAGTTTCAAACACTTAGGCAATTCAAGGCTAGTTCAACACCGAAGTTCAACCAAAAGGTCCATCAGTAGGCTTCAAATAAATGTAATGAACGATTGAACCATTGAACCATTGAACCCCACTTCAGCAAGGTTCAAAGGTTTAAAAAGAGTTAAGCACTCAACGAGTTCAAAGAAGTTCAACCACTTTGAAGAGTTCAATGAGTTCAAAGACTTTGGCAAGTTCTAAAGTTCAAAAAGTTCAACAAACTTAAAGAAAAGAAGACTTTGAAGAAGAAATATTGAACCATTGAACCATTGAACCTTGAACCAAAAGAGTTCAAAGTTTAAAGGTTCTATGAGTTCAATAAAGTTTGAGAGACTTCGAAGGACCAAAGGATTTGAAGAGCTAAGAAAGAAAGGTTGAACCGTTGAACCTTGAACCAAAAGGTTCAAAGTTTTAAGGTTCAAAGGTTCAAGGAAGCTTTGAGTGAAGGAAGGAAGCAGAAGATTCTAGAGACAAGTTTGAAGAGATGGTTCAACCAAAGAGGAAAGAAAGCGATTGAATCAAAGAAGTGATTGAACCAAAGAAGTGATTGAACCAAGGAGCTGATTGAACCAAGGAGCCAATTGAACCAAGGAGCTGATAGGACCACCTGAACCATTGAACCATTAAACTAATGCACTCCAAAGGTTCAAAGGTTCAATGTTCAATGTGGTTCAAGTAACTAGTGACCATTGAAATCCCCATGGACATCAAATTTAAGGTAATAAAATACTTGTTTATTTTCAAATATGGCGCAGAACCTTAAAACAAACTCAGTGACCAACTGAAGAAAAAGCTAAAAGAGCCTACAAAAAGGAAAGGAGATAGCTTGAGAGATTAGATCACAAAGAAAAGGACAAAATGCAATAAGGAAAGAGGAAACGACCAAAAATATTTGCACAGGAGTTATTTCTAGTTGGTGAAACAATCCACTAGGTGGACATCAGAGAGCATGAGAACTCAAGGATGCGGCCTATTTTTCTCCATTGAGTAAAGTCAAAATGGACAGCTACACAAATATTAGGAAGAGGACTAGGCATCCCATACTTTGGAGGAGACATTTGAGATGAATTGGCATGCCACAGTTAAGGCCGACGCCTTGTTCTAGTATGGCCCTTTGACAGAACTGAATATGCATTCAAGGCATTGAATGCAGCATAGGCCATTCCATGAAACAAAGCACCCAAGTCTTTTTGGGAGTGATATATATTTTAATCTCTTATTTTATGCAAAGGAGATCTCACTGTTATAGAAGCAAAACTCTGTCCAAATTGAAAGGCATTTCTTAAGACTTTGAGCTCAGATTGTTAATCATATTTATTTATTTGAATGAGAAAACAAGTGACCTTTTAGACTTTGTGCTAGAATATATTTTTCTATTTAGGAAATTATTCTTATTTCTACTTCTTAGAAGCATTCTTGTCCATTTAATTTAACAAGAACTAGTGGAAGTAATCAGGAAGGTGTCCTAAAGCCGACTGTGGAGAGACTTTGTGCTGCCATAATTGTCTTTAGGGTGTTTGTTTTTCTATTTATGTGTAAAAGATCTTGGGATGACTTTGTGCCCCCATTTTCCTTTGTATATTTCACTCTTTGGTAGTTGAGGTGGAGACTTTGTGTTACACTTCATTCTATTGTGTTACTATGCCCTATTTCAGTGAGGAAAGTAATGAAAGACTTTGTGCTTTCATGGGTTTCTCATGGTTACAATTACTACCAAGAAGGAATCTAGATGTTGACTGAGTATTACTTCTAAAAGAAGAGAAGTAACTCTAGCAATCACCCAAGATTTCTCCTTTGATCTATGAACATCATCTCTAAAAAAAGAGAGATGGACAGTGTTGTCTTACCCCTGAGTGTTATTTTCAGCTTATATATATAGTATATAACACCTTATAGTTATAGGGAACCTCCCCTTGATGAGAGAAGAGATTTTTCCCATTTTGATGTGGTAGATCCACATGTTTTGGTTGATCAATCTCCTTATGTTGTGGTTGAAACACCTATTTTGCCCATCAGTTAACTAGTGACAAAATATTCACCCAACATTACCCATGATCTTGGAGATGACCATACAAAGAGCAGTGTCTTCGAGCCAATGAAGGAGTGGGATGATGCCACATGGCATCATCTCTATGGCCCACTATCTTGGAGATGTTCATGTAGTTTGAAAAGCATCCAAGCAAGTGGACTCGTAGGATGCTTCCATGTGACATCATCTTGATGACCCACTATCCCAAGGAGGTTCATACGGAGTGTAAAGCCTATAAGCAAATAGGTGAAAGGGATGAAACCATGTGGCCAATCTTGCTAATATGTTATTATGAAGGCATCTGTATCATATGTAGAGTTCAGGGGCTAGTAGGCTAGTTTGATGTTGCTACATGGCATAATCATGCTGCTCCATAGGCTCAAGGATGTCATGTTAGAACTAAAGAATGGTAGGGCAAAGAGTAGTAGATTATCATCATGTGGAGCCCATCACAGAGTTGTTTGGGGGGCAACATGTGGCAAGAGTCACCCCAAGAGCCTGAAGGGAAGCGGGCATGGCCATATAGCTTGCCAAAGTGAGCACATGGAGCCCAATTATGTAAGTAGTGGATTGGGTCAAATTTGATAGTCATCTCCATTTATTCTATGTGGTGTTAGTATGGTATGAGCTTGGGAGGAGCTATTTGAGTGTAAGGCCAAATGATTTATTGGTGTTCATCTACTTAATTCATTATGACAATTTTAGATTTGTGTGGTGAATGGATGGATTTTGGAATCTTTACATGTCTTACAGGGGTTTTGTTCAAGAAAGTTGTGTGTTGTACCTATCTTTTTGAGGAAAAAAATGGGCATGATAGGGTGTAACATCATGAAACAAAGGTTAGCTCCATTATTATAAATCAAAACTCAAATTTAAATACTATAAATAACCTAAGCACGCATCCTCAGATTGAGAAAGAATAAGAATAATGCAATTAAAATAAGAAAACAAACACAATTATTATACTTTCTTACAAATTTTATTGGCAACATTTGTAATGTGCTCAGATGTAGTTACAAATACATTCAAAAGTTGCATGGACAATCTGACATCATATCCCCTTGAACAATTGATGTTTGGATAATAGATGATGATTATGATGATTGGATATTTGTATAGAGATATAAACAACACTTCATTGACACTTGAAAGATTGTTGAGAATGGAAGATGGCCCCCCATTTATATATTTTCAAGATCAATTGTGACCATTGATCCTAGATGGAGATCAATGATGGAGAGCCAATCCTACAATGGAAGATGAGAATTTAATGTTATCAAATGGAGTGTGTAAGAACTTTCCTTTGCTTGGATTTTAGTGTTATTTATATGGGGATTTATTTTTTGACCTTGCTTTCACATCTTCCATTTTGAATTAAATTTGCATTGGAAAAGGGTGCAAGTTTAGTATTTTTTAATTGCATAGTTATTGAGTGATGTAATAAATTATGATTTATTGAATTTTGGTAAATATGACATGTGCATTCCATTTAATTTCCTATTAATGATTGATTAATTAGCTAATCAAAATCAATTAGCTAATAGAATCTGATTTAGGATGATGTGGTTCTTTTTGTAATGTTTTCTATTGATTGGATATTCAATTTAAATATCCCAGGGTGACATTTGTAAGAGAACTAGATGTTTCAATATGTTGTTGATAAATTTTATATGGTGATGTAGTGCATTTTCCAAAGTAGGGATGTGTTGTCATGATTAAGGATAAAATTGATAGTTATCTTAGTGATTTCAAATATCCAATAAATTTGGTCTTGAATTACTTAATGATGCAAAAACTTGGTTCAACAATTAATGATGACACCAAAGTGGAAGAAATGAAGTGTCTACACCAAAGATTCTTGCAAAGGGTCAATGATCCCCACAAACAAGGACTTAATTATAGAATAAAGTCTCTATCCTCCTCTGATCCAAATCTATTGTAAAAATCCTTGGGCAAGGGGGTAAATGATAATATCCTAAGAAAACATAGAGTTCTAGTTCTTTAAAATCTATGAATACATATCCAAAAGGAAGGCCAAAGCTTGTGAAATATGCAAGTCAATGCAAAATCAACATATAATCCTCCTCTTATATCAACTCATCCCCCATCTAAAATACATGAATTGAGTTTAATTCAGTGATTTTATACATGTGATGAGGAGTTGAGTTAATATCCACCATGACATCAATATCCATGGCTAGTCCAACATTATTGACAGCACCAGAAAACCCAAGAGAATAAATTACCCATGACCGAGATGAATTATGAAGGGATGTATTAAATGGAAGGTATGATAGATCAAGGATGTTATTAAAGGGATGATTATGAACCCTTACACCTACCTACTCATAAAGGGTTTAGAAACCCACCAAGTCAACATTTGATCTATACACATTTTATTTATCTACCATGTTGACCACATCCAAGCACAATTTACCAAGATTTGGGTAGGCAACAAGAGTGTATTGAGGCAAATCATTCCATATAAATTTAGCCAAAATTATTGGGTTACCTAGGCCATACATTCGTTTGATCAAATGAGGGGGAAAATGGGAAAGGTGGAGACTGAAGGAGACACAAACACACCAATAGAAATTGATGAAAATATAGATAAGAAAAAATGAAGACATGAGAATATGTGAGAGGAAAGGGAGAAGTAATAGAGGATCAAAGACTAAAAATTATAGGAATGGCTGAAGGATCCATTAAATAAAAAAGTTTATTTCATTGATACATACATTGTTATATCCAATAAACATTGGTATCTGGCTAGCAGTTGATTTACAATCGAATGTACGTCTCTTGACAAAAATAGACAAGGAGAGTCACCATGGAATTTTACCTTATAATTCATTTAGATGTCAACTTGAGGATGTAGACTCTATAGGATGACATCACTATATGTGCATACTCAATATCTAATTTGACATTCTACTAATTGTATCTAAGATGTTGAAGTACAGTAAATGAAATACTTGAAATGAAACATAAACAAAGTGCTGGGAAATAAATTCTTATGAATTGGAAGTTTCCTTAAACAAATATAAGCAAGAATGTAAATCACATAATTTAGAACTAAATCACACAATGCATAAAGAAATAAAATAACATACTTAGCTATTAAATTGGGTTGGATTGTTTCTGTAAGGCTTCCAAAGGGAGCCCTTCCTCCTTCCATCTTTTAGCCTCAATCCTTCCTCTCACAACACTTAATTGAACTCAAAATTTCTCACTCATATTAATCAAAAATGCAGTAATGAATTACTATAGGAAGTTACAATAACAATTTCTTAACATAATGTACTTCTGACAATCTCTATTCAATATATACTATTTCTATATCTCTCAACTCTACTGCTACATATATAAATACCATAGAGGAAATTATTTTATACAAAATAATATATACATTCTATTCTAAGATACATTTGAATTGGGATAACCAAAATTGGTTCTTTTTTCTAAATACGTCATTCATGGGAATCTTGCAACTTTACTACAGGACAAACAAGACTATTTTGTTCTTCAACCACTTCCTTATTGAGTTCCATGGAGGTTAGATTTGTTTTTGTGAGTCAATTGAAAGAGAATAAAAATTTATTCATCCGTGACTTTGATTATGTAGTGGCTGTAGGATGGTCTGTGTAGTGAGATTCCCTTGTTGTGGGATGCTCCATGTTATATACCTATTTATCCAAAACATCTTTAAAACACATTTATATAAAAAGAATTATAAAGCAATAAACAACTATTATATATTTAATTCCAATACATATTTTTAACTATTTAAAAGAGTTTGAAAACATAATGCTATATTGCTTATGAAAGTAGGAAAATGATATGGCAAAGTGTTGAAAAACATGGTAATCAAGCAGGATGAGTGCAATAGATTTACACAATAACATGACATTTATGGGGTTAATCACACCCCCCAACTTAAGATCTTGCTCGACCTTGATCAATATACTCATTCATTCCCAATATACAAATAACTCTAAAATCTATAGGATCCACAACACCTTTGGCAAGGTGAAAATAAAATCCCTACCTTTGTTCAAATAGTTGCTAAATTTTGGCTTCTCTAGCTTCATCCACTGAGGTTTTGTCTTGTCAATTTAGACCAGGATACCAGAATAGGGGTGGCTGAAACTTTAGGTTCAACAATTACGATCCCATGTCACCTACAAGAAGAATGTATTTTTTGGTCCTGTTAAATGTTGCATTTAAAATAAAAGGGGAATAGGAATTTCTCTTTTTTAGTGCTAGGGTGAGCTCATTCCATCATTCAGTGCATGATTCTCTTGTAGCAGGACCAACAAAATTTCTCAATCCTAAATAAAAATATTGGACCTAATCACAATTCTTACCAAACCAAGTTCTTACTTCATTCTTCAACATGATATTATCCCATTCTACTAAAACAACATCAAGTGCCATTGAATCATCCCCGATGAGCAACTAACTTTCATTCTCTTTTTTCCTGTATTTTGATACTTCTCTTCCTCTTCTCTATTCATTCAACAAATATGATGAAAATACCTACAATTGGACATCTCCAATATATAGATTAAGGTTACACTCTCTATCATATGGAACAACATTATTGTGCAGGTAGAACTCACACAATCGTGCTTATTCTTCCTATGAACTTAATTATAGATAAAAAAAGAAGGAAAGGGGATCAATAAATTCATGGGGCATATCACAATAAATTATCATAAATATGAACTTGTGTCACTTTTCTTGAAGATAAACTAAATAATTTTTTGCAAGAGGCTTGCAATCAAGGAGATCTTGGGTAAGAAAAGCCATATCCTCAATTCTATGTTTTAGTTTGGTGATGCTCTCTTCCTTCAAATTATTTTCTTCTTTCAATTTCTTATTTTATTTCCTTAGTTCCTTTAGAGTTTCATATTGGCTATCCATCCAATTCAACAATGGAGAAGATATTGCAAATGAGGAGTGATACCTGATCTATTAGGCAATGTTGGGTTCTTCTTGTTGATTTACCTCTATAAAAGGTGATGGAATGTTGGCTACAGGATGGTCTTCAACTGAGGACTGCAACTAACAATCTATTGCAACAAGTGCATCTAGTCCTCCACCAAATTGATCTTACAACTACTTCCTTAGTTTCTCAATTTATTATAGGGCTTGCTCAAGAGTGGAAAAATACATTTGTACAATAGTTTTCTCCAATTTCTCTTCTTCTTCTTGCATTGGTTGCTCATGCAACTCTTGTTTTACTTCTTCTTTTACTGGTTCCTCATACAATTATTCAAGATTGTGTTCAACTTGTTCTTTGTCATGCAATTCTTCAAGACTATGCTCAACTTGTTCTATTTCTTTTTGATTGAATACTGGAGAACATTCTTTTCTATTTGTTTCAGTATTTAGAGATTCATTACTACTACCAATCTATTCTTCCTTAGATTTTTCTTTTATTTCAATAATAGAAGAAGGTTTAGTTCTCATTTTTCTCCTCAATCTATGAGATCTATGAAGAGTAGGGGTTACCTTGGTCTTCTTGAAAGAAGGTGGAAGTTTTTCCTTAGACTCATCTAAATCAAGCTGAAGAATGAGTTTCTTCCTCTTCTTTCTAGATTCCCTACCTATGAAAGTACCTTCTTCAGTCCTTATAGGTTTTTATGTTGCTATAGGAAGACCTTTTTTGGCAAGTTCTTGTGTGGCTGCAGGAAAGTTTTTTGTTGTAGGTTCTTGTTGTTCTATAAAAATGGATCTTTTGATCTTTGTTCTTCAACCTCCAATTCTTCTTATTTTTAATTTCTTTCTCTATCACTATCTATATTTCCTGGTACTTGGAGAAATTCCTCCCAACTGATGTTGGGTCTAGTTCTTTGCAAATAATCTTGAACAATTAACTGGATGAGACAATGGTGGGAAAGATCTTTGGAATTATCTTTTTGAAATGCCTCTGACATTTTCATGATCATGTAGAGCAAGAAGTTGGGAATTTTTATCTCCATTCCATGCTGAAAATTATTCAATAAATTGAATCTTAGGCCGTGTAGCATAGAATACCTCCCTTCGTAAATGAAATATTTGGAGATAAACTCAGCAACTTTAGCCCATCTTCCTAGTATAAATAACCTTACAGTGCCCTGTTTTAAAGTTTTTAGGTGTTCATTTACTTTGATAAACTTTCATCTCTCAGCCTTAGCATCGAATTTGTCTTTCCATTCCTCCCCTGTTCTTGGTAGTCGTGTTACTATACTAATGATGGTCTTTGTCAAATTTATTTCCATCCCCTTTACCATTACCAAATGATTATGCAATGTACCAAATTCCTTCACAATTCCTTCATCCAAGGCCTATATTTTCTCAAAATACTTCACCCATCCTATATGCTAGAATAGGGCCAAGATTTTTGGGCTATTAGCTAAAGGGGTGATATATAATAGTTCATGTTTCAATAAATCGTCTCCCATATTATGTGAGTTGTAAGTCTGGGTGCTTGTAGCAAGGGTTTTGGGCTATGGCAGATTGATTTACAAATTTTACTTTGGGAGGTGAAATAATCCTTTAGAATTAATGGAAAATATCCCCCCAACTTAGACTATCACTTGTTCTCGAGGGATGAAGCTGATGTGCACAAAACACTCATGGTAAGAGTAAGGGATGGAAATAATAGTTGTGTCAATTGTCATATTAATCAGTGAAAGAGATGGTAAGTGATCATGATAAGGAGAGGATACAGTGATGCACTAATAGCATTAAGTCCCATCATCTTTAAAAATAATTAAAATACATGACATAAAATAAATATAGAATAATTACCATGTTACTTATAGAAATACCTTTCATAAATATGTAAATGATGATTCGAAGTGGTGATCATGGTGTATGTTGATGTTTTGTGAGAAAAAAAACTTAATGTAGGATTTAATGTAGGAATACATCCTCTAGAAATATATGTTTCGTATAGCAACAAGTGTTATTTTGCAACAAGTTTTATCTTATAGCAACCAGTTTTTTGCTTGTAGCGATAAGTTTTCTATCCTGTAGCAAGAAGAAAAATGTATTTCTACTCCAAGAGAATGAATCTACAAATAAAAATATATTAAAAAAAAGTTTTATTGCATTAATACCTTTTCTCTTTTTCACTTTTTTTAACAAATGTTGATAAGCCAGTGACCTAGTTTTCTAAGACAACATCCATCAGCAATGCCTGAAGGTTTTCATTACTAAATTTTCTAATTTTTTTTTATAGATTTTATGGTCTAAATTCAAATGGAATCACAAGAATCTAGAAGGTAGGATTTTATTTAGTCTGAACCAAGCCATTGTGAATGACTTGTTTTTTACTACAGGAAGCTTTATTACTCTTAGAAAACATTAGAGAAGGGTTGATAGAAATACCCTTCGGCTATAGGAACAAGTTGATTTAATTCATGAAGAAAATATGTATGTTGTTTTTCAAAAATTTGGTGAGTAGAGTTTCCTTGAAAAATGGTTTCTTATACAGCTTGAGCTTGTGGCCATTAACAAGTAGTTGGAACTGAATAGAGTCAATGGTCATGAGCTTTACAACTCCATTGTCAAAAACTTGTTCGATCTCATAAGGCCCAAGCCATCTGGACTGCAAATTTCCTTAATGATCCTTGTATTTAGAGTCAAAAATGAGTGTTTAGTCTTCTAGTTAAAAATTCTTAGTCTTGGTGTTCCTATCATGCCATCTCACACTTTGTCTTTGCACTATTTTAGTATGATGAAGTACTTCCTTCCTTAGTTCATCAAGTGCATTCAGCTACATGATCATGTTTTGTTGAGCTTGGAAAAGATCCAAGCCCAAATCAATTGCTATCCTTAATGTCTTACATTCAAACTCAATGGGTAGAACAAGATTTTTTCTATAAACTAGTTCATATGGAGTGAAACTAGTTGTAGTTTTCCAAGTGATTTTATAAGCCCAAACTACTTCTAGAAGATGAGTTGACCAATATTTTCTATGTAGGCTGACAGTCTTAATGAGGATATTTTTCAATTCTTAGTTTGTCACTTCCACTTTACCATTTGACTGAGGATGGTAGGGGGTAGATTTATTATGTCTGATTTCATATTCCTTGACTAAGGTAGCTATGGGGCCTGATGTGAATTGTGGGCCTTGGTCTATGATGATCTCTCTTAGAACTCCATAGTGGGTGAAGATTTCTTCATAAATGAACTTAGCTACCTTCTCATCTTAGGCATGGATTAAGAATTTGACCTATGCCCATTTGGTGACATAATCAATGCATACCAGTATGTATTTCTTATTGTTAGATTTACGATCAATGGGACCTACAAAATCTAGTCCCTATTTGTCAAAGGGTTCCAAAACTAGTTGTAGCTGTAATGACATTTCATCAGAGTGAGTGGGCTTTCTCATACATTGGCATTGATCACATCTACAGGTGTATATCATGGCATCCTCATGCAAGAATACCGATAATATCTAGTATAATTACTTTCATGGTAGTCTGTTTGGCATCAAAATGACTCCCACAGGGTTCATCATGGTAGGCTTTAAGAATGTCATAAGCTTCATGTTCTTAGATACATCTCATAATTGAATCTAGTCCAGTGATAAAGAGATATCCTAAAATTTAGGAGTAATGTCTGCTCTTTTTGATTAGGTGTTGTTTGTCCCTAGTTGATAAATATTGTGGTAGTGATCTTGTAGAAAAATAGTTAGTAATATCTATGAACCAAGGATATTGAATTATCACAACAAATAAATGTTCATCATGAAAAGAATCATCAACAATAGGACTGTGCTCATCATTTTGTAATTGAGATAGAAAATCTGCTACTACATTATCCTTATCTAGTCTATCCACAATGGTAATAACAACCTCTTGTAACAAAAGCAAAAAACAAATTATCCTACCTATTACAATAGGTTTGTTCATTAAATACCTTATTGCTACATAATTGGTGTGGATGACTACTTGGTAACCTGTAATGTAGTGTCAAAATTTGTTGATAACATAGATGATGACCAAAAATTCTTTCTTTAGCACAGTGTAGTTAAGTTTAGCTCCTTGAATATTCTTGCTAATAAAATAGATTTCATAACTTAGAGATTCATTTTTTTGGCCAAGGATAACTCCTAAAGTGGTGTTAGATGCATCTGTATGAATGTGAAAAGGCTTTTTCCAAGCAAGTCCTCTTAGAATAGGAGTTGTTATGAGAAGGTCTTTGAGTTGCTAAAAGGTAGTTTGATAATCATCAGTCTATGTAAATTCAACATCTTTAGTAAGCAATCCAAATAATGGGGTGATAATTTTACTAAAATCTTTGATGAATCATCTATAATAACCAACATGTCCTAAAAACTTATAACATCTTTCTACTTCGTTGGTGTGGGTAGATATTTGATGATACTTATCTTTGCTAGGTCAACTTGAATTCCATTAGGAGATATATGATGCCCCAACATAATCCCTTCAGTCATAAGCATGTAACACGTTTTATTGCTCAGAGATAATTGATGGTCTTGGCAATGTTGAAGAACTTTCTCCAGGTTGGTCAGTGTTTCTTAGAATGTCTACCCATAGATAGTGAAATCATCCATGTATATTTCAACATAGTCATGGGAGAGATAAAAAAATATGTTTAAGAGAACCCTTTAAAAATTAGTTATAGCATTGTAAAGATCAAATGGCAAGATGACTAGGCATAGGTTTCCCAAGGACAAGTAAAAATGGTTTTGTCTTGGTCTTGTGAAGCAATTTGCATTTGATTATAACCACTATAGTCATGTAGGAAGGAAAAGTAATTCTTCCCTACTAATGTATCCAACACTTGATCAATAAATGGAAGATGAAAGTGATCCTTCCTAGTAGCAACATTCAACTCTTGGTAGTCAACGCAAATATTCCATTTGCCCCCTTTCTTAGGGATAATGACCAGGGGAGAGACCCACTAGCTGTCGAGATAGGATAAACAAATCTTGCATCAAAGAATTTTTGAAACTCAATTTTGACAATGTCTTTGACTGCAGGATTCATTCATCATTGGGGTTAGTGAATAGTTTTGCATTCTTCTTTAATGTAAATGTGATGCATGCATAAATCTGGAGGTATTCCTCTTATGTCATGGTAATCTTAGGTAAATGTTATTGTGTGCCTTTTCAGCATTATAAGTAACTGACTTTATTTTTAGGGTGTTAAGGAAGTGCTAATGTTGAGAGGTTTGTTTGGCATGATGTCTACTTACTTTGTTAGAGAAAACATGGTCTCTACATTGAAAATTAAAGGAGCATAAATACATTGATGGGGAAGTAATTGATGGAATGTCCAAATGCCTTTTAAAATTTTAGAAAAATACATCTCAAGAAAGGTATTCTGAAGAGGGCATGGTGTACATTCCAATAGGTTGGTGGCTATAGGATCCTGTCGATATGTGTTTTGCAGGATACCAGTAAGGATGGTGTCTTCTTCTTGGGCCTATAGAGCTAGACTCTGGTCAATTATGCAGTCTACAAAGAGATAGCTTCTTCAAATTCATTAATCCAAGGGATTGGTCCATCATTCAAGGAAGGATGAGTTGGTGGATACAACACTAATTTCTTGGTGTCATTTCCATTGGAAATTAGCATTTTTTGTGACCTACAGCTAATAAGAGCATCAACGGTGGTCAACCATGGGTGGTAAAGTATGAGAAGATAACCCTTAAATTTCCCTTTGGCTATAGAAAAATAAAATTTATTACATATTTCTAAGAATCTATAGTGATAACAAGGTCCTCAAAAATTCCTTCAAGCTTGATAGCTAATCTATCAGCCATCTGGAGGACGATGGGTGTTGGACAAAGAGTAGTAAGCTTCAGTTGCTACATGGTCTCCATGGTCATCACATTGATGGATGCAACCAAGTCAATTAAAGTATTGGAGATGGGTTTTCTATGGATGCTAACATTAACTACAAGACTTTCTAAATCAAAATATTTTGAGAGAACTATAGTTCTCAACATAATATTTACTAGTTAGCCAATGACCTGGATTGCTTTAAGATCCTTCTTTATTCTTAGTTTTTTCAAACATAGCTCTCTAAAAACTTTGTTGTAGATAGGAACATCCTTTATTTCTTGAAAGAGTTGGAATTTTATGCACACATTCTTGAGTTGTCCTACAATATCAAATTTAGGCTCTAGTTCAGGATGTGATATGCTCAATCTCTCCAAAAAAGAAGGATTGTCAGTTTCTTTTTGATTTTTTGATAGACTTGGCTTAGGATTGACCATGGGTGGTTGTGGATTAGTATAGAGTGGAGCTAGTTCAAAGTGTTATGTGATTATGGGTGAGGTGGGTTGTGAAATAACATGACCTGAGTGAAGTTGAACTTGATTAATATCCAAGGTGTATGTTAGATATTACATTATTTCATTGAATTATGTCGGTTAAACTGACTTATTGGCATGATTGGGATGGGTTGGGTGGGTGATTGAGTAGTTCAAATAGGTTGCTGAGTGTTTAATATTATGGCCTATTGTTGTGGTTGTTGCATTTATTGGGGAAAGCCTTGATTACCTCTCCATTGTTGTTACAATGGATTAGAGGGATAAAACCATTATTGGTTTTGAAATCACCTTGATTAAGGTTGTTATTCATTTTTTTACATCCATAACTAATTCTGGGATAGCTGCCAACTTGTTTGAGACCAATTTTGATTGGGTACATTCATCCTAGAACTATATTGAGGATTATTTGAGAATTAAGAATTTATAAACATAGAGTTTGATACCATACCTGATCTTTGTACCCATAGTTTTTGTTGAACCACAAAAAACACCTGATTCTCATCTTATCCTATAGCATATAGCTCCATTGTTTTAATATTCTCCTTGGTTATGTTGGCTACCTGAGCTTTCATGAAATGGCATGTGCAATCCACCTTCTTTCTACATTCAGGGCAATAGGCATCTAAGGATTTCTCAAATTTTCCTTGCTTCCTTCGTACATGTAATGTATCAAGCTGAGTAGTTAGGTGACTGATGATGTCCTGCTTCATGTCCTAGAGCAGGTTGATAACTTCACCTTTAAATAGTCTTACAATAAATGTTACAAGAAGGGTTTTGCCCCTACTTTTATTCATGGTTGATCTAGAGTAGTTCATACAAAGAACTATTAATTCATCAAATGGAAGTGTAAAAACATCACCATCAGACATTAGATCTAGTGCCTCCAAACAATCATCTCTAATTCCTTTTAGGAATATCAGCTTGACTAATTCCTTGTCCATTGTACTTTGCTTGGATTTTTACAAGCTGAACAAAAATCTTTCCATATATTCCTCTAATGACCTGTCATTAGCATGTGTCGTTCAAAAAATGTCATCTCTCATGTAGTTTTTTCCTCTACAATAGTCTTGGTGTTTCATCAAAAACTTCATCTTCATTTATTCCCAAGTAGAAATGACATCCTTTTCAAGTCCCATGAACCATCTAAGTGCTGCATCTTTAAGTGTTGTTGGAAACAGTTTGAGTTTCTGAGCATCCTGATTATAATCATAGTTGTGGCATAAGATTTTAAACTCAAAAAGAAATGTATTTGGATCCTCAGACACTTTTCCTCTAAAGGTAAGGAGGGTAGAGTGAGGAATATTCTTCATGGGTACATTTCCATCAGGAGTAAGGATAGGAAATTTGAAAGTAGCAAACTCACTGGTAGTGTTTTCTTCCTAGTGATCCTCCATGGATACTCTTTGTGTTGGTTGACGAGAGGTTGTTGCTACCCAAATCTCAAAATTCATATTAATTCTTTTATTTCATGGGGTGTAGAAGATGGAGACTTTATCTTTTTCCTTAGGAATGTATGGTTTTCTATACAATGGGGATGGTGTAGAGGTTTCAAATGATTTTTCTAGTGTCTCAGCAAAAATTCTATCTAAATTGGAAGATTATATTGGCTTGATATTTCTTCTAGGGGAAAGAATAGCTTTGAATGTCTCCTTAGCAAAAAATTTGGGTGACAGATGGAAGAAAATTTTAGATTCCTAAGTATGAGGTGATAATGTGGGAATTTTTAGAGGTAGTACATGTGGGTCTCTTCTAGGGGTATGAACCTCTTCAAGGTTTCCAACTTGTGCTACCAATCCATCCAAAAATTCTTCCTTCTCTACCTCTTCTATTGGTAATTGTGAATGATCTTCAAGATTTTGTGTGTGTTACTGAGTTGCTATAGGATGAATATCCAATCTTGTAGTAACATTCAAAAATTTAGGAAAAAATATTCCTATATAGTCCCCTTAACTTTGCATACATTAACCACTTTTTTTTTTTTTACTTTTTGCCTACCTTGCATGTATAGAGTTAGTAATATGGGGGTTTTTGTTCTTGAAATTTCCACTATCCTACTTGAAAAAATGGAAATTTAAACTATGAAAGTAAGAAATCCTTAATCTAAAAAATAAGAAGCTTTGGAAATAAAAATAATAAGCATCTAGAAATAATTGTTATCAAGATTGAAGATTATAAGTATGTGACACCCTTCCCCGACAATGGTGCCAAAAATGACTAACAGCTAATTCACAATCGGATGTACTTCTCTTGACTAAAATAGAAAAAGAGAATCACAATAGACCTATACCTTCTACTTCATTTATATTTCGATCTAAGGACATAAACTTGATAAGATGATGTCACTGTATCTGCACACTCAATCTCTAATTTAACATTATGCTAATTGTATCTAAGATATTGAAGTGCAGTAAATGAAATGATTGAAATGAAACATAAAAAAAGTATTGAGAAATAAATGCTTATGCATTGGAAGATTTTTTAAACAAATCTAAGTAAGAATGTAAATCATATAATTCATAATTAAATCACACAATGCATAAATAAATCAAATAACATGCTTAACTATTAAATTGGGTTGGATTATTGTTGTAAGGCTTCCAAAGGGGGCCCTTCTTCCTTACATATTTCAGCTTCAATCCTTCCTCTCACAACACTTAATTGAACTCAGAATTTGTCACTCATATTAATAAAAAATGTAGCAATGAACTATTGCAAAAAGTTACAATAATAATTGCTTAACAAAATATACTTCTGAAAATCTCTATTCAACACATACTATTTTCTATATCTCTCAAATCTACTGCTACATATATATAACACAGAGGAGATTATTTTATACAAAAAAATACATACATATTATTCTAATATACATTCAAATTGGGATAATTGAAATTGGTTCCTTTTGTTAAAGACACCATTCATGTGAATCTTGTGACTTTGTTGTAGGACAAACAAAGTTATTTTGTTCTTCAACCACTTTCTTATTGAGCTTCATGGAGATTAGAGTCATTTTCATGAGTCTATTGAAAGAGAATCAAAATTTGTTTATCTGTGGCTTTGGTTATGCAGTGGATGTAGGATTGTCTGTGTAGTGAGATTCCCCTGGTGTAGGATGCTTCATGCTATATACCTATTTTTCCAAAACATCTTCACAACACATTTATAGAAAAAACATCCTTAAAAAAAAACAGCCGTCATATATTTAATTCCAATACATAATTTCAACTATTTAAAAGAGTTTGAAAACATAATGTTATATGGCTTATGAAAGTAGGAAACTAATATGGAAAAGAGTTCAAAAACATGGTAATTAAGTAAGATGAGTACAATTGATGGACACAATAACAGGACATTTATGGGGCTCATCAGTATCCATGACTTAAACACTACTAATAGGGGTGTTATACTTGTAGGTTCTTCATTAATTATTTCCTTGTCATCATCACATTCTCCATACTATGGATCATGAATATAGCCTGTGTAGGCATGATACCCATGTCTCCTCTCAATTAGATTTATTGATGACATCTATATTTCCTTTTCCACTCAAGGGCATAGTACTCATAAGTTTCTCGTAATTTATTTATTAGTTATATCTAATGCCAATGAGAACATCCTTTTGTCTTGAAACTTGTCATCCTATAGTATTTGCTTACTACCTATAGGGGTATTGTACCCACACTTATGTTTTGAGATTCATTGATGACACATATCTTTATCTTTCCATTCAAGGAAAATAAAGCCTACATTCCTCTCCATGATTTACTCTGATACACTACCTATGGGGTCATCATACCCACATATATTTCTCCTTGAGTTACACACAAACACACATACATACTCTATGGAGTCTCTCACACTCTCCTATGTAACATACCTACATTTATTTCACATTGAGATATACATACACCTTGACACATGTTTGGTTTTCATTCATGATGTCCATCTATTTGATGTATCTTGTTATCTTAAACCAGCTATTTTACATGAGGGGAGTATAATTTGTCCCTTCATTATTTTTAAATTTTAGGATATTATACCCTTATCTATCTCCTAGAGTTAATTACTATGATATTTATGTAGACCATATGAAGATGAAATTGGGGTATATTATTTACCCCTTATTAAATCATATTTATATGAAGATGCACACACCCATTAGATTTTCACAATGTTATATTACATGGTTTAATATGGACATCACCTATCCATATTTACTACTTTTCCTATAGTGGGGCATGTAGTTTCCCCACCCCTTCACTATTTCATCTACACAAGAGGATGCACACGCCTATCGATATTTTCAAAATGTTATATATTCTATATGGCTTCACATGGATGTACTACCTTATATCCTCTTTCCTTAAAATGGGCACATACTTTTCCATCACTTTTGATCATCATAACCTATAGAGTCATATCTTTCCATTTAAATTTATAGGATGTTATCTAATCTATGTGGTCAAACTTAAACATGTTACTTATTTATCATACCATTTAATGATGATATTTTGTGATAGTTACATTTGATTTTCCAAATGTTTTACATAAAAATATTTTTAATATGGTTATATACATGTGCTTGCATGATTTTTCAAGGCTTTGGCTATATAATGTTATAACACATTGTGATTTGAACTCTTTCTTTTGAGATGAGTGATTGTAGGAGATCTTACAATACCTCACCTTAAAAAGGGGTATACATCAATATATTTTAAATATTTTTCAAGATGAAACATTAATGAGTAAAGAGATTGAATAAAAGGATTGAGTGAATTTGAGCTAAATGAGAGCACCAAAAATGGTCCACTAGCTACTTCCTTGATCAAGAAATGGATTTAGTTGTTATAACTCCCTATAAAGTGCTAGTTATGTTTAGGGATTGTCTAAAAAGTTATAATCAAAATAATAGGAATAGAGTTTTCTTTTCAAGTTATGGTAACATGGTTTGAAACCACTGTTATATGTAGAGAATGATACTTGAGTGTTCATAGTAACCTCTAGTGGTGACGTGAGGCCAAGAGATGAAATTAATAAAGAAGCTTTTTCATTGGAAATATTAATATATAGTGAAATTACACTTGGAAGTTTAGGTATCAAAATGAATGTCAATGTTGGCCCAATGTTGAGACCAATCATAGGGGGAATTGAGATAAGTAAAGAGGGAGAAATCATTATATCACTTGAAATGGGTAAGGTCACGAGAACACTAGACATAGGTTGAGTGAACATAATTACATTAGGGATATTAGCTATTTAGTCAATCACTTTATAGAGTTTACCCATAGTTTAGGTACTGGGATGAGTTTTTGTCACAATGGTATATCTAATATATACATGAGTGAACCCTAAAGGTTTAGATACATCAAGAGAAGAAACATTAGGCCTAAATAAGGTTGTCCCAATGGGAACAAGGGTAGTGAAATGTGAGGTCACACTTATAATAGGAGATGAACTAGAAGCAATAACAACCGAACTAGAAAATGTCACAAAAATAAGAGATGTAGATGGAAATCCAATTACTTGAATATTTATTGTTGATTTGACTAAAGTTGATGGTGATACTGGAGGCAAACCTTGAAACACCTTCTTATTGAGATTAATATCTATCTTTGGTGACTCATACAGGGGTAATTGGGCATCATGTCTCTCTTCCACTCCTTGCTAAGATTGTGCCTTCTAAACGTGGCATTTCAACAAGCTCGTAACTTTCAAATTTTCCACCACTTCCTCATCATTCTCAGGGTTCAAATAATACTCATAATTAGGGTGAAAGTTGTGATTATAGATCAAACTAAGCTTTTCCATCAATACATGCACACATATATTAACCTTTCCCAATGGATCCCATTACCTCAAATCATGATAATTGAGATCAAATGAATGCCTATGTGTAGACAAAGCTCTTTTTGACGCTAATTATTGTAATAATTTATCCCTATCTTTAGAGGTATGTTGGGCCATGGATTTTGTTGCCTTTTCTTATAGTGAACTCCTACTCTTTCAACAAAATGATATAATATTTATTATTTTGATTTTTTATGTGGTACATAATAGGGTAATTTGAGAGGAGCCACTAGCATACACTCAACTCTAATAATAATGAAATCATATTAATACCAATGTAAACCTATGTGGATGGTTGACCTCCTCATATATTTAGAGAGTTTGGGCATTTGTGTCTCATTAATGGTCATGTAGAATGGAGGATAAAAGAAGTTCCAAATTTCCTTGGTACATTCCAAATATGTTTTCCCATACAACTTACAATATTAAAAATGAGTTGGTGAAGGAGAAGAAGGCGACCACTTGGTGAAGTCTGCATGTAAAATATTCACTGTTGTACAACATGCATAAACCAAGTAGGACATCATATAAAAACTATGACCTCTTATCACTCCCATTATTTGTCATTTTATGTTATGAGGAATGATTTCTCCTAGGGATAGATTTTACTTATCATCAATAATCATTCCTAACATAGAGACCCATAACTTGTTTACATGCACAATATCAGATGCCCCATATAATATATTCATAAGAAGTATCTAAACTTAGATTCTTAGTTTGAATAATTTGATAGGGTAGGTGTCTATGTTGGCTCTATTGACCCAATGTTCATATTCCTCTCCCCAATCTCTGAGTACTTCCATGAGGTCATGTCTATCAAACCATTATTGGGATATCACTTTTTTATACATAATTATGGGCTTGGTAACTTGTAGTACATTTCAAATTCCACTCGGATATGAAAGCTAATTTTTTCTTCTAATTGGGTGAATATATTATATCATATTTATATGCAGACCTAATGAACACATTATAGAAAATGTCTATAAATGGAAATAAATCAAGATTTTGTGTTACATTATGTAGTCTGACCTCCTAAATGGCAACAGTGTCTTCATGATAGTTTATCAAATTATATGGAACATCCTCATTGTCTTCTATCACTTAAGCCTCCTCTAGAAATTGAAACACAAAATTATAGTGGTTAAAATCATTGATGTTAGGTGTTATAATGTATTTGTACTCTTGAGTAGGGCTTATAGAATAATAAGACACAACCATTGTGATAGTTATGTGCTTGAATAACTCTTAAAAGATAAGATAGTTATAATGGATATATGAAAATCGATTTGTAGCATATATGAGTTCTTGAATGCTATCAATATTCTCTTTGAGTAATGTAATGGCAACCAATTGTGAAATGATTTCTTATATCAATTAGAAATACTTCTATTTTGTCATTTCAAATCTTAGGTATGGTCTATTCACATCACTTCATGTGAATTAATTCTAAAAAGTTGGCATTTTATAGATCTATTAATTATCCTTTCCATTATAATTTTGATTTTAGAATTATTTATGTATTTCTTCTCAAAATAAATATTGACCATCCATGTGTCAAGTTATCATGACCTAAGAGTCATAAAGCTCACAAAGTCCCCTTTGGCATCTTTGTTCATTGTGTATTGTGTGAAGTCCATAAAAATTCATTGTTACTTGGATTGAAATATGATCTTCTATGATCTTGAAATCTATCTATCACCTTACATATCTTGGTAATGTGCCCTTAATAGGATGTGGCCCTTTTCTCATCTTACCTTTTCTATGTCCTATTGGAATTATCCACGTGGGACACTTAGATTGGTTCAGACTTCCATAATGTATGAAATTTCATGTAGTTTGATAATCTCTGTTACAAATTCCATGACTGCATGTGTGCGCATGAACTTACATGTACATGAATAATAAAAAATAAGTATCTTATTGATATGATAATTTTATGAATAAAAATAATAATTAAATATTTAAAATCAATCACCAAAAAGATGTGGCATTTTTGAATAACCACAAAGTTACCAAGCCCTGGAATGTGTCGTAAATTAACATATTAAGTTGGATAGATGTACCAATCATGACCTTGTGTAGATCATTAAAAAATCATTAATTAAATCAAGAACATAAATCATAAGTTGAGGGCATCAAAATGGAAGAAGACACATGGTTCTTCATAATCATGGAGTTCTATGAATCTAAAGTGAAAATGGCTTTGTGGGTGAGTGAAAATAGCGGTGTCCATAGAACTACCATTCAATAAGATTTTAAATATAATTAAATACATGAACCTTAGATAAATAAGTGAACACCCAACTTGATCATTAAAAATTTAAAATATAATAGTAAAGGTACCCAAAAAAAATAAAAAATCTTGGGTTTGGAAAGAAAGTTAGGTCTTCAAAGTAAGATGAAAACCTTGCTAGGTCAAATGAAGGGATAATTTCAAGTTGTTCTCTAATTGAATTCACAAATTTGTATATGAGTTTCAGATAAGTAGGGTCTCCATTTTTGGAAAATAATGGGGCAGGTGCGGGGGGTGGTTGTTGGTCACAACACATCTCATCTATATTCCCACCTCTTGACTAATACTTGTGTGGTCTTAAAAAGCACATTCTTATTCATATATTCATCTTCAACATTTTCATTTAAGTGTAGATATTTTTTTATGGATGTCCATTCTTGATAAATATTGTGTATCATAGATATGATGTGTTGGGTGAATATTTTGTCACCAGCTAACTGATGAGCAAAATAGGTCTCTTCAACCACAACATAGGGAGATTGGTTAGCCAGACGTGCAGGTTTACTACATCAAAAGGAGACAAATCTCTCCTCTCATCAAGGGGAGATTCCCTGTAAATATGCAGGAGCTATATACTATATATATAAGAATAAAATAACACTCAAGGGTAGGATAAACCATCCATCTCTTTTTTTTCAAAGATGATGTTAACAAATAGAGGAGAAAATCATGGTGAAAACATTGAAGGAACTTCTCTTCTTTCAGAAGTGATCTTGCAGGAAACAACAAGAGTTCTTTCAGATAGCGATAAGTAACTGGTAACCAAAAACATAGTAACCAATAGACTGAGATGTAGCCCAAAGTCTCCACCTCAACTGCCCAAGAGTGAGATACAAAGGATAATGAGGGCACATAGTCATCCAAAGATCCTTTACACAGGAATAGAAAAAAAACACACTAAAGGAAATTGTGGGGGCACAAAGTCTCTCCACAGTTGACTTTAGGATACCTTTCTGATTATTTTCACTAATTCTACTTATTCAATTAAATGGACCAAAAAATGTATTAAGGACACAGACATAAGAACAATTTCTCCAACAACCAAGTTATTCTAGCACAAAGTCTAAAAAGTCACTTGTTTTCTTATTCAAATAATAAACTATGATCAATAATCTGAGCTCAAAGTCTTAGTAATGCCTTCCAATTTAGGTAGAGTTTTGTTTCTAATAACAGAGAGATCTCCCCTAAAATAATAAGAGAGAGTCCAATATATAGTGCTCCAAGCAAGACTTCGGTGTTTTGTTTCACAAAAATGGCTTACGATGCATTCAATGCCTTTAATGAATTTTAAATTATGTCCATGGGCTATGTTGGAATCAAGCGTTGATTTTTAATATGGGCCACCTGATGAGTTTCTTGATGTGTGTACAGCTATTTGCTTTACTCAATTCAAAAAAATAGGCTATGCCATTAAATGTTCATGCTCTTTGATGTCTACCTGGTGGACTACTTTACCTTCTAAAAACATATCTCATGCATAGATATTTATGATCTTTCTCCATCATTCCCCCTTTCCTTGCTATATTTCATCCTTATCTGTGTGATCTAAGCCCTCAGGCTATCTCTTTGGCCAATCGCTGAATTTGTTCACAGGGTCTGTGCTTAAGCCTGCAAGGAACAACAATTATTTTATTGCCACAAATTTGAATTCTTCAAGTCTATCATCATTTGAAAGTCACCTACGACTTGGTTGCCCTGAATTTGATGACTGCAGGCCCATCATCTTCCTTAGCAATTCTTTCGTGTCTTTCCTGCTTGCCTTGGCCACTTTCTATTGATCTTAACAAGTGACATGTGGCACGTTCCATTGTGAAATAGGTGAGGATACATGGCAGCATCCGCTCAACTTATAGAGGCTTTATATTCCTTTTGAGAGTCTCACAGAAGATGACACATGGTGCATTTCACTGAGCTTTAGAAACACTATAGAAACATTGGGACTCATTTGGACTCACACAGATGATGACACATGGAACATTCTGCTCGAGTTTAGCCACTCACTCAGGACCCACCATAGTTCTTACAACACAAAAAGAAGAAGCTACAGATGTTGACACTTGTCAGCTTTCACAGAGTTATAATGGGACACGAGGTGACTTCTGCCATATCTAGAAGCAAATTATAATGGGTCTCAGCAGATGACACTTGGCAGCTTCCCCTAGACTTTGAGAGAAGCTTATTTAAATCAGATTTAAAACTTATTAGAAACCTAAAACACAGATGCAGACACTTGTTGTGCTTTGCTGAGTTATAATGGGATACGAGGAAGAAACTATGAATGTTGACACTTGGAAATTTTTGCTCTCGAGCTTTTTCTTTTTGGGCACTCCTTTGAACCGCTTTTACTCACTGTCCTCAGCAAGGGTATTTTGTCTTTGAACCTTTGAACCAATGTTCTCTGCCCTCCGTAAGAGCACCTTCCCTTAGTTTACAGCCCTCTGCAAGGGCACTTGTTCCTTCAGCTTTGGGGAAGTCCCTTGAATTGACCATTTGAACCATGGCATTGAACCCACCTTGAAATTGTCTAAGCGTGAGAGCTTATTCCTTTCCTATAGAATCCATAGAAATTAACCTATGAAGTCCGTAGAAATGAACCTGCAGATTCCATAGAAATGAACTCGTAGAATTGGCAGAGTCCGTAGAAATGAGTCCATAGATTCAAGCCTGCAGAGTCCATAGAAATATGAAAAAGCTTGAAAAAAGAACTTGAATGCTCAGAACAATTTTTGAAAAGGGAAGAGAGAATTTTGGTCTGTTAAACCAGAATAGTTCATATGTTGTCTCAAAAATGAGTTGACATTTCTTTGGGACAATAGTTAGCTCCAGTTGCAGAATTTTCTTCAATTGAGATCTTGGAACTGCTGAGGGGAGTAGAAACCAAAATCTCCAGTGCCTTCAAGTATGCCATTGGGCTATAGAGTCATGCTACCTAAAAAAAAGTGACAAAAATAAAAATGAAATCACAAAAATAGAACTAAAGACTATTCAAATATACATATGTACAATTTGATCTTATCTGATACTTCATGAATTGAAGTGTTTCAGATGTTGCCCATTGTGAGGCAATGAAAAGGGCATACCATATTAATAGTTTAGCAAGAAACTATTTTCACCATTGAGCTGATGAATAGTAAATGGGCCTCTCCATAGGGAATCAAATTTCTCATGCATTTCCTTTGGTTCTCTTCTCTTATCACATAATAGGACTTGATCTCCAACGTAGAAATCACAGTTTTTTGCCTTCTGGTCGAAGATCTTCTTCACTAGAATTTGATGGGTAACAATTCGGTCCACCACCATAGTTCTCTGCTCATCCAACTCAATCAGGTGCATGATCCTCTTATCAATGGAGATTTCATATGTCTGATCTTCAATTTCTTTAGACAATTTTAATACTGGTAATTCTAAGGTGATTGGTATCTCAGTGTTGAGCCCATAAAGAAGTTGGAAAGGAGACATACCAATTGCCTTTTGTGGTGTAATTCTATCTGCCCACAAAGCATCAACCAATGCTTTATGCCATGTCCTTTGGTTGTCGTCCACCAGCTTCTTGATGATAGTCATTAGGTTATTGTTACTTGATTCAGCTTGTCCATTCCCTTATGGAAAGTAATTAGAAGAGTAGGAGAGGGTGATCCCATAGTAAAAATAGAACTGAGTAATCTCCTAGGAAGTGAAACAATCTGCATTATCTGTGACAATCTTGGTTGGGACCCCAAACTTGGAAATGATATTCTCCTTGAGGAAATTACACACTACTTCTGAAGTAACATGCTTGGTTGGGATAGCTTCCACCCACTTGGTGAAGTAGTCTATGGTTGTGAAGACATAATCATGTCCAGCACTTGAAGATGAGTTTACAGCACCAATAAAATCAATTCTCCATTACTGAAATAGCTCTTCTATTACTCTAGCTTGAGAGAAAATGCAACTAATTTAGGTCTTCCCATTAACTGTTGGCACAGTTCACATTTATGCACCCATTTATATGCGTCTTGAAATAGGGTAGGCTAGTAATACCTGGCTCGTAGAATTTTGTGGGCAGTTACAAGCACAAAAAAATGTCCTCCACAGGCTAGATTGTGGAAAGACTTCAAAAGTTGGTTCTGTTGTTCCTTGTCTATGCAATAAAAGAACACTCCATCAAGGCTCCTCTTGTACAGGCCGTTGTCCTAGAGAATAAAATTGGTAGCTTTCAATTTAACAGTCTTCTTTTCTTTGCGTGACAGGTGGGTAGGACACTCATCATAAGAAAATGAGTAATACTTGAATACCACTCATTCGTCATGGAGACAAAGAGGACTATTGGTTTGTCTTCCATTTCTTTTTCTTCATGCCCTACTTCTTCGGGTCTATTGTCATCAATCAATTGATAAAGGCCCCTTCTCTACACTAGCTTCATCAGTTTGATAACTAGATCAAACTCTTGGATTTTTACAATCCAATTCCATCTTTTGGTTCCAAAATCTTGCTAAGTTAATATGGATTTAACTACAGTATCAAGAACTGGAGTGATAGTGTAGAAATTCAAAATGTAAAAGCAAAATTGCTTTACTGCCTTGACCACCGCATAGGCATGCTTCTCCATGTTTGAATACTTTAGCTCATGAGCTTTAAGAGGGTATCTCATGAAGGATATGAGAGATTCTAACCTTCTTCATTCTATTGAATCAGAATTGATGAAAGCATGTTTAGAAGCATAACTGTACATCATGAAATCCTTGGTATAATCTAGACAAACCAGAATTGGGGTGTGGGCAATGGCTGTCTTGATATCTTGGAATGGCAATTTGCCTTCTTTAGTCCAGGTGAAAGTGGTCTTTCCTTTCATCATATCCACAATATGACGAGTCTTCTCAGCAAACTCAGGAATGAATTTTCGTAAAAAATTTACCTTTTCGAAGAAAGAATGAACTACAGTCTTACTTATGGGTAGAGTAAGCTCCTAAATGGATTTGACTCTCTCAGTCAATCTTTATGCCTTCTTAGGATACAATGTGTCTGAGAAGCTTCCCTTCTGTCACTCCAAAAATAGACTTCTTGAGGTTAAGAAAAATATTATTTTGGCAGCAGTGTTCCAGCACTTATTGTAAATGGCGTACATGTTTAGAGCAATGCTTGGAAAAAATGGTCAAGTCATCAAGGTATTGTTGACCATCTTTTGCCCAACAGGCCAAAAATTAGTCCCCTTCTTCCCCTACTATTCTAGGCCAATTCATTTTTTGATTTTGCATAAGTCCAAGAATTTCTACAAACTCTGCAAGTCTATTTCTACAGACTCTGCAGGTCTATTTCTATGGACTCTGTAGGTCTATTTCTATAGACTCTTCAGGTGAAGTTTCTATAGATTCTGCAAAGAAGTTTTTCTATGGACTCTGCAAGTTAGTCTTTTGGCACATGAAGAATTAGTTCAGAGAGTGTTGGGTTTTACAAGGCTTCTTCGGGCTCTTGTCTGAAGAAATTCACAAGGAAGGTTGGCATCTTTGAACCATTGAACCATTGAATTGGTTCAATGCCTTGGTTCAACGCCTTGGTTCAATCGGCAAGTTCATCGCTCAAGTTCAATGCTTTGGTTCAATGACAGAGTTAAATGCTTTGGTTCAAAGTTCAAGTTCATCGGCCTTAGTTCATCACTTGGTAAAATCACTTGGTTCAATGCCTTGGTTCATCACAGAAGATTCAAGGGGCTTGGTTCAATTGGCAAAGTTCATTGCTTGGTTCAAAGGCTTGGTTCAATAAGAGAATGGTGTGTTGTGTTGAACCATTGAACCAATTTGGGTTCAAGTGGTTGGTTCAAAGGAATGGTTCAAACACTTGGTTCAAGCGGCATAGTTCAAATGAATGGCGCGCAGTGTTGAATCGTTGAACCATTGAACCATTTTTGGTTCAATCGGTCAGTTCAACGGCTTGGTTCAAGGGAGCATCATAAAGCCAAAAGGGCAAGTGCCCTTGCAGAGGGTAATTCTGAGTTCAAAAGCCCTTGTAGAGGGCAGGGAGCACTTCAAAGGAAAAGAGCCGCAAAGGTAAGATTTTTTTCAAAATTTTGTTAAGGCAACGGCATAATTCCTTCAGACTTTTTGTCCAAAGGAATTCCTTCGGACGAAAAGCCTGAAGGAATTCAGAAGGCCTGCCTAACAAAATCCCGTAAAAAGACTTAAGTGATGAAACGAATTCTTTCAGACTTTTTTTTGAAGGAATTCCTTCAAACAAAAAGTCTAAAGATTTTCAAAGGAAAAGGCCCGCAGAAAAGGCCAAAAGGAATTTTCCAAAGACGGTGACGTCCCAGAAGCCATCAACTTTAAGAAGATAGATTAGCCATTATTTTTCAAGCGATGACAAGTGTGCAAACATCAATTTTAAGATAGTGAAATTGCCATTTGCTTTTGAATTGCCTGAGTGCCAACCATGAAAAGAGCCCAAGGAATGCAGCGACCCATCAAAAGATTGCCCTTGAGGGTTGAAGGAGCAGAAAGAGACAAAGCAAGAAGAAGACAAGGAGCAGAAAGAGACAAAGCAAGAAGAAGACAAGGTGCAAAAAGAGACAAAGCATCTAAGTGGTGAGAGGAGATGTCAATTTAGGGATTTATTCCTGTAGTTGGAACAGCGCTTGCCAGATGGACAACCAAACGGTGCAAACAATAAGTGGCATAGCTTATTTCCTCCAGTTTGCATTTATAAGCAGATAAGCTGCAAAAATGCCTTGAAGGGAGTAGTTTGTTTTTAGAGAAAAGGTGTGACTTGCGTTTCCTCATTAAGGTTGGTATGCCAAAGTCAAAGTAGGAGTCGACAATTAGATAGCTTCCTCTTCCCAAGGTTCAGAATGCACATGGGCCACTTGAAAAAAGAGCACCAAAATCTTTCCCAGGAAGCGCCAAGTTCTCTTCCTCTTTCTATATATTGTAAAATTTCTCATTTGAGATGGATCGACTCTCTTAGCCTTAAGGCAAAACTCTGACCAAAAATCTCTCAGGCTTGTAAGGCAGAGCGCTGCTAGATTTTACCTTGAGTCAAGACTTAGCATTTTTACCTCTATCTAGACTTGCACTTTAAAGTATATGTCTGTGTTCTTATTTTGTGTTAAATCATTGTCTTTCATGCTTCTCACAAATAAATTATAGCATGTCTAGTGCATTGTGAAGTCTCCTTTCTGCAGGTCTGCCAGAAGTGTTCTTAGGGGAATGTAGGTGTCTGTGAATAGGCTGCCATAAGTGTGTCTAAGGATGCCTCTGGTAGTTTCTTCCTCTTTGTACTTCCATGGACCCCTGGTTGACTATTTCAGAAGAGTTTCCCACTTTAGATGAAGTGTATGGGCGTTTCTTACTAGTGAAAAGAGTATGTTCAGGCTAGGTGGGTCACATTTTCTAGTGTATCACCTTTTCATTTTTAGGCTTAGAATCTATTTTCAGCATCTCTCTCTCCCTTTTCATCTACCACTTTTTCATTTTATTTGTTAATATTAGGAGAAACTAGGGCCTAAAAGATACATTAGAGGGAGCTAGCCCTTATCTAGAGACTCTCTTGACTCCAACCTCACCAGTCCCATAGGCAAGAGGGGAGTTTCCATTATTGTGTGTGGAAGGGCAAGAGCTCGGCCTCCTGACCCCGAGTGCAATCCACTACGTCAACAGTTTTTGGCACACCCAGTGGGACCAACTAGGACAAGTTTTATCCAAAGAGTTGAAGAATTTTTGATGTGTTCTTCAATCAACCAGCCTTTGGAGGCTTTTGCATCAACACCAATGGTGACTCTGAGTTGATCAGCTGGTTAAGTATCTTGGTGCCATCTGAAATCACATTTTTTTACGTATAATTCCTTTACACAAAATCATGGACCTTGTATTCCTTCATATGAATTTGATCAGACTCAAGATCTTTATGCAATCCCCTCAAGCAGCTCTCCTAGTTGCCCTTTAATGATAAGGGAGGAGGCGTTGGAGTTTGAAAAGCAAGTAATGGAAATCGACAGACTAGATGAGTAGTATGATTATCAGTAGGAGTTGATATACAAAGAGACGTGTTTGTTCAGGCAAGCTGAGGCCTTGCAATCCATGGAGGAGGAGGTATCAAAATGGAGGAATCCATTCATTTAAGGCAGTCAACCTTGTGCACCCCCTCAAATCCTAAAAAAATCCCCCTCTTGTGTACTAAATCCTTTCTACCAAATGGCACTTGCTCATTCTGGCTCATCTGATGCATCAATCAACCCTACTCTTGACCCCATGCACCTAGCCTTCAAGCATCAAATGGAACTAGAACAACCTCCCATGGAGATGAACCTTCTAAACTCCTTAGATTATGAATCTTCTTTTGGGATAAACTTCACGAACTAGCACATCTCTCTTGAAACTACTCTTACTCAACATGATGATGTTGGTGACCTCCAAGAAAGACTCTTTCAGGATAATCTAGCCAAGCAAATTGAATATTTAGAGGCTAGGATGAGACTGCTTAGAGAAGGAGAGATGGAACTTTAAGACCTCGAAGAGGAGCCCCAGGACCTTGGAGAAAACAAAGTTGTTGCCTATTCACAGGAGCAAAATTCTAATTTTGAGATCCTAAACTGGAAGAAAATAGTAGAATCATGGGGTAGGAAGGAGGAGAAGAAAGGTTTTGCTCAAAACCTTGAAGAAGATGAGGTTGCTCTAGCTCATGATGATGCTAGTGACCTCCAAGAAAGGCTCTTCCAAGAGGATATGGACAGAAGAATTGCAGAGTTGGAATCTAAAGAGAGATTCCTCAGCCAGTGTGTGATGGATAGTTCAGACCCAACGGCACATTCCATGTCTGAACACACCCCACCTACACATTTCCAAGAGAGATATCAGGAAACACCTAATATTGATGAAGTGTTGGCCAAGTGGAAGGAGGAGAATCATTTGTTTCTAGCTCAGGGACTGCCTGCTCTTCCACATGGTTTTCCCACTTCACCCCTTCTCAAGGAGGAACCTATTCTGCAAGAGGCGAGTGAGGAGCAAAATATCTAATCTATAGTTTCTCAAGAGGCTATCATGAGTGACAATGAAGAAGAAATCATTATTGATGCTCCTTGTGAAGACCTCGTCAGCAATGGAGAAGACACAGGGCATGCATACATGCGGATGTTTCAGCAATATGAGGAGGAACATAAGCATGGTGAGCTCTCTTCCCCTCTATTTGATGAACTTCCTTGTTTTGATGAGGAGGACTATTATGCTAGGGAGCCTGGTTTGGAGGAGGATTAGGAGAATATCTTTGAAAATCTAGAGATCTTGATCTTTGAGGAGGAAAAGGAGAGGTTTGTCTTCCTTGAGGAAGGCCTTGAAGAAGAAAGCTTTGAACAAAGAGGCGATATTCTGTGGGATGAGAAATCATTTTGTGAGTCCATTTCAAACATCATAATAGTCACCCTTCTTCAAGAAGGCCAAGAGGGAGTAGAGAATGAGTTTGACAGGATCTCTAATGAAGCAGAAGGAAACAGGTCAAATCATGATGCATTGTAGAGGGACTGTGCACAATAAAGGGCTTATGGTGATGAGCCAATAGCCACAGTCTTCTTGGTGAAATGCACCAGCATGAAGGACTAGCACTCAACAAGCTTCTAAGAACAAACATAGTACATATATATTGGAAGCATGTTTGAATCTGATCCACTTGAAGGCAAGCCAACCAAGGTGACAGGCAAGACGAGCAGGTCACCAACTCTCTATTTCATTCAGCCACTTGTCTGGCACTATAAGTTTCCTTGCTAAGAAGGAGACTTAAGAAGTTTTCCCTTTAATCTAGGAGGGAAGAAGATGTACTTGGTTAGCTGTATATAGTAGTTTGCTTTTAGTTTCTTTTCCTGCTTTCCCTAAGTGCAATTTGCACAAGTAGTGTTTTTAGTCTTGTGTGTGTTTTCCCTTGTGTCTGGGGTAAAAAGCTTCATGTTTGATTCTTGGATCTTTGGGGCTGTTGTTAACCTTTCTTCAAAGCTGCATTTTGACTCCGTTCCCAATGGATTAAAAGGCAACTGGTCTTTAAGCATAGCAGGCATGCTTCCCCTGGGAGTCACCAATTTGTTGACCATTTTTTGCCCAACAAGACAAAAATCGGTCGCCTTCTTCCCTTGCTATTCTAGGCCAATTCATTTTTTGATTTTGCATAAGTCCAAGAATTTCTACAGACTCTGTAGGTCTATTTCTATGGACTATTTAGGTCTATTTCTATGGACTCTGCAGGTCTATTTCTACGGACTTTGCAAGTGAAGTTTCTACGAATTTTGCAGAGAACTTTTTCTACAGACTCTATAGGTTAGTATTTTGGCACATGAAGAATCAGTTCAGAGAGTGCTAGGTTTTACAAGGCTTCTTCGGGCTCTTGTCTGAAAAAATTCACAAGGTTGGCATCTATGAACCATTGAACCATTAAACTGGTTCAATGCCTTGGTTCAATCAGCAAGTTCATCGTTCAAGTTTAACGCTTTGGTTCAATGGCAGATTTCAACACTTTGGTTCAAAGTTCAAGTTCATTAGCCTTGGTTCATCACTTGGTTCAATCACTTGGTTCAATGCCTTGGTTCATCGTGGAAGATTCAAAGGGGTTTGGTTCAATCGGCAAAGTTCATCGCTTAGTTCAAAGGCTTGGTTCAATAAGAGAATGGCGCACAGTGTTGAACCATTGAACCATTTTGTGTTCAAGTGGTTGGTTTAAAGCAATGGTTCAAACACTTGGTTCAAGCAACACAGTTCAAACGAATGGTGCGCAGTGTTGAACCATTGAATCGTTGAACCATTTTTGGTTCAATGGCTTGGTTTAAGGGAGCGTCCTAAAGCCAAAAGGGCAAGTGCCCTTACGGAGGGTAGTTTTGAGTTCAAAATCCCTTTCGAAGGGCAGGGAGCACTTTAAAGGAAAAGAGCCACAAAGGTAAGATTTTTTTCAAAATTTTGTTAAGGCAACGGCATAATTCCTTCAGACTTTTTGTTTAAAGGAATTCCTTTAGACAAAAAGCCCAAAGAAATTCGGAATGGCTGCCTGACAAAATCTTGCAAAAAGAATTAAGTGATGAAATGAATTCTTTCAGAATTTTTATCCGAAGGAATTCCTTCAGACAAAAAGTCTAAAGATTTTCAAAGGAAAAGCCCTGCAAAAAAGCCCTAAAAGAATTTGCCAAGGACGGTGATGTCCTGAAAGCCGTCAACTTTAAGAAAATAGATTAGTCATTATTTTTCAAGTGATGACAGGTGCATGGACGTCAATTTTAAGACAGTGAAATAGCCATTTTCTTTTGAATTGCCTAAGTGCTAACCATGAAAAGAGCCTAAGGAAGGTAGTGACCTGCCAGAAGATCACCCCTGAGGGCTGAAGGAGCAGAAAGAGATAAAGCAGGAAGAAGACAAGGAGCAGAAAGACACAAAGCAGGAAGAAGACAAGGTGCAAAAAGAGACAAAGCATCCAAGTGGTGAGAGGAGATGTTAATTTAGAGATTTATTCCTGCAGTTGGAATAGTGCTTGCCAGATGGACAACCAAATGGTGAAAATAGTAAGTGGCACATCTTGTTTCCTTCAGTTTGCATTTATAAGCAGACAAGCCACGCAAATGCCTTGAAGAGAGCAATTTGTTTGCAGAGAAAAGGCATGACTTGTGTTTCCTCATTAAGGTTAGGATGCTAAAGTCAAAGCAAGAGCCGACAATCAGATGGTTTCCTCTTCCCAAGGTTCAGAATGCACATGGGCCACTTGAAAAAAGAGCACCAAAATCTTTTCTAGAAAGTGCCAAGTTCTCTTCCTCTTTCTATATATTGTAAAATTTCTCATTTGAGATGGATCGACTCTCTTAGCCTTAAGGCAAAACTCTACCCAAAAATATCTCAGGCTTGTAAGGCAGAGTGCTGCCAGATTTTACCTTAAATCAGGACTTAGCATTTTTACCTCTATCTGGACTTGCACTTTAAAGTATATGTATGTGTTCTTCTTTTGTGTTAAGTCATTGTCTTTCATGCTTCTCACAGATTGATTACAGCATGTCTAGTGCATTGTGAAGTCTCCTTTCTGCAGGTCTGCCAAAAGTGTTCCTAGGAGAATGTAGGTGTCTATGAATAGGCTGCCATAAGTGTGTCTGAGGATGCCTCTGGTAGTTTCCTCCTCTCTGTACTTCCACGGACCCCTGGCTGACTGTTGCAGAAGATTTTTCCACTTCAAATGAAGTCTATGGGCATTTCTTCCCTATGAAAAGAGTATGTTCGAGCTAGGTGGATCACATTTTCTAGTGTATCACCTTTTCATTTTTTAGGCTTAGGTTATATTTTCAGCGTCTCTCTCTCCCTTTTCATCCCCCCTTTTTCATTTTATTTGTTAGCAGTAGCAGAAACTAGGGCCTAAAAGATACATCAGAGGGAGCTAGCCCTTATCTAAAGACTCTCCCCTCCAGCTTTTCTAGTCCCACAGGCGAGAGGGGAGTTTCCATTATTGCGTGTGGAAGGGCAGGAGCTCGGCCTCCTACCCCCGGGTGCAATCCACTATGTCAACAGGTATACCACAATGAACTAACCCATTTCATCTTTGAAATCAAGGTCCATTGCTCTCTGAAAGTGGTGCCATCATTTATTAAGCCAAATGGCATTCTTTGATAAGTAAAGGTGCCCCAAAGTGTGGTGAAGGCAATCTTGTGCTGGTCTGCTTCACCAACTTCAACTTGATTGTATCCTAAGAGGCCATCTAGCATTGATAACATCTCTGAGTCGGTCACTATCTGAAGCACTTGATCTATGATGGGTGTTTCTATGCTATATTCACTTTTCACATTCAATAAAGGGAAAATGAGAAACTAAGAAAATAGACGAGGGTTTGTACGTACCCAGATTATAGACGTGCACACCAGAATCAAACGATAGCAGGAACTCCTCTTTGGTTGTGGAGGATGACACCTGAAAGAGAAAGACACTAAAACACAAACTATGTTAGATGACAAGAAGGTGGACTACCAAGCCAAAGCTTGGTCCTAGAAGCGCAAAGGCTTCTTGGAGGATGACAGTCCACTGTTAAAACAGAATACTTAACAAAAATAAAAATGAGAAATGATGAAAGACTAAAAAGAAAAAAACTAAAAGCAAAAGTGTACCTGATATGTAGCATTCTACCTTACACAGTCACTGACGTCGGTAGTTTTGCCAGCATCGATCAAGGAACGTCGCCACGTCGATAGGGGTAATGGTCGAGGATGGTCCAGGTAATGGCCAGGGATGGGTTACAGGGTTGGTTTCTAGTCTGCAGAGTGGTCTGAGGCTTTGTCTGGGGGTCAAAAAGACTGTATGGGATTCAAAGGGACTATTTGGGGGTCTGTGCAGAGTTGGTTGGGTAGAAGGGATTGTCAGGAGAGTGACTGGCTGGGAACCAGAAGCAAAAAGGGGATGAATGAGAGGTAGGGATCTGAGAAGGCTTTTCAACCTCTCAGGGAAGGGTAGGTAAGGTCTAGGTAGTGATTAGCTGAATAGATAAATTCAAACAAGAAATGAAATGGAAAACAAGGCTGTGCTTACCTCTTACTTGTTGATTCAAGAATGGGGGAGCCTATTGTTGGAGCTGTTGAAGGTCTTGAAAGTACCAAGAGCTTGGAACTGTCTTTGCAAAAGTACCTGTAGCTGGTGGTGTTGATGTACGAGGGAAAGAGAAAGGAAATACGAATGCCAAAGCATCCAAAGAGTATCTGTTTGCACCAGGGGGGAGAATAGTTGCAAAAAATGGTTTTGAAGGCTGTCAATGCTGGCATAACCGTCGATGTCAGCCACATAATGACTGACGTCGGCAGCCGAAGAATGGAGGCAGAGGCTAAAATTAGCCTCTATCCATTCTTGCATGCTGCTGGGTCAAGGGGTCGTGGGAAAATGGTTGAGGAAGGCATAAATGGACGTGGGAGGAAGGATAAAGGGGAGATTTGGGCAATAAAGGCTAAGAGAGAGGTGGGGGGATCCAAGGAGGGGATCCAAGGTGGCATGGGTGAGGTGGAAAGGGGGAGCAAATTAAAATATTTATTTATTTTAATTTAAAAATGGAGGGGACTAGGACAAGTGCTAGGACATAGACCAAGGGGGCCAAGGGCAGAGGATGACCTAGGGGATAGACACGATTTCAGTGTCTATATTTACCCCTTTTTGTCTTGTTGGTTGTTCTTGATGAACTGCAAGACAAAAATAGGAGTTAATTGCCTCAAGTATGGGATGAGGTGTTCTCCCCTCAAAGCGAGAGTCGAGGGAAGGGAACCTGATGTTGAGTGCTGATTTGACAGAGAGTGGATGGAGATGGTGATTGGAAATGCTGCAATAGTCATGATTGTGCATATACCACTTCACGAGATGGTCGAGTCAAATTATCGCAGGTCGAGGGTCAAGGAGTGCTAAAATTGAAATAATCAGGCCCCAACATTTGGTTGTAGCTGATCGGGTTATTCAATCTGAGCTGAAGCTCCAATGGTCGTCGTGTTCCAGGTATCTCAAGCTCAAGAAGTGCTCCCAGAAACACAAAAATGTCACAAGTAGTGGGGATCAACCGGCTTGCGATCTTATACTTGTGAGAGTCAAAATGTGGTCTGCAAACAATTTGCTAACCAGTCATGAGGTAGCATACATGCAAAAACAACCAAGGCAAAGTCGTCTTGGAAGTGGTCAGGGTCGGAGGAGATAGGCATGATCTCCGAGGTCTGGCAGTCAAGGCAAGTGGAGGCAAAAGCTATCTCAAGTGTGCCCCAGGGGGCTAAGATGACTTCTACTGGAGGGCTGACTAATTGGGGGCATGATTGGGGGCAATGGACATCGATGATAAAACCGATGTCAGTGGCCCAAATGGACTGGTATCGACAAGAAATGGTTGACATCGGTGGCCTAGGGCATGCCGATGCCGACGTCGATGGCATGCCAAATCTGACAAAACTAGATTGGTGGCCCACCAAAAGTCATTTGCTATTTATTGACTGGAGAGAAAAGAGGCTCTGGAGCTAAGTGAGTGAAAGTGACACAAAGCTGACCGAGGAGCGGTGCGAGGTGGCAGAGGAACATTGGTGGAGAGAGGGAGTCGATTGGAGGCTACAGGGACGTGTGTGGGCCAGCAGGAGCGTGTAAAGTCATTGGCACAAAAGAGATGGCAGAGGGGAGTAGAGGACCTACAGGAGGTCTACCACCAGTGGCACCCATCGTGCCACCATGCCGACAGCGTCGGGATGAGGTAGGAAGGTCTCTGAACCCTATTTGATTATTTTTGTTTTGATTTAGTTTTTTGAATTTTTTGTTGTTTTAGGCAGAAATCGAGGGGGGAGGGTAGCTAGGAGGGTGGGTAGGGGGTCTAGGATAGATTATGAGTGATTTAGGAGGGTCTAGGAGGGTTGGGGGAGCCACAATGGGGAAGCCCTGATTTTAGGGCTCACCCCGTTCGACTTTATGGCTAAACCAGTCGCTAATGTCAGCAGTTTTTGCCGACATCAGCCGACCAACAACTGGTGTCAGCCGACCAGCGACCGATGTCAATCACTCACCGTCGATGTCGATCACTAAGTGACCAGCGTCGGTTAGGTGATTGGCGTCACCGGCATGCTAACTGATGTCGGTGGCTACCTAGTCAAAAAGAGGTGAAGAAAAAGGTCAAGTCGAGGGGTCAAAACTACACCAAGGGCTTCCCAGGGGTCGAGTTAGGCATAGATGGTCAGATAAATAGGAAGAGTAGACAAGTTTAACTTGAGATTGACTTGGGTTTGGTTGCAGGTGAGGCACACATTGATGCTATAAGATCGTCTCCTGACCCTGCTGACTTGAATGCTTAGAGGTATGACAGTGGAGGAGTTGGTACAGATGAGCACGATTAGATTAGGTGGGCTGAGACACTACTGCAGAGTGGTGCGAGACATGAGTCTCATGGTGGTGTTGATCGAGCAATGGGACCATGCCACCAAAACCTTCCACCTACCCATAAGAGAGCTGACGGTCACAGTCGAGGATGTGTACCAGATTTTGTGACTGTCGGTACATGGGGCTGATATCTATGCATGCTTGAGAGAGGTGCACGACATACACATGGTCATGCTATTTATGGAGCATGTCACTGAGACGAGCTACCATTCAGTCAGTTTTGCTTATGAGCCTTTATATGCTGCAGATGAGGGCACACATTAGCTGGTTGTCCTAATGATGATCAGCATCACAGTCTATGCATTGCCAGATGTAGAGGGAGGTAGGTTTCCAGTCACCATGACCAGAGTACTGATGGACATGATTGAGCTGTAGATAGTGTTCACTTGGGCACCAATTTTTTTGGCTCAAGTTTACAAGGAGCTATGGGGGATTAGCCGACGGTGGTGATACAGCTTGTGCATGGCCCACCTGCTACACTTTTAGGCCTATGAGCATATCACAGTGACACATCCTCTCGGTCTTCTAGTGGCTATCCAGGCGGGCTTCAGGGTCAGATTAAGAAAATGGTGGGAGGTCATGGCACAGACGCGGGTGGATGGAGTAGTCAAGGACATCGACTACTACCGAGGGGTACTAGAGGTGCTGATCCCAGCAGATATCATTTAGAGACTGTACTTGGTGTACCCAACCTTCAGGGATCAAGGAGAGCAGCTGGTCGGGGCCCAGAGTTTGAGATGGGTCAGAGGCAGATGAGCTGGTGAGCTCGAGCGAATCCCAGTAGAGAGAGTGCGATGCCAATATGGGCTGCTTCAGGATGTGCCACCCACGTTCCCATAGTACAGGTGGGATGATATTGAGGCACCACTCCCACTGTCAGAGGAGAAAGAGGGCCCAAATTTTGAGGAGTTGTTGGCATGACCTGGGGTAGCTAACCCAAGTTATACAGAGGCCTACTCGACATGGTGGGTAGGGCATTATACAGGGGTGCAGGTAGGGCCACAGCTAGATCTGTAGACTGTCACCAGGGATTAGGATACATCCCATGAGGAGAGGGATACAGTGTGATAAGAGAGGGATGTGGCACAGGCCCAAGTGACCATTTTGCATGGATAGGTCATGGCTTTATAGAGGTAGTTCGCAGGGGTGACAGGATAGATGACAGAGATGATAGGTTAAGTGGCAGCTCTGACAAGACAGGTTATGATGTTATAGGGACAATTGGCTACAGCCCAAGTATAGGTAGTGGCAGGGCAAGTTTTTGGAGGGCAGAGTAGTGGATAGTATCCACTTCAGCAGTCAGCTCAGCACCATCGGTGTAGCCAGCCTAGCCACAGCCATAGGGGTCAATTCAGGGTGCAGCATCAGGATTGATGGATCCACCACAGATGGTGCTCATAGCCAGATACAGGATGGCATTGGCTGAGATTGCTTATTATGAGAGGGCTATTATGGAGTTCCCTCAGATACAGTGATACTCAGAGATGAGGGATGAGCAGCACCGATAGAGATCGATGTCGCGTGCGACTACGTCAGACACCCACAGATGGTGTAGGTCAGAAAACAGAGATGATACGGCATCTTCACGGCTAACTCCACCACCACCACAACCACAGTTGTGATGCCAGATTTTGATTTTATTTTTGATGTATATACCAGCCTGTGAGCTGATGACAAGAGATGCTATATTTTTTGAGAGAGAGAGATGCACAAATTGTGCGATTGTATAAAAATTTGAGATATATATGATGATCATTTTGATTATTGACATGAGTTATGTATGTTGCTTAATGTTTTTATGACATTTTGATTTGATGGATGTGTTGATATGATGTTTATGATTATGATGACTAATGTGATGATGATAATGTTATAGTTAATGATTATGATGGATGTAAATGATTAATGTAAATAATTATGGATGTTTAATTTCATGATTTAAAGATTATATGATGTGAATGTTTAATGGTTATGGTAGTGATGTTTATGATTAATGACTATGATGGATATGATGAAAATAATTATGCTAATGATTATGAGAATATGTGATTAGTTGTGATGTGATTGACAGGTGACAAGAGAAGGTGACCGAAGAAAGTGACGAAGAGGATGGCCGAGCTAACCCCAGAAGACCCCATGTCAACTGAGTGATGCCTACATAGCCCTTGTCCTAAGGACCTTAGGCCAATGTAGTTCTCCCAAAAATGGAGGAAGAGTCAAAGAGATGGATTGGTCTTGGTCGAGGTCGAGGTCATGGTCAAAGAAAAGAAGGTTTGTCCATCAGAGAGATGAACAAATGGAGGTGGTCGAGCTAACCCCAGAAGACGTCGTGTCATATGAGTGCTGCCTACATAGCCTCGGTCTTAGGGCCTCAGACCAATGTAGTTTAGACAAAGGGTCAAAGAGGTCGATAGGTTGGTTTGGTCAAGTGTTGAAATGATGAGGATACATGATGTCACAGCCTTTTTCAAATGGTGTATTCTGTAACATTGGTTGAGGTTTTTCATCCCTAAAAATTTTCCATAGTCATGATGGATGTATGCTAAAAATGAATGAGGTCTATTTATGCTTCAGCAAGTATTGGTTTATGCTTAACATAAATTGTGTAGTTCATAGTTTCCATGTGTATTGATGTCCATAGAAACTAGTGTGAATAGGCTATGTGAGTGGTCTGGAAAAGAGTCAAGTTGAGTTGATTTGACAAGTGATGAAGGGTGTAGTTGAATGTGACCAAAGTGTAAAAGAAGTGAAAGGCATAATTTCCCTTTCATTGACAAGGACCAGAATGATAGCATAGATAGGTGTTGTTAGAACAAAAGAGCCCCATTCATACGTTACGTCATTGATCATGGTTGTGTTAGAGTGGTAATCGAATCACTTTGACATTAAAGTGAGCTTGAAGTCCCTTGAGCAGGGGATATGACAAGAGGAGATAGGGTAACCCATTTTAAGAGTAGAGATAACCTTGCCCCTTTTTATAAGAGATCCTGAGACAAGTATAAGCTAAGTGCATGACCCAATTTTTTTTTTTTTTTGGTGCAGACTGATCAATGCGGGAAGTCTACATAGAGATGTCATTTTGTTTGGTGGTCATTTGTGAAGTTGATCGATGCAGGAAGCTTCTTAAGAAAGTGTTGTTTGTAGCAAGATTTAGTCATAGCCATCCTTCGAGGGAGTGGTCTATATTTTTGCTTTATATATAAGGGCTTTGAATAGTTGTCCTTCAAGGGCGCAGTCTATTAGCTACAGCAATGATAGTATAGTTGTCCTTCAAGAGAGCAGTCTGCCTTTTTGATTTTGATTTGGTGACCTTAGATATTTTGACATCTTGATTTATTTTTGATAGAATTTTGAGTCATGGACAAGACTATAAAAGTTCAAGGACTCCCTTTTATTAAGACAGGGCACCCATACTTTATAAAAGGGTTATAGAGAATTTGTTAAAGGGAATAAGGTTGAAGGAAATGAGGATTAAGAGGACGGAGGTTGCTCAAGGAACGAGCTCAAGTTAAATGTCAAGTGGATGAGTACTCGACTAACAGTAGAATGGTCGCAGATGCAACGCATTAAGAGGCTCAAGTTCTGGCCATCCATCGAGAGAGGACAGACAATAAGTCCCTGACCCATACTTGTGCGTGATGATGAAAGGTCCGAGCCAATTAGGGGCAAACTTGCCTCGTTTACGTCATTCCATATTGGTCACGTGCTGATTGATGTTTGATTAAGAAGTTGATCGATGCTTGGTCGAGGTCATGATAATTGCTTGGTTGATTGACGCCTGGTCGATGATTAAGAGGTTGGTTTGATGTTTGGTCGAGGCTGGTTTAATGTTCGATCAAGGTTTGGTCAATGGTCGATTGAATGTTTGGTCAAGGTCAAACTCCCCCCAGTCATTTTATGGTAAGAAGAATGTCTAACACCCAGTGCAGATGATCAATGGGTTAGATGACGAGAATGAGAGACCTGGGTACCCCATCTGACTGATAGGTTAGAGGTTCCAAGCGAATGGCATTTAGGCATTGAAAAAGTTAGGAGGGATTGAAACCATTGACTCCGTAGGTGAAGAAGGAAGAATGGGCAAGTTTGGAGGAGATTGGTCGATGGTGAGGTCGAGACAAAAGTTTACAGAGGCCTGAGTGAGATCTTGGTATCCCAGGCCATACCATTTCTTGGCATTGTCATCATTGAGAGATTCAATAGGCTGATGGGAGCCTTGCTCATAATGCTCGAAGCCAAAACCCTTCCAAGCGCACCTATAAAGGTAGGTGTGAGCAAAGGCAGGGTTACTAAGGAATGAAAAGTCTGATGTGAATGGCTGGGGTGAAGAGAGAGGATTACCATCAATAGAAGCTTGATTGAGCCCCCCATAGATGACGTTGGTTTAGAGGTGAGGAGGACCATAAGGCATGACCATCTCGATCTGATGGTCATAAATGGGGTTGTGATGAAGGCGTCTGTACTCTTGTGGAGTTTGGAACATGTATAAGGTCAGCAAGTGATATTCCCTAAGTGAAAGTTGTTGAAAGCTATCTTTCAAGGGGTCTTTGGTTATCACTTGAAGAGGAGGGGTAAGGGCGACCACCGGTTGCAAACTAGTCAAAGCTTCTGCAGATGGAGGCGGTGTCAGGGCTGATGGCTTGATAGGAATGAGAACGTCATTTGGATGGTAGGTTGTGTTACAAGTTTTGAAAGGTGATGGCTCAGCGAGAATGGTGTGGACTTGCCCATCGTGTTCAAATTTCACACAACGGTGCAGGGTAGAGGGAACACAAGCCATGGCACGAATCCAGGGTCAGCCTAATAGCTTGTTATATTGAAACTCTCCTTTGATGATATAAAAGAGCTCTGGGACTATGCGCAGACCAACGTGAATGTGAAGGATGACTGTGCTGATGATTGTGACAGTGGTGTCATTGAAGGATTGCAAGATTGCATTAGTTTTGGATATGCAATTCTTGGGGAGGGCCAATTGATCGAAGGCATGGATAGAGATGATGTTGATGCTGGTGCCTCTGTCAATCATAACATGCTTAATACGTGTCTAATCAACATAGGCAGTGATGAAGAGGGTGGCGTCCTGATCTTCCGTGTTGGATATGGGAATCTCAGAGTCGCTGAATGTGATGGAGGCAACAGGGGCTAAAGAGTGGACAAGGGCAGTGAGTGGTTGGGGGTCATCGGGTTGGACCTCTGCTACCTGCAAGGCTCGGATGAGGGCTTGATAATGCTGGGGCGAGGTTTAGATGAGGTCATAAAGGGACATCTTTACGGGCGTCTGGTGATGTTGTTTTATCATGGAGTCATGGATTGCCCCTGAAGAGGAGGAAGAAGAGGGTTGAGATGTGCCAAGGATAGAAATTTTAGGCTTGGGCGGTTGAGGGGGCTTGATGAAAGGGCATGTCTTGGATGATGTTTTTAAGCGTCTTGCAATTTTTCGTGTCATGGCCTTTAACACGGTGGTAGTTACAGAAATCATTTTCTCTATACCACGCAGGGATGGCGCATGAGGGATCAAATTGTGGAGGTGGTCAGATTTGGGGGAGATTGAGAATCCCCTGTTTGACAAGCTTTTCCAACACAGACGCGTATGACTCTTTGAGTGGATTATACTATCATTGTACGTATCTCTGTTGGAATTGGCGGGTGATGCTTTGGGACGTGGATGGCTCAGATTGGTTAGTTGAAGGTAAAGAGGATGAAGGTCTAATGACTACAGCATTTGCTGATGCTTTAGACTTAGGATTAGATGAAGAGGGTTTAGAAGAAGAGGAGTCATTGGTCTTGGAGTTGGGATTCTTACTTGCAACTTGACTTTATTCTCCTTAATGGCACATAATTCAAGCTTGCAGGCCATCGTGAAGGCTTCATCAAAGGTACAAAAAGTTTGAACCCGTAAGGTAGAAAAAATATGCTTAGCATAGGCTTGGGAGAAAAGTTCAATAAGTTCAGGTTGAGGCAAGGAAAAGGAGAGCTGATTGATGAGACCTCTCTAGTGAGCAACGAAATTGGCTATGGATTTGTCCTCAAACTGTCGAATAGAATAGAGGTCTGTGATTGAGACCTTCTTGGTGATGTTGATAGAGAAGTGATCAAGGAGGAGTTGGGCTAGCTGGGTGAACGTGAAGAGAGAATGGCTGGCAAGGGAGCTATACCAGTCAAGCACAGCACCAGAGAGAGATGTGCATAAAAGTAACGCATCATCGTGGGCAATGAGATAACAGGCATATTTGAATGCCCGTAGGTGTTGTTGCGAGTCTTTTTTACTTTGAAAATGAGAAAACTTAAGAAGTTTCTACTGACTGAGATATGGCCTGATTAGGACAGAGGGATGAATGGGCTCATTGCAAATTTGCTCGTATGAGAGGGCATTGCGTGAGCCAGAAATGGAGGTCTCTAGGCTAGACATCTTGTCCATCAGCATTTTGATAATGTCTGCTAACAGATTGGTGGGTGGAGCACCCCCTAGGTTGTAGGGTGCTTGGAAGAGGCTAGAGGAGGCATATGACGTAGTTGGTTGCACCTGTAGGGGCGCAACATATGGATAACTAGTCGTAGGGATGAAAGTGGAGGCTAAGGGTGGTTGAGTAGAAGGCATGGCTAGGCTCGATGTTGCCATGAGAGGTTGGACTATGGTAACAGGGGCTAATGGATAGGAAGCCACCCTGGTGTTAATAGGAGCAAGGATAGGTGGAATAGAGATAACCAAATTTTGAAAAGGAGTAGAGACTGGTTGAATGTGCTGAGGTTGATAGAGGGCTGAAACCCTGATGGAAGTGGGCCCAGAGATAGAGGGAGAGGCCACACCTAGAAGGTTGGTCAAGGGTTGGTCATTGGTCGAGGTGATAGCCTGGGTGTCTAAAAGTTGAATTATGGACGTTGTCGATACGGTTGCAGTCTCGATTAGAGAGGTTAGCATTCCATAAATAAGATTGCCTAAGGAGTCTCGCATTCAGCTTCACGCGAGATAGTGCTGCAAGGCTTTAACATTGAGGTTCAAGAATCATTCGAAATCTTGGTCCCCTTCAGGGACAATGGGAGTCTGGGTCGGGGTCGGGCGAGTAAGAGTTCTTTCAGTCTCTGAGTGGAACTCCATTATGAGACTGGTTATGGACGGGGTTGATGGAAGCGATTGATGCCTCACGTGGTCGATAAGAGCCTTGGTTTGACTGCGATTCAAAACCATTCAAGCCAAGAAAGAACGTCCTCATAGGCTCAAACAAGCAGATAAGAATAGAAAAGATGAAGAGCACAAGCAAATCCTAAGCGTTAAATCCCTAAAAAATTATTAAAATCGTGGTGGCTTATGCTTTAGAATGTGTGTAAGAAGATTGGTTTTTGAGACGAGTCCTAGAAGAAGTAGTCTATGGATGGTTTTAGGTTAGTTATGGCGCTCAAAAAGTCTGTGTTAAGTTTTGTACATGGCCTGGTGCTAAGGAGCAAGCTCCCCTCACTTCACGAGTCCAGTGATAAGCTGGTCTTGCTTAGCCAAAATATACTTCCCCTAGAGATTAGACTCTACCAGAGAACAGAGTGGGCTTTCTCCTTGGTGATGAAATCTAAGTGGAATTACTGGGATGGGTAAGGTATCCGCTGGGTGATGAAATCTCAGTCAGGCCTTGTCTCAGGTGAGTTTTGATGTTTAATTTGGTGCAAGTGGTTTGGTTGTGTAACATAAAGTGGACTACGATTAATTCATGATGTAGTTATTAATTACTAGGTGTGGACTAAGAAATGCAAGCAAGCAAAAATGACATGCAATGTGTTTTAAGCTCAAGTCAAAATGTGAGTTTAAATGAAAACAAGTTGAGAAAGGGTTGAAGAATATGACTTTTGGCAAGTCTAAGATGCAAGAAAGAAAAGAAAAGTTCTTTTTAATCCCACTAATGGTGTCGTTTGGAAGAGAAAAAAGAGGTGAAAAGGGAGAAACCTAATGCACCTATATGAACAGAAAGAAAAAGGAACCCAAAGAAGACTCTAAGGTCCCACCGGGCATGCCAGAATGTTTCTATGCTATATTCGTTTTTCACATTCAAGAAAGCGAAAATGAGAAACTAAGAAAATAGACGAGGGTTTGTACGTACCAAGATTGTAGACGTGCACACCAAAATCAGACGATAGCAAGAACTCCTCTTTGCTTGTGGAGGATGACACCTGAAAAGAAAAGACACTAAAACACGAAAAATGTTAGATGACAAGAAGGTGGACTGCCAAGCCAAAGCTTGGTCCTAGAAGCGTAAAGGCTTCTTGAAGGATGACAGTCCACTATTAAAACAGAATACTTAACAAAAATAGAAATGAGAAATGATGAAAGACTAAAAAAAGAAATTGAAAGCAAAAGCATACCTAATATGTAGCAGTCTGCCTTACACAGTCGCTGACGTCGGTGGTTCTGCCGGTGTCGGTCAAGGAAGGTCACCGACGTCAGTTAGGCTACCGACATCGGTAGGGGTAATGGTCGAGGACGGTCTAGGTAATGGCTAGGGATGGGTTACAGGGCTAGTTTCTGGTCTACAGAGTGGTCTAAGGCTTCGTTTGGGGGTCAGGAAGATTGTATGGGATTCAGAGGGACTATTTGGGGGTCTGTGCAGAGCTGGTTGGGCAGAGGGGATTGTCGGGAGAGTGACTGGCTGGGAACCAAAAGCAAAAGGGGGATGAATGAGAGGCAGGGATTTGAGAAGGCTTTTTAGCCTCTCAAAGAAGGGCAGGGAAGGTTTAGGTAGTGATTAGCTGAATAGATAGATTCAAATAAAAAATAAAATGGAAAACAAGTCTGTGCTTACCTCTTGCTTGTTGATTGAAGAATGGGGGAGCCTGTTGTTGGCGCTGTTGAAGGTCTTGCAAGTACCAAGAGCCTGGAACTGTCTTTGCAAAAGTACCTGTAGTTAGTGTTGTTGTTGTATGAGGGGAAGAGAAAGGGAATATGAATGCCAAAGCATCTAAAGAGTATCTGTTTGTGCCAGAGGGGGAGAATAGTTATAGAAAATTGTTTTGAAGGCTGCCGATGTTGGCAGAACTATCGACATCGGCCGCATAATGACCGACGTCAGTGGTCGAAGAATGGGGGCAGAGGCTAAAATTAACCTCTGTCTATTCTTACACACTGCCAGGTCAAGGGGCCATGGGAAAATGATTGAGCAAGGCATAAATGGACGCGGGAGGAACGATAAAAGAGAGATTTGGGCAATAAAGGCTAGGAGAGAGGTGGGAGGATCCAAGGTGGCATGGGTGAGGTGGAAAGGGGGAGCAAATTAAAATATTTATTTATTTTAATTTAAAAATGGAGGGGACTAGGACAAGTGCTAGGACATAGACCAATGGGGCCAAGGGCAGAGGATGACCTAGGGGGTAGACACGATTTTAGTGTCTACATTTACCACTTTTTGTCTTGTTGGTTGTTCTTGACGAACTGCAAGACAAAAATAGGAGTTGGTTGCCGCAGGTATGGGATGAGGTGTTCTTCCCTCAAAGCGGGAGTCGAGGGAAGGGAACCTAATGTCGGGTGCCAATTTGACAGAAAGTGGATGGAGATGGTGAGTGGAAATGTTGCAATAGTCGTGATTGCGCGTATACCACTTCACGGGATGGTCGGGTCAAATTGTCGTAGGTCGAGGGTCGAGGAGTGCCAAAATGGAAATAACTGGGCCCCAGCATTTGGTCATAGCTGATCAGGTTATTCAATCTAAGCTGAAACTTCAATGGTCATCGTGTTTCAGGTATCTCAGGCTCAGAAAGTTCTCCCAGAAACACGAAAATGTCACAAGTAGTGGGGATCAATTGGCTTGCGATCTTATACTTGTGAGATTCAAAATGTGGTCTGCAAACAATTTGCTAACCAATCGTGAGGTAGCATACATAAAAAAAACAAGGCAAAGTCATCTTGGAAGTGGTCAGGGTCAAAGGAGATAGGCATGATCTCCGAGGTCTGGCGGTCGAGGCAGGCGGAGGCAAAAGTTATCTCAAGTGTGCCCCAGGGGGCTAAGATGACTTCTACTGGAGGGCTAACTGATTGGCGACATGATTGGGGGCAATGGACGTTGGTGATAAAATTGACGTCAGTAGCCCAAATGGACCAGCGTCAGTAGGAAACGGCCGACATCAGCGGCCTAGAGCACGCCGATGCCGAGGTCGGTGGCATGCCAAATCTGACAAAACTAGATTGACAACCCACCAAAAGTCATTTGTTATTTGTTGAATGGAGAGAAAAGAGGCTCTAGAGCTAAGTGAGTGAAAGTGACACAAAGCTGATCGAGGAGCGGTGTGAGGTGGCAGAGGAACATTGGTGGAGAGAGAGAGAGTCGATTGGAGGCTACAATAGTCATGATTTTGATTTAGTGACCTTGGATATTTTGACATCTTGATTTATTTTTGACAGAATTGTGAGTCATGGACAAGACTATAGAAGTTAAAGGACTCCCTTTTATTAGGACAGGGCACCCATACTTTATAAAAGGGTTATAGAGGATTTATTAAGGGGAATAAGGTTGAAGAAAATGAGGATTAAAAGGATGGGAGTTGCTCAAGGGATGAACTCAAGTTAAATGTCAAGTGGATGAGTACTCGACTAATAGTAGAATGGTCGCAGATGGAATGCATTAAGAGGCTCAAGTTCTGGCCGTCTGTCGAGAGAGGACAGATGATAAATCTCTGACCCATACTTGTGTGTGATGACGAAAGGTTTGAGCCAATTAGGGGCAAACTTGCCTTGTTTACTTCGCTCCATATTGGTCACGTGTTGATTGATGTTTGATTAAGAAGTTGGTCAATGCTTGGTCGAGGTTATGATAAGTGCTTGGCTGATTGACACCTGATCAATGATTAAGAGGTTGGTTTGATGTTTGGTCGAGGCTGGTTTAATGTTTGGTCAATGGTCGATTGAATGTTTGGTCAAGGTCAAACTCCCCCCAGTCATTTTGTGGTAGAAAGAATGTCTAACACCTAGTGCAGATGATCAATGGGTTAGATGACGAGGAGAGACCTGGGTACCCCATCTGACTGATAGATCAGGGGTTCCAAGCGAATGGCATTTAGGCATTGAAAAAGTTAGGAGGGATGGAAACCACTGACTCCATAGGTGAAGAAGGAAGAATGGGAGAGTTTTGAGGAGATTGGTCAATGGTGGGCTCGGGACAAAGGTCTGCAGAGGACTGAGTGGGATCTTGGTATCCCAGGCCATACAGTTTCTTGGCATTTTCATCGTTGAGAGGTTCAATAGGCTGATGGGAGCCTTGCTCATAACGCCTGAAGCCAAAACCCTTCCAAGCGCACCTATAGAGGTAGGTGTGAGCAAAGGCGAGATTGCTAAAGAATGAAAAGTCTGATGTGAATGGCTAGGGTGAAGAGAGAGGATTGCCACCAGTAGGAGCTTGATTGAGCCTCTCATAGACGAGGTTGGTTTGAAGGTGAGGAGGACCATAAGGCACGACCATCTCGATCTGATGGTCGTAAATGGGGCTATGGTGAAGGCATCCATACTCTTATGGAGTTTGGAACATGTCTAAGGTCAGCAAGCGATATTCCCCAAGTAAAAGTCATTGAAAGATGTCTTCCAAGGGGTCTTTGGTTGTCACTTGAAGAGGAGGGGTAAGGGCGACCATCGGTTGCGAACTAGTCGAAGCTTCTGCGGATGGAGGCAGTGTCGGGGCTGATGGCTTGATAGGAATGAGAACGTCATTTGGACAGTATGTCATGTTACAAGTTTTGAAAGGTGATGGGTCAGCGGGAATGGTGTGGACTTGCCCGTCATGTTTAAATTTCACACAATGGTGTAGGGTAGAGGGAACACAAGCCATGGCGCGAATCCAGGGTCGGCCTAATAACATGTTATATTGAAACTCTCCTTCGATGATATAAAAGAGCTCTAAGACTGTGTGCGAATCAATGCAAATGTGAAGGATGACTGTGCCGATGGTTTTGGCAGTGGTGTCATTGAAGGATCACAAGATTGCATCAGTTTTGGATAAGCAATTCTTGGAGAGGGCCAATTGATCGAAGGCATGGGTAGAGATAATGTTGATGCTGGCGCCTCTGTCAATCATAACACGCTTAATGCATGTCTGATCAACATAGGCAGTGATGAAGAGGGTAGCGTCCTGATCTTTCGTGTTGGATGTGGGAATCTCAGAGTCGCTAAATGTGATGGAGGCAACAGGGGCTAAAGAGTGGACAAGGGAAGCGAATGGTTGGGGGTCCTCAGGTTGGACCTCTGCTGCCTGCAAGGCTCAGATGAGGGCTTGATGATGTTGGGGCAAGGTTTGGATGAGGTCATAAAGAGACATCTTTACGGGCGTCTGGTGAAGTTGTTTTATCATGGAGTCATGGATTGCCCCTGAAGAGGAGGAAGAAGAGGGTTGAGATGTGCCAAGGATAGAAATTTTAGGCTTGGACGGTTGAGGGGGCTTGATGAAAGGGTAGGTCCAAAGAATGGCGGCTTTTTTTTTCGCCTTGTCTTTGTGTGACCTAGTGGTTATGTGGATGGCATTGATTTCAAAGATAGGGGGTGAAGAAGGGGCCATGGCCTGCTGATGAGATGTTGATGTGGTTGAAGAGGTTTGAGGGATATGGGAAGGAGTCGAGGGGCAGTCAAGAGTGTCCTCAAGAAGAAGAGTGTTCTTCTCCATGTAGCAGTGAATGACAGCCTTGAGGGCACAGCAACTCTCGGTATCATGTCCTAGCATATGATGATATAGGCAAATATTCGTATCATCAAACCAGGAGGGCTTAGACCCGAGAGGTTGAAAAGGTCTGATGGGCGAAAGGGTTATGCTGGAAGTCTGCAAAAGTCAGTGCAATATTAAAGCGTATGAACCCACCAAAGGGTCCGTGCTCATTGATGTGTGCGATGCTGGTGACTTTTGCTTGGACGGCATCGAGGGAGGTTTCCATACCACCTTTTGGTTTGATGGTGCGACAACAGGAGAAGATAACACTTTCTTCATGAGAGGTGCTGCCTTTTTAGGAGAGGGTAGGCTAGTGGTAGGCAAAGGGAGCAGAGGAGGCAAATTGTTTTGATTAGAGGTCAGAGTAGGGAAGGTTTTGATTATGGTCTAAGGGTGAGAGCCCAAAATAGTGGGCAATGGTGACGAGGGAGGAGGAGTTCACCCCAGTGGTTTGGCAGTCTTCTTTGATTTGGTTGGAAGACTACTATTGGTCGGGGTCTGGTCTAAGTCCACCTTCACTTGTGAATGAGTGAGGTTAGAGACAGGGCGAACGCTGAGTGACTTAATTGCCTTTGATTGGGTAGATGTGGGTTTTGGTCTTGATGCGATTGGTTGAGGTTTAGAAGGCCTAGAAGTGGAAGCCTAGTTTTGGTTGGAAGTCTTGGGAGATTCTGCCATGAGAGGATTGGCAGCATGAGATGAGAGGGAACAGGCATGCTGAAGAGCTTTAAGTCACTCCCACAATACCTGATGCTTCACTTTTCTTGAAGGGAGAACTCTGATTTTCTCCACTAGTCGGGAAAATGGTTGAGAAGATGTTGGATGAGGCTTGGGCCCTTGGGAAGATGTGGATGGTTGTGGGGCCGAAGATGAGATTGGCGTAATAGTCTCGGACCCTAGGCATGATAAAGTCAAGGCAGGTTCGTCTTTGGTCGGAGACGAAGGAGAGGCAGGTTCTTCCCTGGGTGGAGAAGAAACCAGAGAATGAGTCTCCTCTAGAGGGTAAAGGGTAGGGATGATTGTGCCCTACACTTGCAGTTGAAGAGCATGAAGGGTTGGGTCTTCCATGGGTAGCAAGAAGGAGGATGGTGAGACTGGTGGTGGCAGTAAGGTCGAGACATCCTCCAATATGAGAGAGGTTGATGGAGAACTAACCAGAGAAAGAGGTTCGTCCACATGTGATGGACTAATGGATGGACTAACCTCTTGAGTTTGTGAAAGAGGTCAGTCAGGGATGAGGGGCGAGACTGTATTGACTGTTCATATATTATGTTCATGAGTGTCATCAATCATGGTCTGGACATTGTTTTGAGTCAGAAGATGATTGGGAAATGGTTGCTTGAAGATGTCGATGGCTTGATTGGGTGGCGCATTGGGATTGTCAAGGATGAGGTCACCCTTTTCCAGCATGTCTTGGATGATGTTTTTAAGGGTCTTACAGTTTCTCATGTCATGGCCTTTAACACGATGGTAGTTGCAAAAATTGTTTTCTCTATACCATGCAAGAATGGCACGTGAGGGATCAAATTGTGGAGGTGGTCGGATTTGGGGGAGATTGAGAACCCCCTATTTGACAAGCTTTTCCAGCACAGATGTGTATGACTCTATGAGTGCAGTATACTGTCATTGTACGTATCTCTGCTAGAATTGGTGGGTGATGCTTTGGAACGTGGATGGATCAGGCTGGTTAGTTGAAGGTGAAGAGGATGAAGGTCTAATGACTACAGCATTTGTTGATGCTTTAAACTTAGGATTAGATGAAGAGGGTTTAGAAGAAGAGGAGTCATTGGTCTTGGAGTTGAGATTCTTACTCTATAACTTGACTTTATTCTCCTCGATGGCACGTAATTCAAGCTTGCAGGCTATTGTGAAGGCTTCGTCAAAGGTGTGGAAGGTCTGAACCTGTAAGGTGGAAGAAATATGCTTGGCACAGGCTTGGGAGAAAAGTTCAATAAGTTCAGGTTGTGGCAACGAAAAGGAGAGTTGATTGATGAGGCCTCTCTAGCAAGCAACAAAATTGGCTATGGATTCGTCCTCGAACTATTAGATAGAATAGAAGTCTGTGATTGAGACCTTCTTAGTGATGTTGATAGAGAAGTGATCAAGGAAGAGTTGGGCCAACTGGGTGAACATGAAGAGAGAATGGCTGGCAAGGGAGCTATACCAGTCAAGCACAGCACTAGAGAGAGACGTGCATAAAAGTAACGTATCATTGTGGGCAATGAGATAACAGGCATGTCTGAATGCCCGTAGGTGCTGTTGCGGGTCTTCCTTGCTCTAAAAATGAGAAAACTTAGGAAGTTCTCACTAACTGAGATTTGACCTGATCGAGATAGAGGGATGAATGGGCTCATTGCAAATTTGCTCATATGAGAGGGCATTACGTGAGCCAAAAACGGAGGTCTCTAGGCTAGACATCTTGTCCATCAGTATTTTGATGATGTCTGCTGATGGATTGGTGGGTGGAGCGCCCCCTAGGTTGTAGGGCACTTGGAAGAGGCTGGAGGAGGCATACGACATAGTTGGTTGCGCCTATAGGGGCGTAACGTATGGATAACTAGTCGTAGGGATGAAAGTGGAGGCTAAGGGTGGTTGAGTAGAAGGCATGGTTAGGCTCGATGTTGCCATGAGAGGTTGGATTGTGGTAACAGGGGCCAATGGATAGGAAGCCACCCTGGTGTTAATAGGAGCAAGAGTAGGCAAAATAGAGACAACCAAATTTTGAAAAGGAGTAGAGACTGGTTGAATGGGCTGAGGTTGATAGGAGGCCGAAACCATGATGGAAGTGGGCCCAGAGATGGAGGGAGAGGCCACACTTGAAAGGTTGGTCAAGGGTTGGTCATTGGTCGAGGTGATAGCTTGGGTGTCTAAAGGTTGAACTACAGACGCTATCGATACGGCCGTAGTCTCGATTAGAGAGGTTGGCATTCCATAAATCAGATTGCCTAAGGAGTCTCGCGTTTAGCTTCACGTGAGATAGTGCTGCAAGGCTTTGACATTGAGGTCTAAGAATCATTCAAAATCTTGGTCCCCTTCAAAGATAATGGGAGTCTGGGTCAGGGTCGAGCGAGTAGGAGTTCTTTCAGTCTCCGAGTGGAACTCCATTATGGGACTAGTTATGACGGGGTAGATAGAAGCGATTGATGCCTCGCATGGTCGATAAGAGCCTTGGTTTGACTGCGAGTCAAAACCATTCAAGGCAAGAAAGAACATCCTCACAAGCTCAAACAAGCAGATAAGAACAGAAAATATGAATAGCATAAGCAAATCCTAAGCGTTAAATCCCTAGAAAATTATTAGGTTCGTGGTGGCTTATGCCTTAGAATGTGTGTAAGAAGATTGGCTTTTGAGATGGGTCCTAGAAGAAGTAGTCTATGGATGGTTTTGGGTTAGTTATGGTGCTCAAAATATCTGTGTTAGGTTTTGTACATGGCCTGGTGCTAAGGAGCAAGCTCCCCTCACTTCACGAGTCCAGTGATAAGCTGGTCTCGCTTAGCCAAAATATATTTCTCCTAGAGATTAGACTCTACCAGAGAATAGAGTGGGTTTTCCCCTTGGTGATGAAATTCAAGTGGGATTACTAGGACGGGTAAGGTATCTGCTGGGTGATGAAATCCTAGTCGGGCCTTGTCTCAGGTGAGTTTTGATGTTTAATTTGGTGCAAGTGGTTTGGTTGTGTAACATAAAGTGGACTATGATTAATTCATGATGCAGTTATTAATTACTAGGTGTGGACTAACAAATGCAAGCAAGCAAAAATGACATGTAATGTGTTTTAAGCCCAAGTCGAAATGTGAGTTTGAATGAAAACAAGTTGAGAAAGGGTTGAAGAATATGACTTTTGGCTAGTCTAAGATGCAAGAAAGAAAAGAAAAGTTCTTTTTAATCTCGCTAATGGTGTCGTTTGGAAGAGAAGAAAGAGGTGAAAAGGGAGAAACCTAATGCACCTATATGAACAGAAAGAAAAAAGAACCCAAGGAAGACCCTAAGGTCCCACCGAGCGTGCCAGAATATTTCTATGTTATATTCATTTTTCACATTCAAGAAAGGGAAAATGAGAAACTAAGAAAATAGATGAGGGTTTGTACATACCTGGATTGTAGACGTGCGCATCAGAATCAGACGATAGCAAGAACTCCTCTTTGCTTGTGGAGGATGACACCTGAAAGGGAAAGACACTAAAACACGAAAAATGTTAGATGACAAGAAGGTGGACTGCCAAGCCAAAGCTTGGTTTTAGAAGCGCAAAGGCTTCTTGGAGGATGATAGTCCACTATTAAAACAAAATACTTAACAAAAACAAAAATGAGAAATGATGAAAGACTAAAAAGAAAGAAACTAAAAGCAAAAGCATACCTGATATGTAGCAGTCTGCCTTACACAGTCACTGACGTCAGTTAGGCTGTCGACGTTGGTAGGGGTAATGGTCGAGGACGGTCTAGATAATGGCCAGGGACGGGTTACAGGGCTGGTTTTTGGTCTGCAGAGTGGTCTGAGGCTTCGTCTGGGGGTCAGGAAGACTGTATGGGATTCAGAGGGACTGTTTGGCGGTCTGTGCAGAGCTGGTTGGGCAGAGGGGATTGTCAGGAGAGTGACTGGCTGGGAACCAGAAGCAAAAGGGGGATGAATGAGAGGCAGGGCTCTGAGAAGGCTTTTCAGCCTCTCAGGAAAGGGCAAGGAAGGTCTAGGCAGTGATTAGTTGAATAGATAGATTCAAACAAGAAATAAAATGGAAAAAAGCGCTGTGCGTACCTCTTGCTTGTTGATTGAAGAATGGGGGAGCCTGTTGTTGGTGATGTTGAAGGTCCTGCAAGTACCAAGAGCCTGGAACTATCTTTGTAAAAGTACCTGTAGCTAGTGTTGTTGTTGTACAAGGGGAAGAGAAAGGGAATATGAATGCCAAAGCGTCCAAAGAGTATCTGTTCGCACTGGGGGGGAGAATAGTTGCAAAAAATAGTTTTGAAGGCTGTCGACGCCGGCAGAACCATCGACGTCGGCTGCATAATGACCGACGTCGTTGGCCGAAGAATGGGGGCAGAGGCTAAAATTAGCCTCTGTCCGTTCTTGCACGCTGCCGGGTCAAGGGGCTATGGGAAAATGGTCGATGAAGGCATAAATGGATGAAAGAGGAAGGATAAAGGCGAGATTTCGGCAATAAAGGCTAGGAGAGAAGTGGGGGATCCAAGGAGGGGATCCAAGGTGGCATGGGTGAGGTGGAAAGGGGGAGCAAATTAAAATGTTTATTTATTTTAATTTAAAAATGGAGGGGACTAGGACAAGTGCTAGGACATAGACCAAGGGGACCAAGGGGGGAGGACGACCTAGGGGGTAGACACGATTTCAGTGTCTACAATGGGTAAAGAATAGTTATTCTTTAAAGATGACTGATTCAGATTCTTGAAATCACATAGATGTAAATTTTGTCATTCTTCTTCCTCACATGGACTATGTTGGCAATCCATGTGGAATGATGAGTTGAAAAAATTATCCTAGCATTCAGCATTTTTTGTATTTCAGACAAAATAGTACCTGATATCTTTAGATTATACTACCAGGATTTTTGCTTGTAAGGCACCGAATCATCTTTAAGAGGAATTTCATGGTGAATTTCTTCAAGCATGAGCGACTTCAGATCATCATAAAAGTATGCCAAAACATCCATGTAATGGCAAAGCAAGTCAATAAATTTGAGTTTCTCTTTCAAAGTACAGCACTTCCCAATGTTCACCATCTTGGAATTTTTCTTGGTACCCAAATTTATCTAATCAAACCCCTGGGAGGATTTTGAATCTATTTGTTGTTGTTTGATGACCCTATTGTGCTTCTCAAACAGTTTCTCAAGAGAAACCAGTCCTTTGGGAATTTTATTCCCTTTTAATTGCAAAAAAATTTCACTTACGTCTGAATTCATTTTAGGAGCCAATTCGAATTTCTGGAGCTTACTGCATTCGAAGTGAAGTTGTTCGACACTGTCTTTTTGTTCTAAAAAGGCAATGATTTGGTTGTCACCATTGAACACTTGCCAATGATTGGCATTATCAAGCACACTTGGTAGAAAGACCAATTCGATAGTGTACCTATTTCCTTTGAAATCTAGGTGAGGAACTAAGAGGGTTGCTGAAATAGCCAGTGTATCAGCTCGATCATTGAATTACCTAGGTATGGCAGAGATTATAAAAGCATCAAAGCTTTCAATTTGATCCTAGACTAGATTCCAATAATGATGTAATCTCTTATTTTTGGTTTGATACAGTTTCCTTACTTGACAAACCACCAGTTCAGCATCTCCTTTGGCATGAAGAATTTTAATGCCTTTATCTCGACCAGCCTTCAATCCAAGCAATAGAGATTCGTACTAAGCTGTGTTGTTGGTATTGTTGAACTGCAACTTGTATGCAAAAATAAAAATAACTCCTTGAAGAGATATCAAAACAATTCCAACCCCTGAGCCGGTAGAAGAATTACCGCCATCAAATTCTAGGATCCAAACATTATCAAAAATTGATCTTTCCTTAGATTTCTTCTTGCTTGAAAGGGGGAATTTTTTTCATCTATAATGCACCCTACCAATTCTTCTGATGTCTCATCTGAGTCGATTCCTAGACCATCACCTACAAGACTTTCATCTAATGAAACATGAATATCCTCTGTGGTTAAGAAGTAATTACCCATGCTTGAAGATTCAAACAAAATTTGAGCTTCAAGCGCTGATGTCTAAGTGACAACATATTTTGATTCCTTTTCAGGAAGTAGTCTCTACATGATGCCTTTGATAGGAATCCTCACTTTAGATAGGTCCATGCTCAATTTTCCACCAACATCCTTGCAAAAAAAATTCTCCAAAAGAATGCCATATGAGGCTGGAACGTCGGCCACCATGACTGTCATCTTGATTCTTTTATCTAGAAATGATGCAAATGCAAATTGGGTGTTTTTAATTTGTCTTAGCAGAGATACTTATTTGTTCTCCATAGAGAAACATCTCTCAAATGTCTTGGTCAGTGTGAGACCAAGAGATTCTGCTACTTTGGTAGGTATGGCATTGTCTAAAGCACCAAAATCAATGATGTAGTTGCTCAACATGTGACCGTTTATCAACAGAGAAACATAGAAAGGCTCTATTTTCCAAGGGCAAGCAGGAGTAATGACAAAATTATTTAGGATGGGCATGTTCCTTGAGGGATCATGACTTACTTTTATAATCTCTTATCCTGCAGAGATGGCTTTATTCTTCACACACTCTACTAACCTGTCCAACTGTTCAAGATTGGATTGCAAGAATTCAAATTCAGACATTTGAATTTTAGTCTTCTTAACATGGTCGATTATGTCAAATTACTGAAATGGACTAAAAACAAAGGATGGGAGTTCATCCTTTTAGTTTTTGGGAGGAGGACTGGCCTGCGAGTTAGAAGTTGAAGGTGCAAAAATGTTTGGTGTACTTACTTTTCGTGTAATCACTAGGTCCTTTGGCTAGAAAGGCAGAGTATTTCCATGCTTAACAATTGAAATTGTTGGTTGAGGTCGCTCCTCTATCTTCTCTTTATCAGCTTTCTAGGTTGACTAATTTTTGGACCGGGTGAACACAGTATATGATCCATCATCGGCTTTCCCTTCACTTTTGGGTTCATCCTGATAATTCAGAGAACCAATGTTGGAGTCACTAGCTAATTCTTCTTGGCCTTTTGCAAGGAGATTAGTGTCATTTTATTTGTTTAATTTAAGTTGAAAAGAGAAATCAAATTCTGTTTTGAGATATCCAACTACTGAATTAGTTGGGGGTGCTTCAAAGGCAAGTTTCCCTTGTGGAAGAGGAAGATGATTTGGTTGGCCTTGATTCCTGGCAGCATTGCATTGGTATGACTGATTGGAGAACGTCCTTCTTGGCAATCTCTATACAAAGGAGCTAAAGATATCCCTTCTGCCATTTGCTTCCTGAGAACTAGCAACTCATTTGTCAGCTTTTACACCATTGGATCAGTGGTACCTGTAGATGGATATTCAGAAGATGAAGAAGATTTACCTCTATTAGGATCTCTCCTTATCTTTCCAACCAAGATAAGGTCATCTTCCACCTTAGTGGTCAAATCCTGAGCTACAGTAAGGTCTATTTAACCAGCACATCTTAGAAAAAAACTCACTTCAGATAGCTGAGAGTTGATGAAAAAACATTTGAGGTTTTCAAGTGTTTGTCGAGCAGTTGCAAGAATTTTGTTCCTCAGTTTATCAAACTTGGCTATGAAATCCTTCATTAGTTCATGAGGCTCCTTCTTCATTTGTGTGAGTTGAGCCAACAGGGCATGCGCATCTTCTGCAGACTTGAATTTGGCTTTGAGAGTGTTTCAGTCAGTCATAGTTTGTATTTGTAAACTAAAAATACAAGTGTAGTACATCCACAAAACACTTTCACGTTTAAGAGATCCTTTAATTTCTCACTTTTTTTTGTTTACTTTTGTATAAATAAATTAAAACCAAAATTAAAATGAAGATTAGAATATAATAACAATCAAATAAAATCATAATAAATCACCATCAAATTGATAACGGAGTTTAGCTTCAATAGCCTACGTCTTCAGGTCTGTTCGAAGTGATGACCGTTCTCATTAATTTTGTATAAAAAATGAATTTTAAATTTAATAAAAGTCTTCAATTCACCTTCTCTAATCTTTTTTTACTTATAAATATATCTCTCAGACCTGAAAATAATGGCTCAAGATCATACAAAGCAATAACAAGGCTTTAACCTTCTTAAATCTCTTTACATAGTCAATTTTATGTCCCTATTCAAGTAGATTTTCATCTCTTTTATAACACTTAGACCTCTGTCACTGAAGTGGTCAAGGCATTAACTTTTTATGACAAAGTTGCAGGGTTCAAAACTGTCGGCCACCTTTCTAAGTGCTTTGGAAGAGTGAAAAGGTCGACCTCCTCCTTTCTGGGCGCGCTTTGACTTTGTTTTGTCCCACATTTGTAGGGAATTCAGTTTTCCATGCTTAAAATAGAGGAGTTTATTCTTTTTCAAATGCCTAAGACTTAGGCACCAACTTAGGCCACTACTTTGACTTGGTCTTAGCATGATTGGTGGGATGATGTGGCATGTGACGTGGCAGTTTGGCCTTTGGCACCTTGTTTCAAGGTGATAAATGTTTTAAAAAATTTCAAATAACATGTGGATAAAAACACCAAACCAAATTTGTTTTTGCACCTAATTATTTTTTCACGTGTCAAATGGCTATTGGTCCACTTGGCATATTTCAACAGTGCCACGTCACTTTCGACACCCCTTGTTTTTACCTATCGCAAGATTTCTTCAACTAGTTATATCTTGAGCATCCAGACTCCATTTTTTATTCCAAAAGAAGCGGTAGAAAGCTCTCAACGAATGCTATAATTTACAAATGATTTGAATAGCATTTGAAGACTTTTAAAAATAGAATGGTACATGGATCCACCTGGATCATTCCTCCCCATTGAGAGCTTTTAGACCTCTGAAAGTTGAAATTAATTGGTAATGAGGTGAAGGTATTTTTCCCTCACCTTTCTGACTTCCATCCATCTGGCCTTGGTTGGGTGCATCCCTTTGAGACCAACACGAAGATATTCAGCATTATCTATTCATGAAGTTTGCATATTTCTATCAAGTATAGTATCTACCTGCAATTATGTTAGATATTCAAGAGAAAAATCATCAACGAAAGGAATGGATACACTTTCATCATGATCAATTATCATTGGAGGCTCATACAATTTCAGATTTTCCATATTTACAACTAAATAAATCTACATGTAAGATGGTAAATCTAATCGAAAAGCATTTGTGCCAATTTTTTCTGTACTCAATTGGAGAAAAGTCAAGCCAAGTACAAATCTAGGGATGACAAACATCGTATTGATCACCAATTTGTTGTAAGTGATATAGTATGGCTTCACATTAGTAAGGAAAGACTGACAGGTGAAGGTAAGACTGATTGGTTTCAAATTTTTACCTTCACCTGTCAGTCTTTCCTTACTAATGTGAAGCCATACTATATCACTTACAACAAATTGGTGATCAATACGATGTTTGTCATCCCTAGATTTGTACTTGGCTTGACTTTTCTCCAATTGAGTACGAACAGTCTGATGTGTGAGTTGTATTTGTTCAATGAACTTCTTGGCTCGAATGGCTTCTTTTGGTTCACCAACAGTTGTATCCTGTCCATAGCAAATATCTAGAGGAGATTTAGGCAAGTATCCATAACAAACTTCAAATGGACATTTCATAGTAGAATAATGAAGTGCTCGGTTATATGCATGTTGTATGTAACACAATTGTTCATCCCGTAACTTTGGATTTTTATTGCTATAACCCCTAAGCAAATGTACCACAGTGCGATTCACAACATCTGTTTGTCTATCGATTTGTGAATGAAATGCAGTGCTCTTTTTTAATTTAGTGTACATTAGTCCCCACAAAGTTGACCAAAACTCCCCAATAAATCGAGAATCCTGATCATAAACAATTGAAGTAGGCAAACCAAAATGAACCCATACATGTTTAAAGAACAAATGTGCAGTGCCTTCGCCAGTAATTGTTTAGTGCAAGGAATCAAAACACACATTTTGCTAAATCTATCCACAACCACATATAAATAGTCATCGTTTCTTTGTTTCATAAGCAACCCCCCCACAAAATCCACGGAGATACTTTCCTAGGGACGAGTAAGAACAGGTAAAGGAGTATAAAGTCCCAGTTTCCTGTTACTAGGTTTACTTGTGGCACAAAGGGTACATCCCTTTATATATTTAGCAACATTTTCTTGCATACAAAGCCAGTAACAATACATTTTCAAATGTGCAACCATTTTAGCAACTCCAAAATGACTAAAAATAAGAGAAGTATGTGCTTCTCTAATCATATGCACCCTCTCATTTTGAGGAATACATAGTTTACCCAAATGATACAAAAGATCATTGTGTACATGATAGTTCAATTCTTCTACTTGTCTACTACTCATCAAGTCTTTATAAACATCCTAAAAATCAAGATCATTCACATATTGTTCTTTATAACTTTCATTAGACAAAGAACCATGTTGTAAAAGAATAAATGCAACAACCATAGGAGACCTAGATAGCATATCTGCAACCTTATTCTGAATACCTTTTTTATACTTGATCACAAGATGAAATTGTTGCAAGAAACCCATCCAACGAAAATGTCTAGACTGTTGTAGTTTGGTTTGTGATTGGAGATACTGTAAGGGCTGATGATCTGTATGTATTATTGTTTCTTTTCCCATAAAGTAATGTTTCTATTTTTTAACACTTTGAACCAATGCATACAATTCATTATCGTAAGTCAGATATTTTCTTACTGCAATTGTAAAGGTTTTAGAATGAAAATAAATTGGTTTTTTACCTTGCATTAAAATAGCTCTCATAGCATACTTACTTGCATCCGTCTCGATCTCAAATGGTTTTTGTATATTAGGAAGTGCCAAGACTAGAGCAGTATTTATCTTTTCTTTCAAAGTGTCGAAGGCTTTTTGTTGTTTGCCTCCCCACTAAAAGCCCTATTTCACACTTGTCAAAGAATGCAAAGGTGATGCAATATATGAAAATTGAACAATATACTTTCATCAAAACTATACTGCACCAATAAAACTTCTAACCTCAGTTGTGTTAGTGGGTGTAGGCCAATTAATAATGACTACCACTTTTGCAAGATCAATTTTCAATTTACCATGTCCTACAATGTAACCCAAGTATATCAAAGAGGTCTTGCCAAATTCATATTTTGACATTTTTAGATAAAGTTTTTCCCTTCATAATGCATCCATGACTTTTTTAATGTGGATCACATGCTCTTCCCAAGACTTGCTGAAAATCAATATATAATCTAAGTAAACTATAACAAAATCATCAAAGAACTATCTAAAAACATCATTCATCAATCTCATGAATGTCGTTGGGGCATTACACAATTTGAAAGGCATAACAAGCCATTCAAACAATCCCTATTTCATTTTGAAGGCAATTTTCCACACATCACCTTCATTAATTCTTACTTGATGATATCCACTTCTCAAATCCAGCTTAGTGAAATAAATAGCATGTTTTAATTGATACAATAAATCATCAATATGAGGAAGAGGGTAACAATTCTTAATAGTAATTTTGTTTAAATCACAAAAATCAACACACATTCACCAAATGCCATCTTTCTTTGGCACCAAAATAATTGGCAAACCAACAGGAGATGAACTTGGATGAATAACACCTCTATCCAATAGATCCATTACCTATTTTTTGATTTCCTCATTTTTCACCATTGATAACCTGTACATATCAATGTTAGGGAGAGGAGAATCCTGCAATAGCTAAATTTCATGTTGAACTCCCCTTTTAGGGGGTAATCCCTTAGGATCCTAAAATACATCATCGTAAGTAGAAATGATTTCAACCAATTTATTCTTGTATCTAGGATCACACTTTTTCAAAGCTTGAGAATATTCTTTTTTCTTAGACTTAATCAACATGAGACAAAAAGTCTTGCTTGAATTAACTAGTCTTTTCATTTGCCCTATTGTAACCAAGGAAAGACTTGTGTTAATGTGATGTGCTCTAACTATATATTCAATGCCATCCTTAACAAGCAAGTACTTATTCTCCTCTCTATAAAAGATTGTTTTTCTATCATAAAGATATGGGCTTCCTAAAACAATCCCACATATGTCCAATGGAACAACATCTAACTCAACCTCATCTACGAACTTGGATGTGATGGCAAACCTTAGTCTACAAGTTTGTGAGACTTGTAATTTCGCATTGTCACACACCTAACCTAGTGGATAAGGCTTCGAAGGGGGATTGGTTTGTAAGCCTAGCTTCTTAACAACCTCTTCAAAAATTAAATTTGCTTGTGAACCACTATCAAATAGAGTGTCAATCTTAGTATGTTTTGAAACAACTCTAATGTGGAACAATTCATTTTTTTTCTTATCAACATGCACAAAATTTTGTTTAGAAGAAGATGCAACATTTGATGACTTAGTGCTAGAAATTGAAAGGAAAAAATCATTATGTAATCTCATAGCTATAATCTTAGTTTCATCACCTGAATCTGAACCTAAGTCCTGAACCATAGCATTAGCCTTCTTTTCTTTCTTTTGAAACCTCTTAGGCCTTAACTCAGGATGTAGTTTCCAACACTTAGACTCATCATAATTTTTATTGCAATGATTACAAAATGATTTTTCTTCTTCTTTTTTAATAGTATAAGTGAATTTATGTTTACCCTTTCCTGATGAACTTTTCCCTTTTGATTGCTTAACTTTAGATTGCTTACTTTTTACTTTAGGAAAAGATTCTTTTGATTGTTTTTCTCTAGCCTCTAAATGAGTGGCTTGAACACATACTGCATCTAAATTAGTGGGATTGAACATAAGAATCATACGTCTTAAGAACTATGCAATCCACCTATATATTTTAGTAGTGTTTCTTGTGTGTATAGAAGAACATTCAAAAGCAAATTTTTTTCTTAAATTCTTGTGTATAATCTTGAACATTTTGGCCTTTTCCTTGTTTAAAACTTTACCAATCCATCATGGCTTGTTGCATATAGCCTAAAGGATAGAATTACTTTCTGAGTTCTTCAATAAATTCATTCTAAGTAGAAATTGAGTTACCTTTTTAAAGCTCAGCTTCCTTCAACTTACTCTCCTACCAGATGAGAGATGTGTCTCCCATACGAAGAGTAGCCAAATAAATTTTTAACTCATCCCCTGCAATCTTTTGGACCCTATAATAAACTTCAATCTACTTGACCCAATTATCCAACTTTTTGGCATCAACTTCGCCATTGAACATTGATAATTCAAACTTAATATCTAATTTTAGTGAAGGGAGAGATTTCACAATTTTTTTACCATCATCTGATGAAAAAAGTTTTTTGATTTCTTTACCTTTTGATTCTCGTGAATCACCTTCTTTTTCATTCTCGGATTTCCTTTGTTTGTCATGGTATAGTTCTTCAACCATGCTTCTCATGTCCATGAAAGCTCAGCAAAAAGCTTGTTCAAATTCCATCTCTTCTTCGGCCATCCTTGAAGCACGTCTTGAACCAATCTCTGGATTATACTCAACGAGTTTTCCTTCACCCTTTTGAGATTTAGACCTTGTCAACATACACTAGCAATCACTGTTAAATAACAACCACTCTGATACCAAAATCTGATCTGTAAACTAAAAATACAAGTGTAGTACATCCACAAAATATTTTTTCACGTTTAAGAGATCCTTTAATTTCTCACTTTTTTGTTTAATTTTGTATAAATAAATTAAAATGAAGATCAGAATATAATAATAATCAAAGAAAATTATAATAAATCACCAACAAATTGATAACGGAGTTCGTCTTCAATAGCCTACGTCTTCGGGTCCGTTCGAAGGGAGGACCATTCTCATTAATTTTGTGCAACAAATAGATTTCAAAATCAATACAAGTCTTCAATTCACCTTCTCTAATCTCTGTTTGCCTATAAATATATCTCTCATACCTAAAAATAATGGCCCAAGGCCATACAAAGCAATAACAAGGCTCTAACCTTCTTAAATCTCTTTACACAGTTTTTTGTCCCTATTCAAATAAATTTTCATCTCCTTTATAACACTTCGACCTCCGCCGCTGAAGTGGTCAAGGCATTAACCTTTTGCACCAAAGGTGTAGGGTTCAAAATCGCCAACCACCTTTTTAGGCGCTTGGAAAGAGTGAAAAGGTCGGCCTCCTCCTTTCTAGGCGCACTTTGACTTTATTTTGTCCCACATTTGTTAGGAATTTAGTTTTTCATGCTTAAAATAGAAGAGTTTGTTCCTTTTCAAATGCCTAAGACTTAGGTGCTAACTTAGGCCGCTACTTTGACTTGGTCTTAGCATGATTAGTGAGATGACGTGGCGGGTGATGTGGCAGTTTGGCCTTTGGTGCCTTGTTTCAAGGTGATAAACGTTTGAAAATTTTTCAAATAACATGTGGATAAAAATACCAAACCAAAATTTTTTTTGCACCTAATTGTTTTATCACGTGTCAAATGGATATTGGTCCACTTGGCATATTTCAACAGTGTCACGTCACTTTCGACACCTTTTTTTAATCGGTCGCAAGATTTCTTCAACTAACTATATCTTGAGCATATAGACTCCATTTTTTATTCTGAAAGAAGCGCTAAAAATATCTCAACAAATTCTACGATGTGAAAATAATTTGAATAGAATTTGAAGACTTTTTAAAATAAAATGGTACATGGATCCACCTGGATTAGTCTGGGCCTATAGATGATAGAACCAGTATGTAGCAGCACCTTGTAAAGTTTTTACAAACATCATGACTGCTACATCCCCATACTCCACACCTATTGCACCATAGGCTATGCTGAAGGCTGAAATATATTCATCAGGATGGACCTTCCCATCACCATAGAACTTGGAGAAAATTTTTCTTGAAATGCGTGATAACTCATGTAAAGATGGAGTTAAATTGAGTGGGCCAAAAGAGTTATCCCAAGGACCTTGAACTACCATTGTATGACTATGGAAAGGTGGGATAACAAATCTTAGAGGGGTAAGTATTGATAAATCTTAATTAATAGCAAAAATGGATGCTTTTCTCGGTAATGGAGACTTGACTTTAGTAGGAAGAAAGCTCATAATTTGTTGGAGGTGAGATGGTGAAGGAAACATATCAAAATTACTTTGTTGTACCAACTCGAATATAGGGTCAATAATACCTTTAGCCCTTTGGCTTTGCGTATACCATGGATCTGTCAGAGTGTAAAAATAAAAATAGAAAAGAGCTGGCACTGCTTCAGCTTGAAGATTGAGGCTTCAAACTATGCGTTCTTCCACAGCGAAATAAATAGATAAGACTATAATGATAATGGATAAGACATAGGTGATTTTTCAATCTGAAGCTTGAGGCTCCAAATTGCATAAAATTACTATATCCCCAGCAGAGTCACCAAAAACTGTTGGCGTAAAGCTGGCAATGTTCTTTCCTACTTCACGTCATTCCCCGGTAATATGAAATGCTTCAATTTGAATAGACTGGAAAATGACTAGAAATGCTCGTCATTCCCCAGTAGAGTTGCCAAAAACTATTGGGTGAATATTTTGTCACCAGCTAACTGATGAGCACAATAGGTCTCTTCAACCACAGCATAGGGAGATTGGTCAACCAAACGTGCAAGTTTACTACATCAAAAGGGGACAAATCTCTCCTCTCATCAAGGGGAGGTTCCCTATAAATATGAAGGAGCTATATACTATATATATAAGCAAAAAATAACACTCATGGGTAGGATAAACCATCCATCTCTCTTTTTTCAAAGATGATGTTAACAAACAGAGGAGAAAATTTTGGTGAAAATGATGAAGGCACTTCTCTTCTTTCAAAAGTGATCTTGCAAGAAATAACAAGAGTTTTTTTAGATAGTGATAAGTAACTGGTAACCAAAAGCATAGTAACCAACAGACTGAGATGTAGCCCAAAGTCTCCACCTCAACTGCCCAAGAGTGAGATATGAAGGATAATGAGGGCACAAAATCATCCCAAGATCTTTTACATAGGAATAGAGAGAAAAACACACTAGAGGCAATTTTGGGGGCACAAAGCCTCTCCACAGTTGACTTCAGGACACCTTTCAAATTATTTTCACTAATTTTGCTTATTTAATTAAATGGACAAAAAAATGTATTAACGAAACAGACATAAGAATGATTTCTCTAACAACCAAGTTATTCTAGCACAAAGTCTAAAAAGTCACTTGTTTTCTTATTCAAATAATGAAATATGATCAACAATCTGAGCTCAAAGTCTCAGTAATGCCTTTCAATTTAGGCAAAGTTTTATTTCTAATAACAGAGAGATCTCTCCTAAAATAATAAGAGAGAGTACAATATATAGTGCTCCAAAAAAGACTTGGGCATTTTGTTTCACAAAAATAGCTTACAATGCATTCAATGCCTTTAAATTATTTTAAATTTTATCCATGGGCTATGTTGGAATTGAGTGTCAATTTTTAATATGGGCCGCCTGATGTGTTTCTTGATGTGTGTACAACTGTTCGTTCTACTCAATGCAAAAAAATAGGTTGTGCCATTGAATGTTTGCACTCTCTGATGTCTACCTAGTTGACTGCTTTACCTTCTAGAAACCTATCCCATGCACGAATATTTTTTATCTTTCTCCATCATTCCCCCTTGCTGTATTTCATCCTTATCTATGTGATCTGAGCGCTCAGGCTATCTCTTTGGCCAGTCGCTGAATTTGTTCACAGGGTCTGTGTTTAAGCCTGCAAAGATCAACAATTATTTTATTGCCACAAATTTGACGTCTTCAGGTCTATCATCATTTGAAATTCACCAGCTACTTGGTTTCCCTAAATTTGATAGCTGTTGGCCTATCATCCTCAGCAATTCCTTCATGTCTTTCCCGCTTGCTTTGGCCACTTTCTATTGATCTTAACAAGTGACATGTGGCGCGTTCTGCTGTGAAACATGCAAGGATACATGGCAGCATCTACTCAACTTATAGAGGCTTTAAATTCCTTTTGAGTCCCATGGAAAATGACACATGGCATGTTCCGCTGAGCTTTAGAAACACTATAAAAACATTGGGACTCATTTGGACTCACGCGGACGATGACACGTGACGTGTTCCACTCGAGTTTAACCACTCACCCAGGACCCACCACAGTTCTTATGACACAAAAGGAAGAAGCTATGGATGTTGACACTTGTCAGCTTCCATAGAGTTATAACGGGACACGAGGTGACTTCTACCATATCTAGAAGCAAATTATAATGGGTCTCGATAGATGACACTTGGCAGCTTCCGTTGGACTTTGAGAGAAGCTTATTGAAATAAGCTTTAAAACTTATTAGAAACTTGAAACATGGATGCAGACACTTATCACGTTTCACTGAGTTATAATGGGATATGAAGAAGAAACTGCAGATGTTGACACTTGGCAGCTTTCGCTCTCGAGCTTTTTCTTTTCGGGCACTCTTTTGAACTGTTTTTACTCACTGCCCTTCGCAAGGGTATTTTGCCTTTGAACCTTTGAACCAATGTTCTCTATCCTCCATAAGATCACCTGGCCTTAGTTTACTACCCTCTATAAGGGCACTTTTTCCTTCAGCTTTGGGGCAGTCCCTTGAACCGACCGCTTGAACCATGGCATTGAACCCACCTTAAAATTGTGTAAGTGTGAGAACTTGTTCCTTTCCTACAAATTCCATAGAAATTAACCTATGAAGTCCATAGAAATGAACCTGCAGAGTCTATAGAGATGAACTCGTAGAATCGGTGGAGTCCGTAGAAATGAATCTGTAGATTCAAGCCTGCAGAGTTCGTAGATTCAAGCCTGCAGAGTCTGTAGAAATCTGAAAAAGCTTGAAAAAAGAACTTGAATGCTCAGAACAATTTTTGAAAAGGGAAGAGAGAATTTTGGTCTGTTAAACCAGAATATTTCATATGTTGTCTAAAAAATGAGTTGAAATTTTTTGGGTACAACATGATGAACCCTAGGGTGGAAATGCATTACCCATTTCTATTTGTGCAGTTCTTCTACATCTTCTAAAAATATATATGCAAGAAAAAATATTGTATGGGTATATTATATATATGGATAATATTTTAAAATGTGTAAATATTTTATTAATAAACTAAATACATAAAAATTAAACATATGAACAATATTGAGGCATCTTGCCTACATTAGGACATTTCATATGTCCCTACCTTACTTTAAAATCAAGGGGAATTTTACCCTTCAATTTATTTTTGAGCTTATTACTACTTATATCTTATACATATAAAGCTTACATTGGGACACAATATTTGTCCCTCACATCATAGATAATATTTGTTATATCTTGCCAGTTGAAGAAACACACTGATTTCCGCAAATTAATGGAAACTATTAAGATTTGACATTACATGACTTAATACATATATACATTTCTCTTTTTCTTTGAGGGCATCATGCCCATTTACTCTCCTTAAGCCTTATTTATATTATATTAATCCCATGGGGATTTGTTACCTTTATGCCTTGTGTTATTACATTGATAGAACCATATGCCTTGCATGCTACTCTTATATGTTATCACCTTGTGGTTATCATATTTGATACATACATGGATTTTTTCTTGATCAGTAAATGTAAGGTTGATGGGTTCCTCACCCTTTAATTATTATAAAAATAAAATATAAAAGATATCTCAATTACCACATTGGAAACATACCTAAAGAAACCTTACAAAATTAAAAGCTTCTTAAAATCTTATGAAAGATAATCCAACTTGAAACATACACAACAATCACAACTCAATTTTGAAGTAATAAAAACTTCCAAAACAATATAAAATAATGGAACAAAATAATATTATTCCAAATAAATTGACAACATTTGAAACATATATATATTAGTAAAAAAAATTATTCCCCCAAAAAGTACTAGGTCATCTGTAACATGTAGGAAACAATCATGTTGCAACATTATGAAACATCTCACTTCTTATGAGATCTAAGCTCCAAATGGCAAGTATTCATTTTATTTTAATAGGATATTTGTTTTTTTGGGACTAATATCCATCCATAATAATTTTTAAACAAGGCCATGCTAGAGCCATTCACAAGAGCAAATACACTATGTTATGTAATAACTAAAACAAACATACTCAAGGAAAGAGTCACAACATTATTAGGAAATAAATATGAGGCCCATGGAACAAGCTTAAGATTACCAAAATCAATCAAAGAGGATGAGGTATTAAATTTAATACCAAAAATAAATTCTTGAAGAGGGACACCTAGTGCTAGTAGTGGCAAGACACCAGACTCCTTGAAAATCCCAAGGGTAGTAGGGATTACTTGAGGAGAGACCATTGTAGTCACTTGCAACAAAACATTAGACTTTTTGATAATATCTCTAGAGGGACCCAACAAAAAATTATTGGTGTCCACCTTAACAAAATTCATAGATTGATTAATGGGATCAATCTTAAGAATTTGATGAAGAAGAGGATCTACCCCTTCCACCTAGTGGCAAGTCTGGAATTATTAAACTCTAGTTTCATTAAAGTTACCTTTTTTATTGGGCATAAAAAGTAATAAATGTGCATGGAATGAACTCATTTATAATCCAATTGTTGTTTCCATATGCGGTCACCAAACTTGAGCGAAATATCCTCAGGTATCTTCCTTGATAAATCAAATTCAACATAAATCTATGTAAAATTAGGTTGGGATTTATGAGCAATCTTCGATAAAATATGAAGAAACTTACCCAAAGAATTTCCAATAGCCTTGAGACTAGAATATAACTAGAACTTCAAAGTAAGGTTAGGAGATTGGACCCAAACCAGAGCCATAGATAAATTATGTGTATAAGGAATAAACTTGAGAAACCAGATGTAGCATCATGAAACAAAGTTAGCTCTGTTAATAAAAATCAAAACTCAAATTTAAATGTTATCACTGGCCTAAATATGTGTCCTGAGATTTAGTGAGACTAAGAAGAATGAAATTCAAACAAGGAAAAAGATATGATTTTTATATCTTCTTGAAAATATTCTTGCCAAAATTCATGATGTGTTTGGATGTAGTTACAAAGGCATTCACAAGTTATGTCGATAATCCGACAACATCTACCCTTGCATGATTGATGTGTGGATGATGGATAATGTTTATGATTGAAGCTTTGTATGGAGATTTAAACAACACTTCATTTTCACTTGACAATTTGTTAAGAATGGAAGGTGGCCCTTCCATTTATATATTTTTAGGATCAAATGTGATTGTTGATCTTAGATGGAAATCAATGGTAGAGAATCAATTATAAAATGGAAGATGAGAATCTAATGTTATGGCATGGAGTGTGCAAGACAAGTCCTTTGTTGTGTTTTAATTTGATTTGCATGGAGATTTGTTTTTGATCTTGTTTGCACATCTTCCATTTTGAATTAAATTTTCATTAAAAAGGGGTGCAAGTTTATTAAATTTTAATTTTCAAGTTGTTGAGTGATGTAGGAATTTATGATTTATTGAATTTTGGTAAATATGACGTGTGCATTCAATGTAATTTCTCATTAGTGATTGATTAATTATCTAATCAAAGTTAATTATCTAATAAAATATGATTTAAGATGATGTGGTCCTTTTTGTAATGTTCTCTCTTGATTTGTTATTCAAAATAAATAGACCAGGGTGATATTTGTAAAATAACCATATGTTTCAAATTGTTAATAAATTTGATGTCATGATATGGTGCATTTTCCAAATTAGGGATGTGTAATCATGATTAAAAATAAAAATCTCTTAAATATCTGAAGTCGCTAAGATAACTATCATTTTTATTCTGAATCATGACAACACATCCATAATTTGGAAAATGCACTGCATCACGACAACAAATTTATCCACAACATTTTGAAACATATGGTTCTTTTACAAATGTCATCCTGGTCTAATTAAATTGAATAACGCATCAATAAAGAACATTATAATAGGGACCACATCATCCTAAATCATATTTTATTAGCTAATTGATTTTGACTAGATAATTAACCAATCACTAATGGGAACTTATATACAATGCATGTCATATTTACCAAAATTCAATAAATCATAATTTTCTATATCACTCAACAACTCGGCATGCAAGCATGTCTCGAGTGATGTGGTTGAAATTGATGATTTTCTAGGAAAAAACATTGAAAACATGCTCACCAGGATGCCCCAAATGAAAATGATATGCCTAGGATGACCCCTCGAGGGAGTGGATGAATTGTTTTTTACAAAGGGCCCTTGAAAGGAACCAAATAGGATACATCACGATCGAAGAGACCAATAAATGGAGAAAATAGGTGAATTTGAGATGAAAAATGGTAGAAGGAGCCATCAATAGGCCTCCTGGGAGGGGAATTTTAATTTTGAAATTGGGGATATAAATAGACCCTTAGGGGGTGAAAAAAATCATTTTCACCCTACTCCCTCTAAATTCTTGGGCTTTGTATTTTTGCACACGTGCTGAAATTATCATGGCCCATATCTTGTACCACAAACATCTTGGAGAGCGAATGAGAGAGTAGAAATGACCACCAGGGAGTGGCCTACCGGTATGTAAAATTTATTTTTGATTTTTTTTGTACAAGTGTCATAAAATTTTAGGGTAAAGTAGGCCATGTGGTGATTTCACCTTGAAGGAAAATTTTCATAGTGGTGAAATTGCCCACACAAATAGTGAAAATACGACTACAAATAGTGAAATCATTATTGGAAACAATAATAATATGATGAAAGTAGAGAAATTACTTGAAAGGGAAAATCATGGGCCATAATAACATAATCACATCAATATTATCAAATTGCCAAACTAGGTTAAAAATCACCTAAATGATAAAAACACTAAAGTAGGGTCAATATCGCTTAAACGAAAGTTTTTATGAAGGTAGGGTCAAAATAGCAAAATGGTGAAAACACCCTAACAAACAATGAAAATAGGATAATAGTTGTAGAAATGTGCCTGCTAGTGGTGAAAACGCCTGATGTGTTGGATGAGGGTGAAATTACTTACAAAGTGACAAAATTGCCTTACATAATGGTGAAAACACTCTAGCGAGTGGTGAAATCACCAAGATTGATGACCTTACAATTTTTTTATGAATTTTGTGTCTAATTTAGGGTTTGATAATGATAATTTAGATTATTATTCAAATGTTTGTAATGATATTATGATTTTAGGATGAGTATATGACTATTTGATTGATAGAAAATGACTAAGTGTGCTAACATGACTTGATTGCATGAGCAAGTACATGTCTTCATATCACGAGAGCTGTGTTTTGATAATTAAAATTGTTATGTGAACGAATCAACCCTTTCACCTATAGTTAAGTTAAGATGGAATTGTAGCAATTGAATAGTTATAGTCTAAAAGGTCTCAAAGGATATAAAATATGTGCAAGGTTTTTTAATATATTCTAGGAAATAATAAGTGTGTCAAAGATTAATAATACTTTATTTTGATTTTTTTTTAAATATTGCTTTGAATCAAATGAAGAAAACAGATTATAAAAATATAATCTAACCTACCCAATAAAGAAAACCTATAGATTAGATAGTTTCTTGAAGGAAAGATTTATGTTCCTTATAATATATCTTTGTTTAATCAAAATTTCTATTATCTTACGATGTTCATGCTCTGCTCAAAATAGATCAAAAGAAAAGAAACAAAAAGAACTGAAAGATAAATAAAATATCTGACAGTGAAGACCAAAGAATGAAATAGAAATAATAATTAACATAGATAAACAAACAACTACCTTAAATAAAAGGAACTAAACCTAAACAAAAAACTTAATCAAATAAGAAAGAAGAATAGCAATAAAGACAAAAGTAACTAAAGCAAACTAAACTATTACTAATCTAAGTAAGAAACACTAAACTAAAATAGATCTAAGAATGTAATAAATTAAACAACACTAAACTCTAAGAAGATAAATAAAGCTATTACTTTTAGATTTAAACTAGTAAAGGAAGATCGAACTCGATTATAAAATTAAAAAAAACAACTAAGAACTAAATAAACTACATATAATCTAACAACTGAAAGCTAAAGACTTGAACATTAATAAACAACAAATAAACTAAAGCTATTAAAACCTAACCAAAAAAATAAAATCAATTAAATTAATCTAATCTAATTGACAAATAAAAATAGAACAGAAAGCAAATTAAAATTAGCTTAACAAAATAAAAATGAAATGTGAGTCTTAAAGACGAGCCGTCTTAGTAAAAGTAAATGATATTTTATTGAGAAACAGTAATTCAGTACAAAAGTCTTTGATATAACAAAAAATGCAATCTGAATGGATCAATAATATGTCACACGTAGTGAAGTATTCATCATTATTCATGCCAAGTAGTTTGGATTCTACTCATATGATTGCAAATCTACAATTATCATAAGATATTAAACCTAACTTTTAGATAATCAGTGTATAAACTAAACAATAAATTTGAATATATTTGCGTTGATTAAGTATGTCACTTAACTGTTAGCGAATGTGTTATTGATCTATCTACAAGAGTTGTACTATATCAGAGATGTTGTACAAAAAAAATTATGATGATAAACTTTTAAGCAATTCAAAGTCTTCAACAATACCTATGTAATATTTATCCTCTTGATACATCTCTTTAATTTTCTTATATAATCATCTCTTCAAAAGATAGCTGAATAATAAGTTATAACTAGCTTTAGATAGTTATTAGTTAAATTTAATTGAAGTTTAAATAAAATCAATTAGTTTATATCTTAATTATAGTTAAAACTTAAATAAGCCTTTAAAGATCAAAATATAATATTAATAGACCAAATAAGGACAAATTCTAAATGGGTGGAGGTCATAGACATCAATACCATTTAATCAATCAAATTATGCTAAACATAAATATGACCTACGTAATTTAATTAAACTTAAATACATGTAACACTAAGTCCATATGCATTAATCCACTTTCAGTAATATATGATCAAAATCATAATATATCTACTGCTGTAAAAGTTTCAATAACTATCAAATATCAAAAATAAATAAACATCATCAAGAACTATAGATGAAAAGTATTTGAAAGTATCAAAACAAAAGAACTATAATTCATCCAACCATCCACTCATCCTCGACATCAAATAACATCTAAATTAATGGATGTCTTTTATCTATTTGATACTCTGTATAATTAACAGGGATGGCCAAAAACTTAACCAACCTAGTACCATCTTCATTGTCTTCATCATCAACCTCTAATTTCACCTTCTTAACCATTCTAATAATTTTAGGTGATGTCGTAGGACTAAATTCTCACGTCTTAACTCCTGAAAGTCCTACTCTCTCTTGCTCAAGTAGATGGGAAGGAAAATCAACAAGGCTCTATTTTGAATAGCCTATAGGTGCATTTGCAGGTTCAAGAGATGGATTTTTAGTATTCAATGGTGCAAGGGCTCATGAATGCAATTTAGTAGTCAACTGAAGATCATTTCAAGGTGTAGACTCTTGATGTTGTGGTGAATTGTGAAGAGTGGGATTTGGATCAAATCACAAAGTTGTATGCATGTGTTGGAAAAAACTACTTGGATTTATTCATCTATGATAATGAGCTCTCCAATAAGGTCTTATCTAACCTTCGTTCTTGTGGATATTAGCAAGATTGAAAATTAGGTTTAGATGCATCAAAATGGATCAACATACGAGTGCCTCAGTTATAGGGTCGAGGAATAGTTCTAACAATTTTCCTTTGAAATTTTGGCCTCTACGAAAAAATATCTATAGAGGTGAATCCTCCATGTGCCAATCCTGATTATGCCCCCAGTCATTATCATGAGAATTAATTGAGTGAGGAGTCCAACCTAATATTTTACTAACAACAAACCTTGATTACTATTTGCATTATAAACCATATATAAAACATCCGTGCATAAATTTCAGTAAAGGAAGATTGAAATTTGAATATACAACTTATATCAACATTCAATACTAATCAAATAGACTTATTCTATTTTGACAGTTACAAACTTAGAATATGATTTTGTCATATTATCTGAATGTTTGACTACGTTTATATACTATTCAACCACATCATCATTAGAAGAATTGACATAATTTCAAATAGAAACATATTATATTTTGTCTAAGACCCAAAAGATTATACCAATCACAAGAATATATCCATTCAATATAATTATTTTTATAGGATGTCCCATGATGAATAAACATTCATTCTCAAACATTTCTAATAAACAAAAATATTGTATAGATATTTGCCTTACATCTAAATCAAAATGTTAATTGCAAACTTTATAGCCCTCGACAGAATCAAAGTGAAGCCATCAAATATTCTACTAAAAAATAGTTCAAACTTGTTCAACAACTTCAACAGGTGTAATTTCAAACCCTTGAGACTTCTATTTGAAATTATAAGAACTTCAAATATTTGAAAACAAACATATTTATATAGAATATCAAAAAATTGAGATCATACCACAACACCATACAACTAATTATCAAATTTTTAAACATGATATCCTTTTTACTTTACAAACTGTATTTTCATCATTTCTAAATGAACACACAACACTTTGTTTCAAACTGAATCAACAATATTTTATTTGGAGATCAAAACTGAAATTGAATCTCAAAAATTATATTGTTTTACCAAATATCATTAATATAATGAGAAAATCGAAACTGATGAACTCTGTCAAACCCAAAATACATTTTAGGTTCAAGATTAACACTATATTTTTCAATAAAACATTATCATCACAAAATAATAAAAATATATGGTAGAAAGTTGATAAAAAAAACCTTGAATAAAAGAGTCCATACTTGATTTGCCACCAAGTCAAAACATTAAATACTACAAATACTTCCAAAATTATGAGTGAAAATACCAAAAACCATCTCAAACTTAACATAATCTGCCAAACCCTGGAATATCTAACTATTTCAACCAAACAAAAGCTATTCTATGCAAAATCTTTGCCAAAATATCCATCCTCAACCAAAAACTATTTTGCATAAAGAGTTGATACCCAAATTTAAGACCAAAAAAACCTCAAAAATGTTTGTCAACATCGTAACCATCCTTTTCCTATTATTATTAAATCAGCAGATATACCAGAAATTTGTCATGCAAACAAATAAACCCTTTTGAAAGGAGAAATAAATTTCAATAGACTCAAACAAAATCCAAAACACATCTTACCCAATACACCAAAATAGCATGCATGCATGAACTGGTAACAAATGCATTATTGAGAAAAGACCCATAGAGGTGCAACTAAAGAACATACCAGAAATTTAACTCTGACGTCATATCTATTTTATCCACATAATCTAAACTGAAATTGAGTATCCAAAATATAACTCCAAAAACAACTTAATCAATTGCAAACCTCAAATATAGACATGCGAATCAACTTCCAAATCAAAGTTCATCAAGAGAAACAAAAACTGAGTAACCCAAAACACATTCAAAGAAACTACATGTGTCGAGCTATGAAATATTACCATTACCAATTGTATTCTTAACATGCAACTCACATAACTAAAAAAATTCATATTGTAGGTATATCAATAAATCTTAAATCCATTTTTTATTAAAAATGACAAAGATCTAAAACCTTACCTTGTCTGCAATATTTAGTCTTCTTCTATTCTTTCTAAGTTCCTTGCGTTCACAGCATGTCACTTCCGCTCTAAGCTTGTGAAGAATGATAAACTTACTGAATGAATTTTACCTTTTGTATTCCTTCAGGTCTCAATAATTGCTCAGTCGACATGCTTCATTCTAATTGATTTCAAAGTCTATTGGTACCAATTTGGTGGCTCAGCTAACTTCTTAATCAAATTGTCAAATTTATCTACTGTTAAACTATCACCAAGTATCGCATTAAAAAATTGTTTATCAATGCATGTACATCACATTCAATGTGATCAAATCTAAATTGTGTCAAACGGATGCCCAAATCCTTGCCGAGTCACTTAACCAAAATCTCATTAAAAACCAAATACAATTCTGCTAGTTCATCACAAGCTTCGAACCAAAGTTTAGACCCAAATTAATTAACCAAGCCACAGTTAGGTTTTCAATCACTATATTCCTACCACTATTAGTATTTCAATGTCACAAATATTCCTAGGTCCACTAGACATTAAAACATTATATTTTAGGTTTAAAAAATATTTAAGTTTAGATATAAGCAAATCTAAATTCAATGTTATAGCTATGTATTTGATTTTAACAAATCAAAACACCCTTGCCACCTTAACATTATAAAAATTTAATTATGCCAACATGAATCTTTCAACATATAACTATTTGATCACAAATATCATTTTATCCATCAATTTATGCATCAAAAATCGATGCTTTTAAAAATCAAGACCACTGTGCATTACCTTTATGCTGCCAAACATATGATTAGAAGAATCTTAATATGAGATCAAATCAATTGTTCCAAGCAACCTCACATGTCATCCATATATAATGTATTTTATCATTATGTTCACTCATGCTCTCGAAACCACTTAATAATGCAAGAGTAGAACTTTACTAAATGCAACAATCGTACTAACATTCAACATAATAATGAACATTTAAATGAAGCAATGAACTAACACCCACACTCTAGTAGTTTCAAATGTTATGACATGAGTCGTCAATATGACATAATGCCTTGGCTTATTTTAATTTTTAGAAAAAGAGAGGGGGTGTCAAAAATAGGCATAATATGGTGGTCACATGTCCTGAGTGTACTATAAATTTTGACAGATGAGGTTGTGGGCCTCTATAGGTCATGGGATTACTTCATGTGGCATGGATTCCTATCATCCGAGTAGATCGAGTGATCCTCACTACATTGGTTGAGTTATGACATTGTGAGACAAGTACCTTATAGTTATCGACTAGTGAGGTGATAGTTACTGTAAAGGACATTTGGAGGATTCTATGCATACACATTCAAGGTCATGCTTTATAATGGATAACACAAGGATGATTGGATATGATTGAGATGTTGATTGGGATTACATATTTTGTGATGTGAGATAGGCTAGTGGATATTGATGCATTGGCGATATAGCCAGTGATATATAGAGAGCCTTTGATCCTCATGGCCATTGTCAATGGCATATTGTTGTTTGATAAGAGTGACTAGTACTTCCACATCAGTGTAGGATGGCTTCTCACAGACATGTATGACTACAAATTTATATTCACCTAGGGCCTTATGGTGTTGCAATAACTGTATAAATATTTGCATATGGTAGAATATTGGGTTGGATAGAGCATTGGGCCATCGACTCTACTCCAGATATGGTCATGGGAACATATAAAGATTGAGAATCATTTAGGACTAAGGATACAATGGTCATAATATGAACCCTTACCATATGGGTGGTACATTATCACATAAGGATGAGGAGGGTACCAAGGAGCCATTGGTTTTTATCATCAAGCTATTGACAAGTTGATAGAGCATGCACTGATTTGGAGACCCCATCAACAAATATGGTTTGGGTGGATTGAGGATGTTGACTATACCAGGTTCATGACCAATGTCTAATATATCATTAGTCGACATGAGTTTATCATGGAAAGGTATCACCTTGATAGAGTGTAAAAACAATTTGGTGTGCAACAGGATGTGCCTGATGGACCACATTAATTTGTGCATGTGACTTGAGAGATCAATGAGTGGGGACCATTAGTACCTATGGCAAAGGCAATCATGATTTGGGTGATGGTAATATAAATCCATTGGGATTATTTAGGTGGATAGGGTTGAGGATAGGATGGGGTCCAAATGAGTCCTTTTGTGGTGTAGGTTGATGATGGGTAGGGTAGACCACATGTGTGTATGATCCCAGACATTCTAGAGTATTTAGGACTGATCCCCTGATAAATGAAAATATTCATAGACCATTCCACTATAGTGTATGAGTTATTATCTGCACCTACCAAAACAGAGAGGGGAGTCGAGATAGATGATATTACAGGGTCCTTAGGATCTAGATTAGTAGAGGACCAAGCCATAATTGATAGGTCACATACATAGATTATATCCAGTGTGTCTAAGATATTTGGGCTATAGGAGTCAATAGATGCACTACATGATCAGTTGGTAGGTGTAGAGGGGGGTCTGTGGCTAGATTATAGACATTGATCACATATAGGGACACAAATATTGACACTTTGAGGGCACATGTCATTCAAATGATTGTTATTCAAACCTAGTTAGTAACGAGAGATGCCAAGGTATTCAAATTGAAAGTAGAGTAGGATATAGTCCATGTAGATAATAAGAGGCTCCGTGGGGAGTGACATGCCACGAGATAAATAGTTACATAACAGGGCCTAGCCAATGCCTTATTAAAGAGCATATGGGCAGGGGATGAGGTTGCATATTACAGACAATTATATGAGAGCACAATGCCTCAGAGTCACAGGGTACCCTCATTTCAAGAGCACAGTAACCATAGATCTAGTTGATCTTCTAGGACACATCATACATTGACCTCAAAGATTAGTGGGTCAACCAACTCCATGGATAGGATTGATGGGGCCTCCACTGTGACACCACTACACAACACAAGACAGAGTTCTCATCTAGGTAGCCCAACTATATCTCCTTAGAGGAGTCCACCCCCTGAGGGACACAATGAGAGTTGAGGTGGCATTTTAGATTTTATTTACACATTTTTTATGTATGAGATGTACATATACGTGTGATGTATAGACATTTTTTAGATATATGGAAATTTATTGTTGTACTCATGGACATTTTATAGATATGATTTATATGATGTTCCGTTGTTTTTTCTCTTTGATAATTGATGTAAATCTTTTGTATACTTTTGATATGATTATGATGTGATTTTTCATGCTTTGATGTATATGATGATGTTTTTGCCAATGTGGAAATCAAATGATGCACTTTTGTTGTAATTGACTATTCATGTGATGATATGATTGAATTTATTTAATGTGGATCACGATGTATAATGCTAATGTTTTTTTATGATTGACTATCTCTGGTATGCTCATTCTTATGATGTGATCATGTTAAAATATATAGCCATTGTGATGAATAATGTTCAATAAAATCATGTGGTCAACTTGATTGAGCATGATAACATGCTTAGACATTAGGATGGCAGATGGATCAAGCAGATGATTTGTTCTAGTGCACTTGTATATAGCATTTACAACCTAATTTTTAGTTTTGAAGTTGACATGATGCACCATAATTATAAAATAAATCATGATAACATATTTGTCGATTACATAGGGACTAGCTCAAATACAAGTGCATGACAATACACATCATGATATAAAAGACCATGATGATATTGTTGATGCATATGCATAGAGTCAAGAGTCAATTAAATAAAAACACACAATCAAGCAAGTTAAAAAACACTCACAAATACACAACACTTGAAAACAACAAATAAGATAAATACATCGTTGTGAGCATTTTACCCCTAAATATGAAGCATTAGGTTGAGTCAACGTTAAAAATTCTAAGCATGTAGCAAACTGGGACTAGAATGGGAAAATGGGAAGATGAGAGATGGTGTGATGGTGGTCGAGTTGACCCCAGATACTCCATATAACTATGCATTGCATACATAGTCTGTGTGGACCTTACGTTGATGTAGTTCTCCCAAGATGGGAGGAAATGGAAAGTGATGATGAGAAGTAGGTTGATAATGATTAGATGAAAGTACCCCCCAAAGAAAGTGTCCAAATACATGGGACCAAATGAAGATCGACATTCTCAATGATTTTTTCCAAAATAGAGCAAAGAGAGGAATTCAAAGATGGATAGGATGACAAACTAGACAAATTTTGTGGCTTTATATTGCTTTTTGGTGTTTTCTGATTTTCAAATTTTTAGGATTTTTAGAATTTTTTGAGTTTTAGGGATTTTTGGATTGTCCAATTTTTAGTGATATTTGGAATAAATATATAAAGTCTCTTACAGAAGGATATACAAAGGGCAAAGTGGACATATGTACAAAGGAAACTAGACATAAATATAAGGGAAAATCAATATGGATGTACAATAAGCCAAGAGCAAATGGAAATCAACTCTAGCTATGGAAACAAAAAGTGATGGAGGACAAGAAAGATATGGAAACCAACTATATTTAGGATGGGGTGAAGAGATATAAAATCATGAAAAAAGGACACAATGAAAAGATAATCTCCAAGGATTACAAGATAAGTAAACCTTCCATGTGGCTTTATGAGGTCCTATTGTAAGGATGTTGTCACATTCTGATCAGGGCAAATATGTTATAACCTATAGTACCTATAGATCGTCATCAAGGTCAACATAGGAAAAGGGTGTTGGGATATGATGCAGATTAGCTTATGAATGGAGAAGGGATGGGAAAGGAAGTGAAATAATGCAGGACATGGAACTTCCCCCAAGCATGAGTGTTCATAGACAATACTCTGATGGATCAAGTGTAAAAGAGATTGAGGTGCATGATGTTCGTGGGCTCATATAGCTCTTGCCCATATTATATTACTAATTTATATTATCCATGACCATACTTAGTTATGATGATATACAAACCCAACCAATTAGGTTCAAACTTGCCTTTATTTTCTCGGATCACGTTGGTATTTTTATAATTTTCTTTAAGCACAAGCTCACCAAATTCAAACTCTTTGGAAATGATGTGTTTATTACTGCTGCAACATAGCTGATTTTGATATGCTTTGATATGATTTAAGGTAGCTAGCCTTTTTTCATCCAAGAGTTCCAGCTCTTGTAGCTAGGCTACTCTATAGTCTTCATCATTAATAAGATCCTACAATAAAATGTGCGAGGGTAACTCAATATCGATATGGAGGATAACTTAAGATTCAAAGACCAGGGAATAAGATGGGCCTTGTGGGTGTGTAGATGTTGGTTTAGTAAGCACAAAAAGTGGGAAAAATTTACAAATGCAAATCATGTCCAACATCATTTACAATCTTTTTGAGTATTTTCACAATGGTCTTATTTGATGCATCAACTTGACCATTGCCTTGGGGATAATAGAGAGTTAACCATCTATGTTTGATATGGACTTGGGTATAGAGGGATTTAACATACTTGTTCTTGAAGGACTTACCATAATAAAAAAATTGCTGTGGACGAGATGCCATAACAATAAATGGTGTGATTAAGGATGAATTTAGAAATCTACTTTTTGGTTACATAAGTGAGAGGAATGGCCTCAACCCACTTAGAAAACTATTCCGTAGCAATGAGAATGTGTTTGTGGCTATCAGATGATGTGGGGTTTATCTTCTCTACGAGATCTAGTCCCCATTTTGAAAATGGCCAAGGAGATGTAATTCGTTGAAGTGTTTGGGATGGAATGCGGATCAAATCACCATACTTCTGTAAATCAACACACTTCTTAACAATATGCACAAGCATAAGATTCCATTATTGGCCAATAATACCCTATATGAAGGAGGTTCTTGGCGAGGACCATTCCACTAGTATAAGCCCCACAAATCTCTTTGTGTACATCTTTGATAGCCAATTCTACTTCTTCCAAATTTATAAAATGATGTAATGTCCTATTATAACCTCTACAATAGGGTGTGCCACCAAGTAAGGTGTAATGGGAAGAGTTATGGATAAGTGATTTTTGTGGGCACAAAATAAGCCATTGGGAAGGGTATGGTATTGAAGGTAAGTATAAATCTCATGATACCAAGGTGAGCTAGGACCAACAATTTCACAAACCTTTTTTTATTCTAGATGATCATATGCTGGAACAATGAGTCGTTAAATTAGAAACTGATATTCACAGATGCTAAAAGACATTTCAAAAAGTGACCCGATAATGGCCATGGTGTCAATTGATCTGTTGTTAGCTTGTGGCACTTGCTCAAACTATATATGCTCAAAGTCTTGATTGAGACTATCTACCATCTATTTATAAGGTACGAGCTTATCATGTTTTGTTTGGTATTGATCATTGACTTGATTAATTCTGAGTTGAAAATCTCCATATACTGCTAACTATTGGATATTTTATTGGATTATGAAGTAGAGTCTTGCAATGAGAGCATGATATTATGAAATATTATTTGCAAACAGAAATCTAATGTGCAATGCCTTAGGGATAAGATATCAAATATATACCCCTAATCCATGGAATGTGAAGGAACCATCAAAGTAGATCTTACATTGTCGCGACTCATCAAGGGTCAAAATGGACTCATCAAGAAAACCAATGTTTAACAACCATGTATCTAGTAATGGAGCTTCTACAAATTAGTCAGCAAGAACCTAGCCCTTAATAACCTTCTAATGTGTATATTCAAATCAAACTCACTTAGTAGTATGACCCATTTTTCCATACGACCTATTACAACTACTTTTGATAGAAGATATTTCAATGGATCAACTTTAGCAATAAGGATGGTTTTTTTATTGAGTGTATAATGTCAAAATTGATGTGAAAAAACACTGCCAATTTTTTTTCAATGGGTGTATAGTTATGCTCATATGTTATTAGTGTTATGTTTAGATAATACATTATGTATTATTTTCCTTTATCATCATGTTGGTCAAAAAGTGCCCCCAAGGCATGTTGGGTTGCCGAAATGTAAAGTAACAAAGGCTTCCCTGGCGCTAGAGGGGCCCAGTTGTTCCATTAAAATGTCTCCTAACAGTTGTTCCATTAAAATGTATGCCCTTTTTTAGGAGATGTGTGAATATATGGCAATGATCAACTAGCTATGAAACAAATCGACGAATAGCATGAATATTTCCCTACAATCTGCGTAGTTATTTTAGATTTGGCATGGGAGAAATTTTTGTTATGGCCTTAACCTTGGCCGGATCTACTTCGATACCTCACTATGAAAAATAAATCAAACCCAATAATTTTCTAGACGTCACTCAAAACACACTTTTTGGGATTAAGGTGCACCTTGTGCTCTCTAAGCCACTCAAATATTATTCGTAAAGATATTGGGTGTCTTACATGGGTTTTGGATTTTCCCAAAATGTTATCCACATAATCCTCCATGATGTCATGCATCATGTTATAGAAAATGACAGTTATTGCTCATTGATAAGTAACAGTGACATTATTTAAGCCAAAATGCATGACCTAATAATAAAACATTCCCCAAGTAGTGGTGAACACTATCTTGTAATGGTCTTTAGGTACTATCTTAAATTTGATATAACAAGAAAATCCATCTGTAAGTGATAACATTTTTTACCCCGATCTAGAATCAACAATCATATCAATATTTGGAAATGGGAAATCATCTTTAATATCACATAAATACATACAAAGGTGAGTGCCATTAGGTTTCTCGCTGACAAGGACTATGTTAGAAATCCACTCTAAATAATCAAAAAGCCTTATAAACCATGCTTCTAAGAGTTTTTCAAGTTCTTTCTTGACCAAAATAGCAATACATAGATGCATCTTCCACAATTTTTGTTTGATGGGCTTTGCATCAGGATGCACTAAAAGATGATTAACATCCAAAGAAGGGTCTAATCTCGGCATGTCAACATACGACCATACAAAGATATCAAAGATCTATTTGATGATGAAAATGATGAGTTTGCATTATTATTCGATCTAAAATTGCCACCAATTCAAAACTCTACTCTAATAAAATCACAAAACTAAGTATTCTACTCCAAAAAATGAAAACAAATTTTTTCAGTGTCTATTGGTTGTGCACGTGTGGTGAATTAAATCTATTGAATTCATCGATGAAAAATTGAGAGGGGCTTTCCCATAGAGAAATACCTATGACATAAATATTAATATTACATTTGTAGTGTTATAATTTACATATAAATTTACTATAATTTATTTCTATTAATCTACTACCCAATATCACTGCGTACAAATATCACAATGAGAGAAACCAAAGCATAATAAGAGTAGGTTGATTGTATCTTTCTTTCTACGGGTTTTGAAGGAAGCTCTTCAAACACTAGGCATGTCGACTATAGGTCCCTTCATAATGCCAAAATATAGGCATGTCCACTCTTATCGTTGTGATCTTTCAAGTGGTGATTGTGATACATGGAGTTAGATGGATGGTCAATTGTTCAGTTGATTTCTTGAGGGACCCATCTCAAACATTCAAATCCTCTATGCAACTAACATAATGTGGGATCACATCTAGGTGGTATGCTAGGGCATCTGCTCTACCAAGACTTGTAGATATTGACCTTGTACAAGGGCTTGTAGATATTGACACGTAAAGACTCCTTGCACATAGTTTTTAAATTATTACGCCATATGTATTAAAAAAGGAGATAAGGGTGTCAAAAATGAGATCTATAGAGTCTACCTTTGCTCCAAACAGCTAGAGCCCTAGGAACCTCTTCCTCGAAGCTTCAAAATTACTACAGTACATATATTCAATTTAAGGATGGGTTCATTAAAACCCCAGGCTACACCTCCGCTCTACCAAGACTTGTAGATATTGACCTAGTACAAGGGCTTGCAGATATTGACACGTAAAGACTCCTTGCACATAGTTTTTTAATTATTACGCCATATGTATTAGAAAAGGAGATAAGGGTGTTAAAAATGAGATCTATAGAGTCTACCTTTGGTCCAAACAGCTAGAGCCCTGGGAACCTCTTTCCTCCAAGCTTCAAAATTACTACAATACATATATTCAATTTAAGGATGGGTTCATCAAAACTCCAAGCTACCCCTGACTCGAATTGGCTTGCAATTTGAGGGTTACATTTTCACAATTCAAAGTTTATTCACACACCCTAAACATAGATACAGATCACCATGTTCCTCAACTACATCATATTTGTAAGATTTTTTCTATGGAACTTGAAATCAATGATTGTTTTGTATTTAAATGTTCACATTACTATGAGATCAGGGGGCAATTATTTCACCTCTTGAAAGACTCGTATAAGTCTATCCAGACCTTCATGGCTTATGATGATTAGAGATGCTTAGCCCTTTTCTTTAGAGAGACATTTGATCTTTACAAACGTTTGGCCAATGACATTGTTTCTACAATTCTCTACACCTGGATGATTACTTCTTTTATTCACCTTATTTCTTCCTCAAGATTGGGTACAAAGCAACCTTGTGAGAAAGTTGTAGACATGTTGAGATTAGTCTAGCATCGGAAGACATGATTTGTTTTCTCATATTTTCTTGAATGCATGTTCTTTTTTGATATTTGAGTTTAGTGGAGTTGCACTTGCATTCCCTCTTCCTTACTTTGCAGTGTAATTTTTCAATCCCATGGGCCAATTTTGTCCTTTTGTGTACATTAATATCATTATCATTTATATGAGCATCCATGAAAGCATAATGAAATGTATGTTTCCATCAAATTTTGTAGTTGCATCCATGAAAGCATAATGAAAAGTGTATTTTCATCAAATTTTGTAGTTGCATCCATGAAAGCATAATAAAAACATGCAATTAAGTTCTAATAAACTTTTAAAAAATCTATTTATTCTCACAAAACATTAATAAACCAATTGTAATGTTCCCAAATGAGACTATTAGGCAAAGTTGGGGTTTTCCAACAAACCCTACCTAATGCAAAACCCCTTCCTTCAAAGACTCTAAAAATATAAATTTAGCCAATAACACACTTCGAAACATGAAGTAATATTTAACAATTTCCTCCACCAAACCCTTAGGCAATTAGGGCAAAAATCAGATGAGTCTGAAAAAACTACTTTAAATTTTTGCTTAATGCATCTCTATAAACTATTCCAAAGCTCCTATTTTTGCACATGATAGTTGCATATGTATTTACATAATCTATCTTAGACCATTAGTAATATTTTTATCATTACACACTTTTCATTTGTAATTGGAGGAGAATGTTGATTTTGGCTAATCATATCAGTCTTGCCATTTTGCTTTTTAGTTTCTTTTCACTCTTTCTACTTTCTCCAAATCTCGCTCTAGATCTTTTCACTTATAATAGTTGGTTCAGGGTCACTTTATGCAAAACTCATGTAGCAAATCTCCTAGACTGTGCTGCTTATTTTGATACTCCCAATGGCTTTAAAAAATTGTTATATTACTATTGATTTTAGGTGGAAGACGACTTTCAATATCCTCCCTAGTCCCAAGATAGATGCTGGGGCCGGTTAATTGTCTTCGCCTAAGATGGACAAAACCCTAGCATAAGTTTTCAAGATGAGCCAAACGTCCCAATTGAATACTATTATTAAAGTGAACAAATAATTTCCCAACTATATTACTTTTTTCCCATTAGGCAAACATGATGTTGAATCCTAAGTTACTTGTGTATAATAGATATGAATGCCACAGACGTCTTTCGAAATAATTTGTTGATGATCTCCCTCTGAAGTTTTATTATGACTTCGGTGGTTTGAATGTTAGATTCCTCTCTTGAACTCGTTGTCTTGTATTTTTTAATTATGTACAATATCCATTGAGGCGACCTATAACCGGTTACATGTAACATGATGGCTACCACTTCAAAAATCATTATTATTAGAGGATAATCATACGTCAAAAGGAAATTGGAGTTAAAACTCGATGGTGCACAAGCATGTAAAATAATCAACAAATGTTCTTTACATTTGGCTTTATAGTAATGCCTCTTCCAGTCATATATCTTTCAATATTCAAATGCAATCAGAAGTATAATGTTGGCCAGTCAGCTATAGTTTTCTAGAACATGGCTGGAGTGTAAGGGCATCATGTACAAAGATCTGCTGTAAATTACATTCCAAAAGGAATTTTGTTTATTAATTCAAAAGAATTACTGCATTTAATTATTGTTTACTGAAATACAAACACTAAGGAAATGTTACTTTTGAAAAATTAACTTAATACCAACAAATTACATAAAAAGCACGGATAATTACAATTTTATGATCGTTTACTAACAGTTCCACATTATTTCAGCTTAACTTGTTCCTCTGATGTTTTTAAATTATCCCTGACTAGACATAAACGCATTCATATTTTTACACTAACGCAAAATATCTTAATATCAAGGGCGGATTTAAGTACGTTACCAACATGATTTTTTGACAAAAGGATCCTTGATGCAATATTAAAATAATCTACTGAACTCCAAACATGTTAGTGCTACACCAAGTGCTGAATTACAATATTTTTCAACCATGAAAAGTTTTCAAGTCAATTAGTTTGAAGGTTCTTTTTAGAGATTGCAAACTTTCAAAGCAACAATAACTAGTTGAATTGATGTTTCACATGAATTTCTCTACTACCAATGAGATTTCTTCTTCAAAATTAGAAATTCTCTATTGCTGAATCACAATTTTTTTTAAATAGCATTATCTAATTAATTTCATTGGGAGCATTAAAAACCTTTATGTTATTATCCTAACAAAAACAAGTTATTCAATATTTAAATGGAATTTGGATGCTCATTATGATTAAATTGGACTGGTTGCACACTAGCATTTCTAACATCAAATTTCTTGCATTAATTGAAAAAGGCAACGATTCTTGCGAATCGAAGTAGGAACTCAAACTGAACCAAGTTGTGTCTTAGCCTAGCATGTCATGCTCACCTGTATCTCCTAATTCTTTGTCAAATGTGCTTTTTGTATGATGCATTAAGTTATCACTCTCTAACAATGTATAGGGCCAATACCGCAATTCCCTGACTAGTTCAAGATCTACTTTAATGACCTATTTAATTTTTATTTATTTTTTTAAATTAAATACTTGTAGTAGCTGCTTCAAAAAAAATCACACACGAGGCAACTCCAGTCTAGGGTGGATCCCAAAGCCACATCCACATCTTATGGTAACTATATAAATATCTAAGTCATACCATTGTGCATTTTACCCCCAGTCTCCAGGTGACTCATATTTTCGAATAAAATGACAACCATTTATGCCAAAAACTTACCTCTAATACAAATGACATTCCCATTTTACTTTGACATCATTTCCCCCATATATTCTGTTTCTACAGTTTTCCAACACCAAAAACACATGTAAGAATTTGATTATGGGGGCAATTTTTTTATTATAGAGGTGATGAATTTGATCACATTTTAATATAGATAATAACCTTCATTTTGACAATTTTAGACATACCAAATCAGTAATCAGACCTGTTTCATTTACATGTACTATAGAATAAAGATATATCGCAGTGCTAAAGTACAATAGTAGACGAAAATAATCATTCTTCACATTCTTGTAATTTGCAACAATTGATCAAAAAAACAAAATATTGTCAGGCTACCAAATGTTGACATTGATAAAAACATTCAAACAAAACAAACACCTTATAATCCTTATGCACTTTTAAGTAAATATCCATTCTTCAAGAAAATGTCCATCAGAATAACTGTACAGGAGACTTCTAAATTACTTCACCCCAACATTACTAAACAAAAAAAAGGCTTCAATGTATATGTTTCCTCCCAGCAAACCAAACCAATGGCTACTTTCCATATTATTTTAAGACCAGCCGCACCGGGAACTCAGAATTTAAATGCAAGATTTGCAGAGACAGCCAACACAACCGCTTAAATGTCACTGATACATGACGATTTAGTTGATTGAAGTATCGCCTGCTTTCTTCATGAAAACTATTCAAGTAGCCGATACATCGTGATTTCCTGTTGCTTAAAGTATCTCCTGTCTTCCTCGTCTACCAGAACAAGGTTCAAGTAATATTTGACACTGAATTTGTTATTAATGTTGCGGTAAGTTGGTGTCAAATCATAAGGGCTTAAAAATAATCTGATAGGAATTGATTCCCCTGAAAAAGAATGAAAAAATATTTAAGTTGATAAACTCATGCCCTGCCCCGTTCATGTCAGGGCATCTAGTCTTTTATGTGCAGTTAACTGCACTGTAACATGCAAAATGCCAGAGATGTTCCATAGCATTGAATTTGAGTTATATACAAGGAAAACATATTGTCTTGCATTGGACTTAGAATGAGCATCTATTTCGAATTAAAGAACAAGAAAAAGCACACACCATAACTTCAAAACAGCTAACCATCTTATTGATCAGGATAAATAATAATCCCTGGTAACTATTTAAACTTTTGCTTTGCTTTCTAGCACATGGTACCAGACTGTGTTATACTGCACAAAATAAATCAATAGCAGATGCTCAAGTAATTAATATGATAATTAAATCGATTGGTTAGGCTTAGATTTTCAGGAGGACAAGAGCAGCAGTTTGCAAAATGGTTTGCAGCTTATAGAACAGAATCAGAGAGTGGAGGATGTTCGCTCTAGCTGTCTTCCCAGAATCTGATTGTAGTACCATTTCCCTCTTGCTAGGTGGTAAGAGGCTGGAAGAGGTTGAGCCCATTGTGGATATGCTTTGGTATGGCAGAAATTTGGCATATCCACTGGTTATTATGCAGGTCCATTTTTCCAGATGCATATTGGTTGAGCAGGATTGATCTGCAAACAATGTTGGGTCTGGAATTAATATCCCAGTCCAATTTCATTGCCAATGCTTTGTCAAAAAGACTAACATGTTTAATTAAGTCCTTTATTTTGTTGGGTTATCGTCTTCCAAGATACAAGTGGGTATTTGAAAGATTTATCAACCGCTTTCCAAATGAAGTCTCTTTGGATATTGTAATGATTTATGTTCCACCTCGGAAGAGATAAGGAGTGATGACATATACACCTGGGAAGCGTGTAGGACAGCTCAGGTTAATTGGATTCTACCTGCCAAAGTTATCCATCTGTTGGTCCATTCACCCAGCATCGATTGTATTTGAGCCACCATTTGTGCCCAGATTTCCTTAGAAGTTTTCTAATGTAGTGAGAAGTCCAGATATGTCACAGGTAAATTTCCTTCTTAAATTTGCTGTAACCAAGAAATTTAAGGTTTTTGGACTCTTTATATTTGCAGAAAAATAGATTAGAATTGTGATTGTTTATTAAATGGACTAAAGCCATTTGATACAAATTAAGAATTTGGAAAACTTAAATGAGTTCCCTCAGCACCAAAGAAGAGAACAAGGGGATGTCATCTACGAAATGGAATTTGGAATACTTTATCTCTTACTTTCACCATAGCAATGTGTCTTGTTAGGAACTCTCCTATTATTTTGAATAGAGAGGCTCAGAGGTCTCCCTGTCGGAGTCCAATTGAAGGCTTGAAGAACGGCCTAGTTTCCCCATTGATGTAGACTGAAAAAGTGGGGGCGTACTGGTGATACAGCTACCAAACCAAATAACTACCTAAGAGCTGAATCCAAATGCTTTGAGAACCTGAAATAGAAGTAGTATGAGCCAGTTGCATCTATCAAAATATTTTGACATATCCAATTTTATCTTGACCCTAGGTCTGTGATGTATCCTCATGGAGTGAACGATTTCTTGGAAGGCAAGGATGTTGTCTATGATACGTCTAAATTGTGTGTCAGTGATGATCTTCGTGAGGAGAGGTTTGAGCCAGTTGGAAATAATTTTGAACAGAATATTGTAGGCCAAATTGTGTAAGGCAATCAGCCTAGATTTGTCCAACTGATCCGCAACTATTCTATGGGATCAAGACAAGCTTTGTAGAGTTCAATGCATTTAATATTTGTTTGTTAATTGTTTTTTCGTGACTCTTCTATAAGAGCCATACGATTCCCCTTTCTGAGATCCAAACGAGCTTGATAGAAGAGTGTCGGAAAACCATCAGAGCCTAGAGCCTTTTCTTTTGGGAACAAGAAGATGATTGTCTTTAGCTTCTCTTCAATGACAGGTCTGATGGAGAACTGCTTTAATATGTTATTGAGGAGAGTATTTTGAGCATTGTTCCTGCTCACAGTAGTGTTCTCCTCTGGAAAAAACTGCTAAAATAGAAGGTGGTGTGGTTCAAGTTATTATTATTGGCTGTGATATATATATATAAGAATTCCGACCTGTTTTGATGTGATGTATGGGGTTGATGTGTTGTTTATTGAGAGCACATTTATGAAAAAAAAAAGTGTTTGAGTCACCTTGCTAAATCCATGTTTCATTGGACATTTGCCTCCAGTAGCTCTCCTCTTATCTTTTGAGGATCTGTAAGTTTGTGGATTAATTGTTGCTCCTGGGTTACCAATGTTACTATTCATCTTGTGTCCCTGATTTATTTTTTAGCTGTTCCAACCTTTGGTGTGCTTCTAGCGACTGAGCAAAAATGTTACCAAAGTTGTGCATGTTCCATGTTTTAATTTTTGCTTTTTACATGATTGAGTTTGCACATGAATTTCGACACGGCATGTGGTGAAATTTCTTCCACCTATTCTCCACCTGACGAGGGAAACCCGGGTGTAAGAGCAGCATGCTTTCATATCTGAATTGTTTTTTTGTTATACCCGAGCTTTGGAGTTTGATTTCCATCTGTATGTGCCAGTGGTCAGAGAGCATGGAATCGTTGACATGTGAGTGGATAGTTTCTCTCACGTCCAGCCAATCATTTAAAATCATAATTCTATCTATTTTTTTGCAATGAAGTGACTTCCTTTTCTTCTATTACACCATATAAAAAGACCTTAAGAAAATTCTATATATACCATGGTAGTTTGTGTCAAGAAGTGTGTTACAGCCTCAACAGTTCCGTGATTGAATCACCCCCCCCCTTTCTTTTCTACTGATTTTTTTATTGTATTAAAGTCACCCATGAGAATAGTTTTTTAAGATAAAAGTTAGAGGCCCATTGCAAAATTTGACTGACATATGTGATTCTATTGCTGCCATTGGCAACACAAATGTCCTCTTGGAATTGAAGTGAAAACAACTGCGCTGTCATACCCCATGGAAAATAAGTATGGTCTTCGTAGACATAATTGGAGGGATCCCAATGTATCACGGAGTTTGTGGAATGGAAAAACAGCATCTTTTTGGAGCCCCATAGTCCATTGAATGACAGCTTTCTGAGAGTGTTTTCTAGTGGTTTTTTGAAGGAGAATTGTATCAGCCCTTTCTTGTTTGGCTTTGTTCATTAGAAATTGGCGTTTTGGGGACACCAAGTCCCCTTATATTCCAAGAAATGTTCCGCATAACCCTGAGAGGGCATCTTCCATCAGATACGTGTCGATCTCTTTTCTTGTGGTTTAAGTTATTGATTCCCATGTATGCTCAAACTTCCCTTTTGATTTGTTTGGGCTAGTGTCAGGGTATCTAACAGTGGGATCCTCCATTAGCTTTCTTTTCTGAACAGTTAAAATCAATGGAGAAACCATGGGTGTCAGATCTTCTAATGATTTGATTTTGTTTTTTTTGTTTTTGGTCTGACCAGCACCAAAAGGGAATGTACTCATAGTCATTTGGCTGATCCCATTAAACCCATCCCGAATCTAGCAGTATCATGTCTCGTTGTGGCATTTCCAGGCCTATATTGGCACGGATTCTGGCATAGTTAAGGAGTCCTAGGTGTTTACTGAACTCGAAGGCAATTATGTACTCCCCAATGGCTCCCACTATCATCCTCACGGAGTAGTCCAGCCAACAATCGCTAGGAATAAGGGGAAGTCTGACCCAAAGCGGAACAGTGCATGGGACGTTCTCAGTGGGTTTGAAAGCTGGAGACTAGTTTTTCATGAACAACCCCGACTTCTTCACAAACCAAGGGCCTCCTTTAAAAGCATGATCCTTCTCTACTGTTGTGGAAAACATTGCCATGAAATATCCTTTAGGCATAGGCTTCCAGAGTTCTTGCACTCATAATCCCAGTGTTTGGGGTCCAGGAAAGGCAGATCGGGGCTTTTTGCTAAGTCATAACCGGCTTTCCTGAATCTTGGGTGAGGTTTACATGCGCATATAACAACCATTCTCTTTTTTTCCGGGAAAGAGTGCTTGATGAATGTTTTCTGAGCATCATGAGATGAACTATTTCAGATCCTGCTTTGTATATCTGATGTGTATAGACAGATTGCTGTTCTGAAATTCGCAGTCTGATTCTGACCAGAAGAGGATGAGAAAAGGCCATGACCTCCTCAAAGGGCCTGCCCTTGTGCCAATCACTCAGTGGCCAGAAAAAGGGAGAGATTTCTGGTTCTGGGAGAGGAACTGGTGCTGGTTAATAGAGATGGAGGACATGAACTTGAGAAGGGGTAGCTGGAAGCTCCAAATATATTTCTTCATGAAAAGTGTTGGGCATTCATCCACTGATGTTGAAGATAATATCAAACAGCCTACCTGGTTAAGAACAGGAGGTTTCATAAAAATTAAAGGATTTTCTTTTGAAGATGTTCTACCTGATGCCTAAGATTTGATCAAAATTCTTCAGACAGTTATGAATGGCGACGGATTAGAACCACAAAAAAGAAACACTCATAGTATGAGTGCCTCATTTCCAGATTAGTATAATGCAGTTCACTGTATTTAAAATTTTGAATATGTTCTCACAACCACACGTCTAGTCGCTATACCAAAAAATTAAAACCATTCATGTGCCTTGAAAATTGAATCCACCAAGCTAAATGAGGAAGCAAGCTCTGACCAACCACCTCACAAGGAACAGATATTTGCAAGATTTCCTAAATAACAAAAACGGTGAATAAGCCTCCTTTGCAAAGAGCTCCTGTCCTTTTAACTACAAATTTTTTCCCAAGCAAAGAATTTGGCCCATGGTTGTTTAGTTGTGTACGAAATTAGTACAAAAAGGATAGAAAAAACGAAACAAAATCGAGTAATAATTCAAAAAAAAATAACGCTCCCAACTAAGTAATCGCTCACAAGCACCAAGCCTGTTAGAAAATTTCAAACAAAAATTTTTGCAACTATAGGGATGATAAATTACTAGATAGGTAGATGTGCACATTTTAGTGGGTCTTGGATGTACTTATTATTTCTTCTCTAGGTGGAGTCGTCATGTCAAAGCAGATCCTTACACGTACGACTTTGGAGTTGACTTTTGGAAAAGACGTACAACTTTGGAACAGCGAGAAAACTCATGTTCCAATCTTATTCCAAATTTACAATAACGATCGGGATTTTGATATTCTGATGATTAAGAGGTTTGATGCCATTGCAGTTATACTTGCTTATCTTTTTGTGCTTAAAAGATCATGCTATGGAATTCCAAAAAAACAAGCATTACATAGGTACATGTCCCAGGGGTTTAGGATGCATACTGTGTTTATGGGACAGGCAGATGGCCCAGAAACATCCCCTCTACCCAAGTACTCGATACATAGAAGATGCGATAGGAATTTCTGCCCCAAATCAGAGATGCCCGAGAACCACTTCCCTTGTGTGATGCTATACATAAAGCTTCCAATTGCTAGGTAATCTCACCTTAAAGGACTACCTGCTAAAACACGGACATGGAAATAAATCCCTGAGCGATCGAGGTTGCAGTTTGGGACAAAGCATTGGAAAAAACAGAAAAGCTACATCACCCTTGCCAGGGACATAACTTCGCAACCCTAGCTTGTAATGACCCCACTCAAGAAGCATGATGAGAAAGTGTAAAAAACATGTACAACAAGATGAAAGGATGCAGAACTTTATATGGAAAAGTTTGACCCCCCAAAATCCACTTCGAAAGGCCCGAAAATTGAAAAATAAAATTGTGACCCAAATTCAAGTATAACTGACAACTTCGCTTGTCCTCACCCATGCATAACAGAGATCTTCTTGAGTTCCTAAGGTGGAATTCTTCATCTTCCCATGAGTCCTTTTTATTCCTTGATGTACCTGGTTGTATACAGTAAGTTGATTGAGCCGAACGAGGGTAGAGTGTCGTAGCTTCACATCTCTTCTCAGAGATTTCTATTGTCTTGTAAACTAATATTGGTTTCAATAAGGCTTCATTACATTGCAGTGTCGTGTGTTTATAGTGTTCATTTCCTTGGATTCGGTTCATTGCTTTTATAACACATTAAGTTTCTGCAATTTAGTGTGTTGTTCAACAGCTTTCCAATTAAATCCGAATCACTAAGGAATAACCTAGAACCAAGTAACAGAACGTAACAAAATAAAGGTTCTGTCAGAACTATGCAAAACTAATGCCACAAAAAAAGCCCCGTCAAAAGCCTATACATGCAAAAAGTCAAATTTGTTTTTTTTATCAAAATACTCATTTGACTGTGCCCCTAGTGTTATTATAAAGTGAACAAACTTACAAAAGTAAGCTACTTCCTATATGGGAGAACTGATGATGATTGTGGGAGGATGGGTGATGAATGTTACACCTTCCCTAATTGTGTACTTGCCCAATGGACCCTTACACAAAGTAACTTGCCCATTTACATACATCCGTAGTACTTGAGTAGCAATGCATCCACACTATCAAACAGATCCATAAAATATTGTATGCTTATCTCCTCCTGGATTCAAGGGGTTTAGTCACAAATAAAAAGAACAATAAACAATATCTAATTCTACAAACTTTGTCCATAAGTTTAGACACAAATATATAACGAGAAAAGGATGATCAAATATTTTTTGCTGATTCGTCCTAAAAGTTTACCAAACGATATGAATGACGTGAAATAAATGATAAAATATATACTAAATTATTGTTTATTAATCATATTAAACTTCTACATAACAGGAAACGTACCTCGTACAGGAGCACCATCCATGAGTTCAAATTTGGCTAGGGTCTCTGTTTCAACATACGTATTAGGTCCTGATCCTGTGGACTCTCTCCGTCTAATCTCAAGCTCCATGTTCTTGATCTTGATTCTAACAAGAAGAAAATAAATCTTGCCGATGACAACATCTTTCAGGTGATACCTGGGTAGAATTCTCTAATCAGTTAGAAACATTCTCTTCACCTACATCTTAATTTTTGATTCTGACAAGAAGAAAATAAATCTTGCCAATGACAACATCTTTCAGGTGATACCTGGGTAGAATTCTCTAATCAGTTAGAAACATTTTCTTCACCTACATCTTAATTGTAATAAACATGTATGATGCAGTATATAACTCACTTGCTTTTGTTGTACTCAAACTCAATATGTAAGCAATCCTCAATGCCAACCTCCATCTGAATAACAGCAAAACGCATAAGAAAACTGCCCAAATCTATAATTGGCCTAGCTTGTTCAACAAACTAAACATAAGACAAGGGCTTACATAGATCTTTGCATCCAACAGTTTAATATAAATTCTACCATTCAACTTATCAAATATGAGAGGCAACATAGGCAAACCTTGATGCTGTTGTTAACAGGTGGAAGCGGCGTATAGTTCCGCACCTATAACAAGAACATGTGGTTATACACCATATGGTAGAGATCTAAGAGAAATGATCATGCTGTCCATCAAAATTATAAGTATATATGTACTTACAAGATATAAATATTTACACATTTTTTAAACATCAAGCATCAATAACTATGCTAGCAAATTATTATAGGCACCTCTTAATCCAAATTACCTTTGCAGATTAAATTTCTATGCAAGCAAAAGATATCATTAGATGCCATTCGTTGTACAACTTTTACAGTGTTCATATTTGTGATGCCTTGCTTCTGGACTTGTTTAAAAACTCACAGTGATTCCAGAAGAAATGAAAATATTCAGTATGCCCATATACTCACCTAACATTTATCCCTCAGATAATAAAAATGAGCGTCATGTTCAGAATATAATCTCATAAACAAGTGAAGGTCGTGGAACATCATTTCCTCCCCCATGAGTGGTAATTTGAGAATTGGTCAGTCAATAAAAGTACACACTGTTTTCACAGGCTTACCCACATTCCAGTGCTTGAGCTAACCATGGGGCAACAATTTCAAAAGTGTATGTAAGATTTGGAGTTTCGTTCCATAATCTCTATAAATTAGGAAAATAAAAGCTTAAACAATGGTAGGAAGGAAATTATTAAACGTAATCAATGAATAAGGAGAGAATTTTAAAAGACTAAAAGTGACGCATATAATGTCTGTCAATGCATTTTCAGCTGCCTTTGCAAAGTTAGTTTTTGATATACAGCTGGCCCTGCCACGGATTTTAAAACGAAATACAGATATTTTGCATAACAAACAAATATGGGAACTAAATACATTAAAAGTGATATATAATACAACACTATAACTAAGACTGAGAATGAACAATACAATGCAATTATAATAAATTTATGGAGAACTCAAAGCTGAGTTCATCAAATATGGTGTGGATTCCCTTGCCTTTCCCCTTGCCATACCCTTTAATAAGGTGGTGTAATCAGATTTCCCTCAGTCATGGTCCCAGCACATCATACACCCTATTCGTAAGTCCGGGGATCTCTCTATCCTTGGCAACTACAAGACCATTATGATTGGGCATACATTTGACAAACTCTATGCCATGGTGTTAGACATGCAAAAGTCATTGTACTTGAAAAGGAATAATATCAAAGCTAGGGTGCAAGCTGGCTTTACAAGGGACTACCAGACTATTGACCACATCTTTACACTCCGGGCTATTATTTAAAAAAGCTCGCCACAGGTATTCCAAAGTCTTTTGTTGCTTTGTTGGCTTCAAGAAAGCCTTTGACTCAGTTCCAACACACCTGCTTTTCCATAAGTTGAGAGATATTGACAGCCTAGATTCTTTGATTATTGCCGCTTGGAGGATTTATGAGAAAGCTATTGGGTTTGTACTTTTCACACATTATCTGACTTTGTCAAGAGTACCATTGGGGTCAAGCAAGGACGTTCTCTCTCACCAACCCTAATCAACATCTAAATTGATGAGTTAGAGGAGTTTCTTTGGCGGCGTACCCATATGGATGATGGATCTGTTTTGCATGAGATGCTTATAGCTATCCTTCTTTTTTCCGATGAAGTTGTCCTCTTCTCACACTTTGCCAAGGGCTTACAACAACTCGATGCCCTTTCTTGTTTCTATGAACTCCGACAACTTGTGGTCAACCATAGTAAAACTAAGGTTATAATCTTTAATATCTCTAAGCACTTTCTCTCCAAATTCCAATTTTTATATAGAGAGGAACTTCTAGAGATTACATCAACAAACACATATTTAGGGGTCCAATTTTCTGGTCCGTAATTTAGCATTAAGTCTACCTCTCATCCACGTCTTTGCAATGGGTATGCCTCTCTTTTTGTCATGGAACGTCAATGTTTCCAGATCCATTTCCAGGACATCCCTTTCAAGTTACACCTCTTTAATACAATCATCAAACCTGCAAATTTATATGGTTTATAGGTTTGGGGACCTAGCTTGGGGGCCATTAAATGGGCCCATATTGAGAGAGTCCAGACTCTCATGTTACAACGCATGATCTGTTGCAAGTGAACAGTTCCTCAGCACATCGTCCAAGCTGAATTTGCCACCCAGTTGATACACCTTGAGACTATTTTCAAGCCTACATTCTACACCCACATAGTTGTATCCTTGGGCGACTCAACTTATGGTCGTGAGAGATATCCATACTTAGCACTTTGCTCTTCAAAGAGGATTACTTCACATACCACCACCACACACAGGCACTGTTAATACCTTGAGACTAGATTGTTCCTCCTTTCTATTGGCATCTCTATTGAAAAGCTACCCACTTTTATGTATTCCCAAGACGTCCATCCCTTGTGCTCCTTCCCACGAAGGGCCTCATCACTAGAGCTACTAGACAGCACATCTATAGACAATATATTCAAGCCACCTGGATCTCCCCCACTTGAACCACTCAGCCTGAAGCTTGTTTATGCCGAGCATTTCTTACAAGCATTGGATGGTATTATTCGTCACCCTCACCATCTCCAGTGCCATTGGTCCCATGGCTTGAAGTTTCACCTTGGCCAAATGAGAGTATGTTCTCACCAATTACATGTTGAAACAAATCACCACATTCTCTGTCATGACCAAATCTGTCGTCTTTGCTCCCTCCAGGAGGTGGAAACCGAGGAACACATCATTTTCAAATGCCCCATTTACTATGAGATCTGGGGAAGATATCATTGCCTCTAAAGGGACTCAGACAACACTCTATCTACTTTCTTCAGATATCCAAACCAGCAGTGCCTGGCTCTTTATCTTCGCGAAGTAGTCACCCTCCAACACAAATCCCTTTAGGAGGTGCCTAGAGTCTCTAGAGCCCCCATGTTAATCACCTTTTTCTTCAAGTCCATCCAAGCGATTGGCAACACTAAGCACCCTTTGGACATCGGTACATCACACATCGGAGCTAATAAATCAATTAGGTGATGCTTCTCTCAGCACACCATTACTACTCAGGGTACTCAGACTCCCCATGTTTCTCTCCCTTGGCTTCATAGCTCTACTCCTTTCCGTCAACATGGCTTCGCCCCTCTTTGCCAACATCTACTTACTAACCACCACCCAAACCACTGGGGCAAACTCATATCACAAGTTTTTTTCTACTACAGGAGGTACATCGGCCTTGGATGTTAGGGAATATTCTAGAGGAAATGCTATCCTTCCTCCTAGGATCTTCCAACCTGACCCCTTCGACATTGGGCAATCCCCAACGAGCACAATCATATCTTCTCACAGTGATTGATGATGGCTCAGACGGCTCCTCCACTTTCGGCACATGCTTTGGGGAGCTCTTGTTTGCCTTTCATTGCTACTTGTATTGGTTTCATTACCATTTTATTTGTAGCATACAGCTTTACCTTGTCTTATGTACTTTATTCATTTGTTTGGCTTCAAGGATTCTTTATTCCTAGAAATTTCTATTGTTAACTGATGTATCCTCAAGTCCCATTGACCTACTTTTAATCATCTATGGACATTAATATAATTTCTTTCTTTCTTTCTTTCCTTCCTTCTTTCTATTGTTATAACTTCTTACATTCAGTCCCTTGGCTAAGAGGCCATAGGCTACACATTTTGGTTGTACAATGCTTGCTTTATCATGCTTCACTTCTTCATATAATAAAAAAATCTTTTCATCTTCCTATATGGCTATTCAGCTTCCTATGTGACTTTTCAACTTCCTATTTTCTTTTTCTTGTTCTCCCTAACACACATACAAAGACTTGTCTCATCTTCCCACCCATTACATAATGCCAAGATATTTTAAAATATATTGAGGCTAAACACACCCTAACAATTTTCCCAAACGAATACAGGTGTCTCATCTGGAGACACTTAGTCTTGAGACCATAATCTTCCAATTCTTTACAGCTTTGCTCCATCATGATGCATTTGGGGCACGCTTCTACAATGCACATCCCATCTTACCGGGTTGCATGGATGTCGAGCCGATGTACCTGCCAAGTCTATAGGTAATGGCACCATATACAAAATTATGTTCATGTTTGTATGTAATCCTAACAACTACAATCACTTCCGATTCCCGATCTCTTCTTCTAAGTCTCCTACATCCAAGTGATATTTCCTTGACCCCATCCGAAGTCAACTAACTGCTAAACAATCTGTCCAAGTGATTTTTTCTCAGCCGCATCCAAAGTCCACTAACTTAATTTCTAACTAATATACAAACATATAGACATCCAATGCATCTACAAATTTATAGAACTGTAACCAATGGTCCTTCCTTGTCATGTTCTCTTCTATTATGGAATACAAACTTTGCCAAGATAAAATTGAATCATCCTCCACGCAATATAGATAATAGGAGTTTTAAAACACTGAACATACCCATTAACACAGCTATCCAAAGCCCCACCTTATTGAAGAGAAAGTTATTACCACTTCTGCAATCTCACAAATTGTTATAGCTGGAATAATAACGTATGACTCTATATCTTCTTTTGTCATGACTCCTTGAGCAGCATCCCACAAGGTGACTCCCTCCAAACATTTATGCGTCGAAATGAGCCATTGTTGAAGGCCCAATCAACAGATATCGTTGAGTCAATAATTTAGCATAATAAAGATTTGTTGTTGCAGCTTAAGCCTCGTCTGAGGTCTCATAGTCGATCAACACATATCCCTTTATAAATCCAGTTTCTGAGATCTAAATTTCAGGTGCAGGTTCTTTATATCTCCATACTCAGAAAAAAAGTTCCTGAAGATCAACCTCTTGTGCCTCTTCATGTACTCCAGTTCCCAAAATGTTCCACCCCTCAACAGATATTTGAGATCCAGGGCTGTTGCCATCAGAATCAAGAGAGTCAAAGTCTCTAACTGCAAACCAGGTATTGCGTTCAACATCAATTTCTTCTCTGAAACCCTGTCCTTTTGCCTTCTTGATGAGGCCACCGCTGTACCTATCACTCAGTTGCAGCTATGAGGTGGTGCCACTTATAGTAGATTTTATTTTAAGCACCTGTGCTGAATGAACTGCCTCCCCATTCACATCGGCATTCACCTCTTCCACCGTCCTCCATAGGATCTTCTTCCGGCTCAAAATTCACCACCTCCACCCCAGCTATTTTTTCTCATGCTCAAGCTTATCTTCACAGTCACTATGATGTCACAACAATAATTTACCCGCGTTCTTTTTGTTTCCCAGCTGGTGCAAATGTTGGCTTTGATATACAGCCAGCCCTGCCAGGGATTTTAAAAAGAAATACATATATTTTGCATGATAATCAAATGCGGGAACTAAATATATTGGCAGCAATATATAATACTGAACTATAACTAAGACTGTGAGACTGAACAATACAATGAAATAATAATAAATTATGGGGATCTATATTATATAACTTCTTACATTCAATCCCATGGACGAGTGACCATGGGCTGCACATTCTTGGCTGTACAATGCTTGCTTTTGATGGGGCTTGTTCAGATCTGCATACGATTTCGGATTAACACATAAAACAATGCTATATCATTGAGTCGAATACACAGAGATATTTAAACTCATTGATAATAATATTATATTGCGCTCTCTTGAAAAAACATACGGGTGATTACAAATTATATAGGAAGACTATTTCCTATAATTGGGGAGATGCAATCTCCACCAAAATCTCACACAAATCTCCCTAAATAAACTCAAACTAACAAATTCTCAACAACCCACTATTATACGAATATATTGTTATTAACAATATATTCGGTAAACTAACCTATAGACTATTAACATAATATTGTTAACAACAATTTTTAAGTCGGTACATTAATAATGTGAACACATAACACACTATACCTCAACAGCTTTCTCATGCTTCACTTGTTCATATAGCTGAAAACTGAAAAGAGATCGATTCATCTTCCTATATGACTTTTCAGTTTCCTATATGACTTTTCAACTTCCTATTTTCTTTTCTTATTCTACCTGACGCATATACAAAGACTTTTCTAATCTTCCCACCCATTACATGATGCCAAGAAAATTTCAAATATATTGAGGCTAAACACAACCTAACATGATTAGCAATTAAACCTGATTGATTAGAATTGAGTTATGCAAGATTTGGAATTCAGCTTATCAATATCTCTAAATTAGTAAATGGTGGTTGTAAGCTCACAGAAACAAACAAGTGTACAGCAGGAAAATCTGCAGATGCCAACAGCAAGACACATGATGGAGGCAGCCCTGAGAAGCAATTTCTATCGGACAATCTATTGAGAATAAAGAATATTTATCATTTTGAGTATCTGTTGCAAGTAAAAATTGCAAAAGGACTGTATAAGATTACTTTCTCATAGTCAATCCAGGGAGCAGATTTGATCCCAATGCCTTCGTCAGACACCAACCTGATAACCTAGCAATTAGAAGCATAGTTACAAAACTCGCAACAAATAACCAAAAACTTGTGGAACTCACATGTTACTGAACTCGGCAAGTTACAGAGCTCAGCGATTAACTCGCAACTAACGCACGCGGTGAGTTTCTGCAGAGTACTCCTCAGCACATGCAGAAATCTCAAGTCAGCAAAATTCTTTTTTTCAATTTTGTTTTTGTTTCTGAAAAACAAAATAAAAAATTCGTTCCTTGTTATGGTTTTAAAGGCTATTTAAACAATTTTTCAGCTTCCATGAAATGATCATCATTGGATTTGAAACATATTTATGCTACCGTGATATTATGATAAATATGATGTGCGTTACAAATAATGTATCCTACTTATAAAGACATGCAAAATTCAAACTGTTTTATACAAATTTCCTGTTATATTAGAACCTGTTGCTGCAGATGCAGCAGCCTCTGAAGATGCTATGTCATTTCCAGTTGAGCCTGTTGCTGCAGTTCCAGCAGCTGCACCTTTTTTTTGTCAGCCTTAACTTTTCTTTTCTTTTTTTTTAACTCTCTTCTATATCATTTCAGTTAAACTATTGTTCATTTAAGGGGAAAAAATAAAAACAGATCAAACTTGAAAATTAGAAAGTGATTCAAAACTTTACCATTAGATTGTAGAAAATGCCACTGCATTGTACTCTATTTTGGTCTAAAACTAATAGAAAATGTACCTATGCATTCTACAAATGCATTTTTTATGCTTTTTAACAGTATTTTGCATTAAATTTAAGTTTATTTTATGAAATTATATATTTTTTAAATTCCGAAGTTTTTGTTGAGTCCAAGTTTTTGAACTATGATTGGAAGCATTATGTCTTCCCACTAGTGCCACTTTTAGCATTTCAAACCCCTCTTTTTCTTTGTTGGTTAGCTTTGATAAATTTCTAACTTCATGATTTAACCTTTTGATTTTCCCTTTTTATCTATTTCAAAAGAAAAATCAAAGTTGAGACCCCTTGGACGATTCGGCAGGGAATTTGAATTTCTATTTACTTACTAAGAGTAGACCTTTTCACAAGGCATATACTTCAGTAATCTTGTAAGTACTCTCAGCAAAGAATGAGGCATAAACCTTTATCATCTGTACGGCAGGGTACAAAAACTCCGATTCCTGCAAACCCTGGATTATGAACACTAACTTCACCAAAACTGGGCTTGAAAGGAGAAGAAACAGTGGGGCACGGCTTGTTCTTGAAGGGACAATGAATGTTGTTAAGGAGAACTGCTCCGGGAAACACTATAGCATAATATACTCGAGTTTGATACCACAAAGCAGTTCTTTTGCTTTTGTTGAATAGCATTGTATTCTTGATTAGGTCCTGGATTAAATTCATCATAATAAATGTGTTGATTTTTCTCTAACCAGATCAGACAAAATAGGTTTTCATCTCGGAGGCTAATTGGAATTGCTTGTATGAAGATTAGGACTTGATTTATTATTCAAGAATAAATGCTATCTAAACAGACAACTGCCAAAAAAAATAAAAGCAAATGAAAGGCCACCCACCCACAGCAATTTAATAAAGCTTTTAGGATAGAAGATAATTTTGGAAGGTGAGAGCTGCATAAATAAAATATAGAACCTTCCCCGAAAAATTACATGAAGAAATGACAAAGACATTGGATAAGTGTCGGGTTGAAAAGAAAACAATTGCAGCTTTTTTTGCATGACTACTGATGACAGAAAATAAGTAAATCATAATTATAATCTAACTAAATACTATTATAAACGCAAGAATAGATGTTCATGGTTTTAAATAGAACCTATGATAGATTGCCACACACAGATCAAGGAACAAGTGTCCTAATGCGAATCAGACATCACAAAAAGCTGCCAAAGCTCTTGGCAGACCAAAACACAAAGATAGCAATTCCAGTGAGACTTTGTCATCAAGGCCTCTAGCTAAATGCGTCATACTCTGATCACAAGCTATTAATATTAGGAATTAGTGCTTCATTAGTATTGTTGTGAGTAATTATTATTCTGTGAAAATAATTGTACGTGAGTTGTGATTGTCACAACTCACCTCTCTAGTCTTTTTGAGAGATTCTAGGTTTGTTAAGGGATATAGGGGATTCGAGATTCATATTGACTCCTTGAATAAAGGAGTACAATCATTTATATAATGCATAGTTACCAGGTTTGTCCGCATCCCAACAAAATCTGGAACTTTCCACATTTTCTCAGCCTTCCGGATTAAAGCATTCGGTTCGGTCGGTGTGTCTTTGTATTCTTGTCTGCGTTTTTTTCCACGTCGGAGCTGGGCAGAGGGGCTGTGTTTTCAATGCAATAATGTTTGTTTTTTAAGTGTCGAAAGTTTAAACACTCGGCGTTGAATGGCAATGCAGGTCAATGACTGCCATTGCCGTTGTTTTTTAGGTTTTGTTTAGTCTGTGTTTTTTCTTCTTTTTTTTTAATATAGTTGATATTCAGTTTTTTATTTTTATTTTTTTATAATATTTATATAATGTTTATTTATTATTTTTACTATTTCAAGTTTTCCATTATTATATTTTAATAATAATTATTTTAAATTTTTAATATTTGAAATTTTAATTTTATTATTATTATTTTTTTTATTGTTAATTTTAAATTTAAATTTTTAAAATATAATTTATAGATTTATATTTAGTTATAGTTTAAATGTAAAATTTTAACTATTTATTTTAATATATATATATATATATATATATATAATCAATATAGAAATAATAAATATATATATTGCTTCTCCCCGTATCCCATCTCTTATTTTTCAAAAAATGGCGTACCTATACCCGTGCCCGTCTCCCCTACCCGTACCCATCTTCTGGCAACTTGTGTCTACGACATAAAATATTTTAATTTAGGGTTTTTAATTTATAAATAATTTTTAATTGTATTTTATTTATTTATGTTTAATTTATGTTTATTTTAAATTTTAATCAATATTTTATTATTTTAAATTTTTATTGTTCGAATTTAAAGTCGATTTTTTTTTTGAATTTTATCATTGTCAAACTTGAACCGAATTTTATCGTTGTCGAACTCGAACTCGAACTCAAACCTTGTGACTATGATTAAAAAGATAAAAAATTCAAAACCCGAAAAAAAAGACTTAAAGTATGGTGGTGAACTGCAAACATTGTTTTGGATTCAAGGCAGGACCTCGACGGTACCGACGACGGTGAGAGCAAGGGAGTGGTGGCGTTAAGCGAGCTCAGTTGAGTGTTGACGTCAATAGTCAAGAGTTGAGACCAAGGGAAGCACAGGTGAGCATAAGCGACACCAGGATATTATTATATTTTGCATATATATATATATATATATATATTCAGAACCGGATTTTATTGGATTTTTTTCGAACTTTTTCAAGAATTCCGCGTTCCGCATTTTTTTGGCCTCCCAAACACATTTGGATTTCCAAACCTAGTAACTGTGATATAATGATCCCGTATTATGAATAAAATATCCAATTGAATTCTATTGTTGTGTTGAGTATTAAAAATACAAGAGATTTGGTTTTTTAGTTTATGCAATCTGAACAGAAATTAATAATCGGTATCAGAGCTATATACCATTTCAGCCATGATAGTCTACAGAGGGATTTGTAAGCTTCTTTGAGAGCAACTTAGCAAAAGTTAAGATTGCTTCGTAGAAATTAAGGTATTCTGAGAAGATTTATTTGTTGCGTATGCTCGAGATCTGTTGGTGTACATTTCCATTCAGCTGCCTGCCAAATCTACTGTGGTTGTCGTGGACCTATCGAGATTAATGAAACTGTCATTCTTTACATACCTTGTGCATCGTATTTCGTCCTAGACTCCGTGTGGTGGCCCTATGGAATACGTGTGGTTCTCTGTCCTCACGTGGACTCACGGTCAGATCCATACCTCTTGTGTTTCTGCCAAGCACGACAAACCAGTCCACACTTCGTGCGGTTCTATCAAAAACAATATAAACCCTGTCCCAGTATGTTGAGGTTCTTCTAAAATTCTGTAACGTGGTGTCAGTTTTTCCTGCAGTCTGTCAATGTCAGTTGTATTTAAATGTGTTTGATTCAAATTTGTTGTTTCTTTGTAATACATGATCATTGGTCTTCGTTTAGATTGTTATAGCTTATGGTATTTTTGTTAATAAAATCAAAATTTAAGTCCATAGTATGACTATGAATTATAAGAACAGTGTTTATACGTTATTTAGTTGTTTATGTTGATCTAGTTAATAGATATAGTCTATTTTTTCATTAATAAATGGGTCAATAGGATTAATATTTTAATTTACATTATTTGTAAATTGTTATTATCAAAAAGCCCTGTTAGTTAGGAGTTTCCTACTTAATGTATGTTGTCTTGTTAAGAGTCAAGTCATCTTTTGTAATTGAACGCATTATTGCTTGTACGCAACGTCCAGATTTTTTTTAAGGCAGAGATTTCCAAACCTAGCAAGTTAGAACTCAATTGTTGTTAATCAACAAAAATTTGTGGAAAATTGCTGATGGTAAAGTACCAAAACCAATTTATGCGGATGAAGCCACCAAATGGAAAAGCAAGGATCGAAAAGCTACAACAATTATTGGCCGAGGGTTATCTGATGCCTACTTGCATCATATAGACCTATCAAAGATTCAAGTTTCATCTAGAAAACAATGAACAAACTATTCGGATCTCAAATAGGAAGCGCAGCAGTGACCCTGAAACAGAGGTTGTTTGGACTCAAGATAGAGGAAGGCTACAAAATGGTGCAGCACATAAGTTTCACTCTATTTTAAATCAGTTAGCAGGAATACAAATTGATGTGCATGAAGATAATTCAAAAGTTACATTATTGAATAGCATGCCAACCGGCAATTCTAACATGGTCTTCACATTGAGTAAAATAAATCATAGCTTAGAAGATGTGATTTATTCTTTGATAGATGAAGAAAATAGAACTAAGAAAACTGATCCAAATGAAAGTGTGATGTATGGTAAGTAGGATAAAATATATATTAAAAAACAATCTAAATCTTCTTTCAAGCAAGGATCAACTTTAAAAATTCAAAGAAAAAAATTATTTGTTACTATTGCAAACAACCTAGTCACATCAGTATAAATTGCAAACAAAAAGCACAAGATCTACTTGATGGAAAACTACAAGAAATGGCACGGTGGTTGATGAAGAAAATGATTGGGAAATGAATACTACTAAGACATAAAATTCAAGTGATGAAGAATACCTCTTCTAGATGACAATTTACAAGAGAAAGGAGGCAATGGGGGTTGATGGTTGAATAGCATCCTCTCGCCAGCTGCTAACGACAAGGTCGCACAATGATTTGGTGACATGATTTTAGTATTTTTCTGTTTTGTGGTGGTAGAATATAAGAACAAAACATCATCTTGTTCATGTGTGAAGCTTCTATATTTTTCCCTACTGTAAAAATAGTGGAGATCAAAATCACAGTGTTGTAGCAATCATGATACTTGTAAAGGTTGTCGATTGTCCTGTAAAACCATCTGTATAGGTTGTTGGTCTTCGTTTGTAAAACCATCAATGTACAGCTGTGGAGGATGAACAGAAGTGTAGGTCCTTGTTCATACCTGGGTGGTTGAAGTATCCATCCATGAAAGCCACTTATGAGAATACATTTTTGGAGAGTTGTGCGACAGCGCACATAGATCAAGATCATGAGCAAGCAAAGGCTGCACGTTGTAGTTATAGAGTGTAGTTTTTCTCCCATGTTTGCACTGGGGTGGGGCGCGGGAATGTTAGGAATTAGTGCTTCATTAGTATTGTTGTGGGTAATTATTGTGTGAGAATAATTGTACGTGAGTTGTGATTGTCACAACTCACCTCTATAGTCTTTAGAAGAGATTCTAGGTTTGTTGAGGGATATTGGGGATTCAGGATTAATATTGACTCCTTGAATAAAGGAGTACAATCATCTATATAATGATCTCGTATTATGAATAAAATATCCGATTGCATTCTATTATTGTGTTGAGTATCAATATTACAAGAGATTTATTTCTTTAGTTTATGTAATATGAACCTAAATTAATAGTTAGAGTTGTGTTTTGATAGAGAATAATAAGGGAAAAGGGGCCCTTGCCCCATGCTATAAAAGGATCTAACAAAAAGATCAAACCAAAAATAGACAAAAGAAGTCTTCAAGAGAATAGAAGGAAACGGGCAAAAGGCCCCAAAAGGCCAAACAGCCACAAAGCCAACTAGCCAACTATAAGAGAGGACAAAGAACAGAATCCTAGAAGCTTCTCAAAGAATTCCACTAACCAATAACAAAAATCACATCCAAAGCAGTCTAGGTGTGCATGAAGGAAACACCTCCATGGAACTACTCATGGAATGCAGGGAAAAGCCACTGCCAAAAGCCTTGATTTCCAACTACCAAAACATCCTCCAAGCACTAAACCAAGACCACAACTCAAAAAAAACATTCAAAACTTCCACGACATTTGAACCCAAGACAAACACCATGGCTTCTCAAAGCTCCTCAAACACAAACGAACCATGTAGCCAAAACAAGGAGTATAACCTTCATAACTTTTAAAATTGTTTGACCCAACTCCACAACCAAGGCCTCTCAATCTTCTCAAACCCAATAAAACCATTGCCATGATCAAAAGGGAAAACCGGTGCCAAATGCCGATGAACCACAAAAACCCCTTCAGCAAGGGACCTGAGACTTCATCAAACTATCCAAAAACCATATCTCCAATTGCATCGATGACAACCTGGAAGAAAGGAACACGACCACAATGAAATGCAACAAGGTGATGAGGGAGGAAAAAACCACACAACTAACGGAGAGAGAGGGGAAGAATCCCTTAAAGGAGTAATAAGAGAAGCCAAATTCCATAAAGCTTCAAATGGGAAGATGCAAGAAGGTCAAGTCTCTTTTACTTGATCCTGTACATTCTTCCCAAGGAGGGTGACCTTCATAGTGCCAATCTTCAATAGAAAGAAGATGAAGAGTTCCAAAGTTAGCCAAGAAATCCGCTGGAGAGTTAGTCTCACAATAGTTATGGGAAAATGAAATATCCTCGAAAAAAAGGAATGACTTGGAGAACATTTAAATTAAGCTGCCACTAATCAATTCTTCTCAATTTAACATTGATGATCAAGAGAAAATCACCTTCCACAAATGATTTCTTGAAATTAGATTCAATAGCGATTTTCAATCCTCTGAGTAGAGCTAGTGCTTCAACCGAATTGTTTGAGGACTATGGAATGTTAAAAGCATCACATGATAGCATTTGTCCCAGATTATCTCTGAAAATCCCTCCACCTCCAAAAAATCCTGAGTTACCTTTGGATGCCCTGTCAAAATTTAGCTTGACATAATTATCACTTGGGGGCTTTGAAGAAGCCATTAACCTTTTGTTGATTTGAGGAGGGAGGTTGAAGTTGTGTTTCAAAAAAAAAAAATTTAAGAGAATATGATATTCCTCTCCAATGATTTTATTTTTGGAGGCGAAACTTTAGCCTTAAAAAGCTCTTGAAGGAGCACCTCAATTTTAAGAGTAAGGATTTCTTCTAAGAGGGACAAGTTCCTAAAGACTTTATTGTTCCTTTCTTTCCATAAGCTCCGGATGATCAACTGCCATTGCCCAAATGCTTTTGGTTTGATCCCCTACCTCTTTTATCCAGTTAATCAAAAGTTCTTGAATAGAACTTGTTGCCCCCTGGGACCAGTTTCTAAAGACTTTATTGTTTCTTTCTTTCCATAAACTCCAGATGATTAGAGACATGGCCATTGCCCAAATGCTTTTGACTTGATTCCCTCCCTCTTTTATCCAGTTAATCAAAAGTTCCTGAATAGATCCTACTGCCACCCATAATTTGTTCATTTTCTTAAAGAACCAGGACCAAATGCTTTTGACTTGATCCCCTCCCTCTTTTATCCAGTTAATCAAAAGTTTCTAAATAGAACTTGCTGCCACCCATTATCAAAACGAAATTGCAATGGAGGACGTGGTTAAAGGTTTCAGAATTATTCTAGCAGAAGATGCACCAAGAGGGCTTCTACAAACCAATCATTTGAAGTCTATCCGAGAAAAGAGATTTCTTCTTCATGATAAACCGCATATTTATGTTAGCTTTAGAAAGCCCTCGAGGGATCCAAACTTTTTCCACTTGCCATATTAGGGAATTAATATGAGAGATTAACTTCTTATAGCCTTGTTTCACTGAAAAATTACTCCAAATTGTGCCATCAATCTCCTCTGAGCTACTGATATGGTGAGAGTTCAGGAATAAGTTGACAGAAACTAGATCAAATGAATGGTTGGCTACAAAAAGATTTGGATTTTTCAATCTTCTCTAAGGACCCCATACGTTTTGATTTTCAACCCAGTAATTACAAAATAATGGTCCCCACAAGTTTGAAAAGTACTCTTCTAAAATGTTGAAGGAAGGATGATTGCACATAGGACCCACACTAGACTAGGCATCCTTCTAGAAGTTAACGGATCTTCCACTTTTTATTTCCCAGCAGAGTGAGTTAAAAATAAGATCTCTACATTTCCCAAGGAAATTCCAAATATGAAACCCATACATCCAATGCTTTGTATTAAAATTACAAACAGGATCATCTATGTTATCAAGATACCTTCTTCAGAGCAAGATGCTCCAAGTGGTTTCTTTGTCTTGATAGATTCTCCATAGAAGTTTTGCTCCCAGAGCTTCATTCATCATGAACAAATTTATGATTCCAGTTCCCTTTTTATTTAGGCAAGCAAACCTCTTCCCATTTCATTAATGCAATTTTTTTAGACTCAAAAGGACCATTCCACAAAAAAAGAAACTATAATGTTAGTTAATTTGGATTTAACACTAGTTGGAGCTTCCAAGATTGACATCATGTAGACTAGAATTACTTGGAGGACAACTTGAACTAATTGTATTTTTCTTGCCTATGAGAGCCATTTGCCTTTCCAAGAAGCCAGTTTATTCTAGAATGTTGTGGCCATATTGTCCCAAAATTCCTTTTTCAACTGAACATCAAAGAGGGGGATCTCCAAGTATTTGTTGGGAAGAGTACCTAAAGAAAATCCAAGAATTTGCTTCATCTTATTTTGTTTGTGATGCGAAGTGTGGAGGAAGAAAATGTTTGATTTCAAGAGGTTAACCCCCTGACCCAAAGCACACAAATACCAATCAAGGATTTTCTTCAGCATTCCAGCTTCTCGAATGCGAACAAAGCTCCCCAAAATTGTATCATCCACAAATTGCCTATGAGTTTACATTCACAGAAATATTGAAGCTGCTAACAAGATTTAGCTAGTTTGCCATTGATAAGGCTCTACCCAGGGCCTCTACCATGATGATGAAGAGGTAGGGTGATATAAGATCTCCTTGATGGAGAGTTCTTAAAGCATTGAGAAAACCAGTCGGGACATTGTTTACAAATATTGAAAACATAGAAGAGAAGCAAGATTTAATAAAGTTCCAATTTTCCCTATCATAAGCTTTGCTTATATCAAGTTTGATGATCACAATCGCTTCCTTCTTCAATTTAGCTTAATGAATAAGCTCATACAAAATAACACCACCATCTAAGATTTGTCTATTTTGGACAAAACCATGTTGTTGTTCTCAAATAAGAAGAGGAAAGAGGATTTGGAGGCAATTAACCAAGGCGTTTGAAATAATCTTGTAGATAGTGTTACAAAGGGCTATTGGTCTGAAGTTGTCTAAGGAATCCACATTAGTTTTCTTGGGGATCAAAGCTAGAAAAGTGCAATTAAAATCCTTTAAATTTTTCTTGAAGATCTAGATTCATTGGCAGCTTTGAGAATAACCGTTTTTACAATTTCACAAAAGTATTTGAAAAAACCAGAGGGAACGCCTCAGGGCTTGAGGCTTTATCATTGTCCATGCTCCAAAGCACAGTCTAGAAAGGCCTCATTAACTCAACATTCTGATTATCATCGATAATTTTTGGAATAAGATTCACAAATTCTTGTTACTCCAAAGCAAAATTGGGGAAGGAATCCTAAAAGAAGTTTTCAAAAAAATAGACTACCTCCTTTTTAATCACATCCAAATCTTCAGTATAAGGACCATTGCTAATTTTGAGTTTCAAGATCCTATTATAATTACGGGTAGCCAAAGTAGATTACGAAAGAATTTTGTGTTATGGTCTCCTTCCTTAAGCCAACACTCTCTAGATTTATGTTTCCAAAAAATCTCTTCTTTAACTCTTTTTCCGTGAGAAGTGTGTTTTTGTCATGACCAACCCGCTGCACTTGGTCTTGGAGGCTCTGAACATCTGACTCAATGATGGGTTTTTCCCTAAAGATGTTCCCAAAGACTTCCTTGTTCCATTTGCAGAGGTGTTGTCTAACGATTTTCAGCTTATGAGCTACAATAAGCATTCTAGTGCTGCCTCTAGGGGTTAGTTCCTTCCACCAATATTTCATAAGGCTTTAAAATTTGGATCTTTTAGCCAAATCAATTTGAATCTAAAAGGCATGTCAATTGAAGAACTATCTCTTTTATTTATGAGGGAAATAGGTAAATGGTCAAACCCTAAAACTTTTAGAATATCTGAATGAAGGATCCAAATTTGATTTAACCAATGATTAGAGACCAGAAATTTGTCTATTGGGTCAACAATGTTACCAAAACCAGCTCATTTGTTAGTGCAAGTGAAGGATCTAGATTTAGGTTCAATGTCCCAAAGATTATTTTAACTGACAAATTTGATGAAATCTAATTGGGATTGATTATTTCTTTGAATCCCAACTCTATTCTCATGATTTCTCAAGATAAAGTTGAAGTCACCAACCAACATAAACTATTCATCGTGAAAAGAGTTCAAAACCGTTGAAATTTCCTTCCACATTATCCGTTTAGCAATCGGGCTAGAGGGAGCATACACATTAAAGATGAAAAAGGACATTCTATAAGAAGATATTCATTAATCTTTGGAAGGGCCCTTCCCCCTTGTTTCAGGGTTTTCTCTCATTTAGAATTTGAGCTTGTAAAGAGGACCTTACAAACTTGTTGTTCCAAACCCTTGTGAGCTGAAGTAGATCCTTTTCCTTTGCCCAAGTATGTAGTTTTTCTTGACATAAGAGACATTTGGAGTTGATTTCCTTGAAGATTTTTAGAAGGGGTTAAAACCTCTTTATCCCCCTACCTTTCATTTTCCTCCACAACCATAGCTGAGGCATTCATGAGAGAGTGATGCAAAGAATTAATCTCACAAAGATTGGCCTTAATTGCTTTGCCAAAAGTAGGTTTATTAAAAGCATAAAGAATGCGATCTAAATCAAGATTTGAGCTAGAAAGCTCAAGGGGTTTAGAAAACAACCAGTAGGGGGGTTAGAAGAAAGATGAGGGTGAGGGAGGGGAATGGACTTGACCAATTAAAAATAAGGAGAAGGGGAGGAAGCCAAGACTAGGTTTACAACATACATTGGGGATGAAGGATATCCACAATAAGCTGTGGGTCCAAAGGATTTACTGCAGCTGGGACCTTAACGGGTGGAGAGGGATGGGACTGGGATTTTCAAACCCATTTAAGAGAAATATTCAAGGGGGGATGCTTGGGTTTGGGTTGGAGGATAGCAGAGGGATTGCATGGATCAGCCAAGAGGGGGCAATGTCCCCATAAATGACCCTGGGCATGGCAAAAATTACACCTGAAGGGTAGCTTCTCGTAATCAACTTGTTGGACCCAAGTATGGTCCCCAACCACAAGTCCAATCTCTTTGACCAAAGGATTGTTCAAGTTAATACTAACGCACAATCTAGCACAGGTACCTCCAAATCTTTTCAAAGTTGCAAGATCAATGTCCAACAAGGATCCCAATTCAAATCCAATACGACACAAAGCATAGCCATTCCAAAAATCTAAGGGTAGACAAAAATGTTTGATCCAGACTGGAGTGCTATGAAGTTCCAATTTAGAAACGTCAAGACCCTTTTACGAATTAAAAATAGAAAGACCAGCATTTTTCAAAAACCAAGTTGATTTTCCAATTAAAAAAAGAAAGACCATTTTTCAAAAACCAAGGTCCTCCCCAAAAAATTGTCTCTATCTTCTTTGTTAGAGAATGTGACAACAAAGAAACCTTTGGGGATGTAGGAGAGAGGGAAAGATCCACTTTCCAAGTTGTGGAAGCTCAATAAATCAATTCCTCTAAAGATAGCCAGATACCATTGAATTCCCCAACAAAAAACCTTGATTCCAAGATAGTTGCTTCCTTGTCCACAAATTGTGAATCCAGGATAATGGTAGGTCTAATCAAGTTCACCTTAAAACAAGACCCTACTTTTATCCTCGCAGTTGAGCAATTGACCTATTTATCTCCCTGATTTTGATGGGACTAGGATGTCTTTTGATTTTTTGGTTCGAAATGAGTGGAAAGAACCTCTCTGTTCAGATTCGTTTTGAACTTTCGTGGTCTAATCTTGGATCAATTCTTCAATCAAAGTCTAGATCAATGCCCAAATGTCCTTGTTCTCACGGATCTACTACGTCAAGTTTAAAGGGGAATTAGACTTATGTTCTAAGACCACTTTCTCCATGGCAGAGACTGCATTCTCCATAGCTGACACCATTTTACCCATCCCCTAGAGATCACTCGAGAGGTAGGGAGACAGTGAAAACTCTCCACACTTGCATCCACGTTGCAAACAACTCTTGATAAAGATACATGGATCGCTATCCATGGTCTAAGAAGACTTATACTATTACCTAAAATCGCAAACGAGTCTTTGCCTTGTACCCAAAACCCTGATGTATTGTCTCTTCCATAGTAGCAGTACGTGCGATTTAAACGCTATTAATCACGATTAATTCTTATACTTGGCCCAAAATACTTTTTTCAACCCGATTTTTTAGCTTTTTTTCAACAAATCAATCTACAAAGCCTCGTATGATGGGGCAATTTGAAATGTTGTCGACAGTTAAAAAAACTTAAATACACCCAACTTTAAAAAAAACCTAAACCTAACCCTCTTTTATGATAGATGTCATATTTGACATTCATTTGAACATATTTAATATTTTTAGCTGTGAAATATGGTGGAAATATTTCTTATTATAACTCCTTAATAATCTACCCTTGGATTAGTACCTCATGGGCTAGATGTAGGTAGGGGAAATATCCATGCCGTCTTTAGCTCTCGCACTACACATAGAGTGCAAACCACGCTAGAGAGTATAGGTTAGAAAAATATTGTTCACGAGCAGGCATAGAAGGCAATCTCCAAATTTTGGTACAACTCTAGTGTATGGTGAATGCAATTGCAGATGCAAGTTTAGGGTTCACTGCCCTATCATATGAGGCCTTCCTTACTGATTTGTTGAAGGATGTTGTATAGGATGTGAGCGATGTTCTTGCAAAACATCGTAAGGAATGGAAAAAATCAAGATGCATTATAATGTCAGATGGAGGGATAGATGAAGTTGCACACTCATCAACTTCCTTGTGTCATGTGACATTGGCACAGTTTCTATTAAGGGTGTCGATGAATCTGAGAAGATAAAATTGGGAAAGACACTCTTTCATCTATTTGATGAGGTTGTGATTGAGGTGGGGCCACAAAATGTGGTCCAATTCATTACAAATAATGTTGTTTGTGTAGCTGCTAAGAGGTTTCTTATAGACAAATACGGAACTATGTTTTGGACTCCATATGTGGCACATTGTCTTAATTTGACCTTGGATGACATAGGCAAAATTCCATGGGTGAAAGAGGTTTTTGCAAAAAGCCCACACACGAGTGCTTAATTTAATGTACACATTCATAGATGGAAAGAAACTTCTTCAACAAAAGGTGACAAGGTTTACAACTCACTTCCTTGCATTGCAAACTCTTTTTCAATAACAAATGAATTTAATATGAATGTTCACTTCAATTGAGTGGATGGAATCTTTCCTTGTCAAACATATGGAGGGCAACATGGTCGTTAATTATATTTTATCACTATCTCTTTGGGAAGAGGTAGATAAAATTATGTTATTCTCAAAACCTCTAGTTCAAATTTTGAGACTCATCGATGGGAATAAACCCCTATGAGTTATCTATATTAGACAATTGATAGGGCCAAAGGTGTTATTAAGAGCAGAATGAAGAATAACAAAGCCAAATACATCCCATTATGAGAGATAGTTGATAAAAGATGGGATCAATAGATGCATTCTCCCCTCCATGCAGCTAGATATTTCTTAAATCCAACGATATTTCTTAAATCCAATGATATTTCTTGTATCCAACATTGTTTTTTAGTGGCTAATTTCAAGATGATGCAAAAGTCACAGAGGGTCTATTTAAGTGCATGGAGAGAATGTTTCCTAAAGATTTCTTGAGGTAGTTATGGGAGAGTTTTAGATGTACAAGCAGTCAAGGGGTTTCTTTTCTAGTAAGACAGTCATCACAAGGAGGAAGACCTTCAAACCAGGTAGACAATTTTTATACATACATATAGTGAAAATGTTAAATTTTAATTGAATTGTGCATATTACAATGTAGAAAAAACCTATTTTTACAGCACAATGGTGAGATTACTTTGGCAAAAAAACCAAAAACCTTCGATAAATGGCAATGCACATTTTAAGCCAGCGATGCAGTTCACCCACTTGCAAATGTAGTTGGAGTGTGTTCAAGCATATATATTCCAAAAAATGCAATCAATGCACTCAAGAACGGATGAATGATTTGGTGTTTGTTCGCCACAAACTTTACCTAAAGATGAAAAAAGTTCAAGGTTAAGAAATGTTGCATTTCTAATTCTCAATTCATATGAAAAGTTGAATTATATTCTTCTAAAGTATTATTCTCCAAGTCACTAACATATTCAGTCTATTTGATAATGTTAGGTACCGTCAAGGAAGATCAATCGATTAAACTTGACAAAATCAATCTAAAATATGAATGGCTCGAAAATAATGATCTTATTTATGATGAAACTGACTTTGACTTGTTAGAGAAGGTTGGGTATAACACTGAGGTTGTCTCTCAAATTAGGAGAGGCTCTAATCTTAGAGCTTCAATATCTACACATGTTGATTCCTAGTCTACCTCATGGCCATTGGCTCCCTCCCATTTTTTGTTCTTTTGTAAACATCAATAGTATGCATTTTGAAATGCAAATGTAATGTAAATTAAATAGTCTAGAAATTAATGAAAAAAAACAAATGGCTGATCTTGATGGCATACAATCTCATTTAACTTCTGCTCATAATCTGCATCTATTCTCTATGCAATTGAAATTCCTAATATGTATCTCTATACCTTTAAATTTTAAAAAAAATAGTTTATTCTTTTTTTTCCACATTTTTTCGACAGTTTTATGTTTTGCTGATTGTTTCCCGATTAATCACAATTTTTTTAAAAACACTTACACTTTTGAAAAAACGATTTTTTCCACAAACAATCTTTGCTACTATGGTCTCTTCTTTCTATATGTTCCTTTCTTTCATTTCCTTATCATCCAATCAGCCATGACACACATCAATGGCTAATCCCAAAATCACTTCCTTCTTGCCACTTACAGAATTGAACTTGGAAGAAACCACCCTGTTAACCAAACTGGATTTTTGGTAGTCAATGATAAGCACAACCTTTGGCATTTTTGTGTTGATTTGAAGTCACAACAAGCATACCATGGGAGGCGATCCTGATCCCTTGCAAGATTTTAACAGCTTGATTGAGCAGTCTTCGAGAACAGGGTTGCATGCAAAGACCCAAAGACAGTTACAGCAGAGGATTTCAGCTTTTGATTTAACAGTTTTGGTGAACAGGATTTTAAGCAAAGATCCAAAGACCTTTTGCAACACTAAAGATGACCACAAAAAAATCAATTTAAGTCGAACGCATAGAACACGTCCAATAGGGTGGGCCAACCCGAGCATAGGCACATGGCAGGAACGGAGACACAAAGAGCACCAAAAGGGCGGAGGAAAAAGTAGGTCGCACCCACTAGGCAGGGACGGACAGGCCGCAAGGGCACAGGACATTCAAAAACGCGAGGGGCGAGAAAAGAAGCACGGCAGGATCACTTTCCGAGGTCTAGGAAGACCTATTCAGTTACCTGAAATCGCAGCCGAGACTCTGCTTTGAACCGTGAATCCTGCTGAATTCCATATCCATACTTAATTGAGTAAACAAATTACTGTTCCGGATGCAAATTTGAAATTGCTCCCCTCGTATGCTTCAGAATTGCTTCGTGTTAGTATGCATCTGTGATTGGAAAATTCAAAATTCTCAATAGAAAAATGTAATACTTAGCTTAATGCAGCAGCTGCTCATGTGTGACAACTAAGTAATTTTCAAACCTACCATAAAACAGGCCTGGGCCAAATCAATAACCCAACAACACCTTAAGACAACAACAATGCCATTTTAATTTTAACTGTAAACAAATGAATAAATTTTCCATTCAACTAAAAAGCTTTTTTAAATACTTTCCAATGATGCATAGTCATGAACTTTTAAATGCTAAGAGCTCCAAGAAGATTTACCCAGAAGTCCTGGCACTCTACAATGTTACTGACATAGTTACGACTGATTGTAACCTTCAAAATATATCTGCAACATCAGAGACCAGAATATTTTTATGATAATGAAGGATCACAAGCTCAATGCATGAGACGTGATATCCAAGTGTTAGCTCTAAAGTCCAAAATACAAAGCAATGACATGATTAAATATTTATGTAATCGTCAAAACTAATAGAACAAAGTATTAACTTATTTCTGGGTAATTTCATGTGAGACAACTGTTAAAAAAATTGTTCCAGAGATCCTATTTGGAATTGACAAAAACATTCCATAAAAATCATTAGGAATTGACAAAATATGATTAAATATTTATGCAATCGTAAAAACTAATAGAACAAGCATTAACTTATTTCTGGGTAATTTTATGTGAGATTGCTGTTATAAAAGCATAGAACAGAATGAAAAAATCTAATCAATATCTACCACATCCATTTAAGTGAAAGATTTACAGTACAAGGCCTTCATCTCCAAAATTACTTGTGCACTATCCTGTGTCATGTCTTAATTGCCATGTTGCTTTTTTCTGGTGATGTGGTCCTGCTCTTCTATAGAGACAATTGGATGCTCTCCTACGCTTTTAACCTTAGTAAAACTAAGGATGATCCCTGAAGTTCCAATTCTCCTATAAAGGAGAAACCATAGACATTACAACAGCTTATAAATAACTGGGAGTTCAATGAATGGGTCCATCTTCTAAACTTAAGCCTACTTCCCAATCACATCTTTGTAAGGGATATGCCTCCGTTTCTGTTTTGGAGTGTCAGTACTTTGAAAGAGATACCTATAAACATGCAACTTTGCAACACTATCATATGGCCAAAACACTTACTAAGAGGGCACAGACTATCTTGCTCCATTGGATGCTTTGTTGCAAGAGGACGGTCCCTCAGTGCATTTTCCAAGCCAAGTTTGTTGCCAAACCTCTTCATTTGGGGAGCATTTTCAAGCTCATTTTCCATCTCCATAAGCTCTAATCCATGAGCAATCTTGCCTTTTTTTTTCACAAATGGTTTCTTCCTTGATTCTCCATGGACAATGACAATGTTGATACTCAAAGACTAGACAGCTTCTCCAATTTATTTCCATTTCTACTTCTTCCTTGAATCCCCATGGACAACAACAATGTTGACATACAGAGACTAGTTCGCTTACCCATTTTATTTGCATTTCTATCCATTGACTACATACTTACAGGTACCCCTTCGAGTCCCCCTTTTCATCTCCTTTGAAAAAGGGGGCAGATAAATAATGTCAGCAAGGCATATATCAGTAGATATATTCAGCTCACTTGGATCTCTCCCCCACAGCCACTCAGCATTAAGATGGATTTCTATGTTGAGTATTTTTTTTCAGATTGTTGACGGCATCATTAGCTGTCCTAAATATATCCAACACCAATGGATTCATAACTTCATAATACCACATGACCAACTCAAGGTTTTCTCACACCATTTGTAAATTGAGACTAACCATCACATTCCCAAGGGGAGAGGATCTGTCACCTTTGCAATCTCCAAGAGATGCAGACAGAGAAACATTTTATATTTAGATGCCCTGTCTACTATAAGATCCAAGAAGAGATTATTTCTTATACAAAGATTTAAGAAGATTGCTAAATGACTTCTTTCACTCTCTTGATCATAGGTGCTTGGCCCTTTACCTTTAGTGAGCAATCACCTTCAAGCATAAGGGCTCCAATAACTACCAAACTAATTACCTCATTCTTCCAACATATTATAATGTTGTAAGGGTAACTTAAAACGTCGTTCAGATACCATAGTTACCTATGGTGATGATAATAGATCAGTGGGATCGGGCCAGTTATCAGGGTACCTTCCCCTCTTCTCATACTCCTAATGGTGGATCCATTCTGCAGCTCAATGGTTCTACTTATTCTTGCCCACATTCTAGGATATTTAATCATATATGTGATCACTAGCTTTCTCTCTACTACTGGAGGGCCATCAGCCATCAATGTTAGGAGACTTAATGGGAAAGGGTTTTCACACCCCTAGGATCACCTAACTAGGTCCACTTAGCCCAAAGTCGTCTTTTATGAACATTATCAGGGCTTGTGTTGGCTCTTTCACACTAGTCAATGGGTATGTCAGTCTTTCATCCAATACAAACTATCTAGCAATCATCCCTTGTTGGCATCTTCATCAACAATGTGTTTTTTTCTAGCAATGGGTCTTGTTCTCTCAGATCTCCCAGCTTGCTTTCCCTCGGCATCATGACTTTGCTCCATGTTGGCGTGGCTCTACCCCTTTCTGACGACAAGATTCTACTACTTGATGGTTGCCTCCCAAACCACAAGGCCAATTGATATTGTCAATTTATTTTCTACTATGGGAGTTACACCGGCCTTGGATGTTGGGGGGATTCTAGAGGATGTGTCTTGCTTCCTCCTAGGATCCCCCAGCCTGGCTCCTCTGACCCTGAGTACTTCCCAACAAGCATTATCAAACCTTTCATAGTGATTGATGATGGCTCAGATGACTCCACTTCAGACAGACAATGACGTTCGATGAGATTTCCTTCTAGTCTTCATCGGCACATGGCTTTTATTCGCCCTTCATTGCTATTTGTATTGATTTCATTGCCACTTGTGTTAGTGGCACACTGCTTTGATTGTTTGCTTCTAGGATTCTCTCTTCCTAGAACTTTTTGTTGTTAATTGATGTATCCTCGAGTCCCACTAACCTACTTTTGGTCATTTCTAGAAATTAAATAATATCTTTCTTTCTCATGCTTTTAAAAAATGCTTAAAATACATGATAAAAATTTCACTGATATTTTTTGGGTTTGCTTGTTTTATGTCTACCCACCATAGTTTGTAACATAGACACCAAAGCCATCCACGTGCCTCTAGGACTTTAAAAAGGAGAACGTGTATGCAAAACATAAAACACCTAAGCAATATAGGGATCTGCAATTAGCATAACAATGCATGTTGGCCCTAATAGAATAGGCCTACTTAGTTATGTGAGCTCAAAGATTCGGCCTATTAAATGACAGTGCCTTGCTAGATGCGGAAAGGTTTGTCATCATTTTCTTGTCAATAGTTATCTAGGATACAGTGAAAAATGATAAGATAACCAATGATTAAATAAGCTTTATTGTGTCAGTGGCTCTCCAAATGTGGAAATCTTTGTCATCATAATGCATCCACCAATAATGCATCCAATTACAAAACTTGCCTTCTAGGATCAGAAAGACAACTTTTTAAATGAATCTTTTTTGCGAAAAACAATTAAATCTCACTTTTCATGAGAGCTGAAGCAAACAAACCCCAAATGTCAGGTATTTTACAATATGATTTTGCACAAGCTTCCAAAATTTTGTCAAAAAATTCAACCCGAATGATGGGATATGTAATAATTCTATCCTCTCCCACCATGCAATTTTTTGGGATATCTCTTAAAGCTTTGAACTTTTATCCATATAAATAAAACTTTAGGATATAATAGTGGCAACCCTAAATTATAATATAATAATGACAAACCCTAAATTCCCATAAACCAATAACTATACAATAAAACTTCATGCTAAAAATCTTGGTTGGCGCCTTACTTATGCTTGTGTGTGTAAGGCTTGCACTTCTCCTTGGCACTTCACATGCTCTTTAAATGCCTTCTTCAACAGATTTTTAATATTTTGATAGCCAATCCATAAGTCACGCTTCTTTTTTAAACACCCATTGCCCTCTACACATGCTCGTTCTTTGTTGCGCATAACTACCATTTCAAGTGCCCTTATGCTTGACGCCTTTGTATTCACAAAAAAAATCACGCCATTCACACAACATGTACCACTCCTAAATCAGCGTGCCCAACAGAAGCACTTACACTCCTCAGTCTGCCACACTAACCCTTGGATGTTCTTGAAATGTGCTTCTCTGCCCCTCATGTGAGGGCCCTCTACTCGTCAAGTGCTCCTTCCACATGGTCCACCAAACACCTCTCACACTCTATTACAGCCCTTCACATCTTTTTAGAGCAGCAAAAATAATATGGGGTACCTTTAAATATGTTGGTTTTGTATTTTTGGTTCTCACGCCCCTTCAGACACCCTTCAGCAGCCTCTGACCACAGCAAATACAACAGGTAATATTGATTTGCCACTCACATGCCCAACCACTTGTCAAAAACAGCAAGCAAATAATTGAATACAGAGCACACCACTCATGTGCCTCACTTCTATTTTTTTTTAAACGGATAATTTCATGCGTTGTTTCTGCTTCTGCACCACATTGATTTGTTTTTCATGCCTTTAAGCTTAGACAAAAAACATACAACAAAACTCTCACTCACTAAGCACACAAAAAACAAACTAGTGGCACACAAAATAAATCACTTTGTACAAATTTAACAAACAGGGCTATCATCAATCAAGGCAACCAAACAGTTGAAATTGCTTCTTGGAAATCGCCAAAGCATAGATTTTCCTTTCATTGCAAGCATGGTTTCATAATAGAGCTCTTTTTTACAGGCACGAGTTCACAGAAAATCTCAAAAAAAATGTTAAAATAATTAAACCGTATCGATTATATTATTCAATTGTACCAAGGGATATTTATACAATTGTTGAGATCTTTATTTCTAGAAAAAAAAAATTATAACTTTGCACTTATCCCTCCAATAAATCCTATCTACGTGGAAGTTACCACAACCAACCTAAAACAACCTATGTTTGAGTAATTTATTTCACCAAGTATTGTCTTCGTGAACCTATCGATTATTTAAACCTATCTCCTAAACTAACTAATTTATTTCACCAAGTATTGTCTTCGTGAACCTATCGATTATTTATGATTTTGGTCCATTATTCTAAATACCAATTGAAGATATTTACCTTGAAAGCTGCAAAAATATCCCTATACAAGCATCAACTTTAAACATTAGCAGGGACTATTAATTTTGACAAATGTTAAAATAATTAAACCGTATCAATTATATTATTCAATTGTACCAAGGGATATTTATACAATTGTTAAGATCTTTATTTTTAGGGAAAAAAAATTATCACTTTGCACTTATCCCTCGAATAAATCCTATCTATGTGGAAGTTACCACAACCACCCTATAACAACCTACGTTTAAGTAATAAATAATATTTAAACCTATATTCTAAACTAACTAATTTATTTCACCAAGTATTGTCTTCCTGAACCTATCGATTACTTATGATTTTGGTCCATTATTCTAAATAACAATTGAAGATATTTACCTTGAAAGCTGCAAAAATAACTCTATACAAGCATCAACTTTAAACATTAGCAGGGACTATTAATTTTGACACAATATCCCATATTAGAATCATATCTTAGACAGGATATGTGGACACCAATCCCACTCAAATCTTGTTTTCTCATTTTGTACCCACCTATAGGCTTTTTCATTTTAACCCTCCTACTCTCCTCTATGGTCCAGTTTTAATACTTGGTTTTCTCCACCCAACCTCTTAGCCCCAAGCTTGCCTCCTTCAATGCCAAACATTTTTTACGTAAATTTAGATAATTTATAATCCTCCAGCACATTTTGTGGAAACACCATACTCAATCTGAGACTCCCTAGGTCAGATGAGAGTGTAGTCACGTTAGTTCCATATTGATGCAAATGGTCATATCCCACAAGATGAGAGGACCTGCAGGCCACGCACCCTACAAGATATATTAAAAATGAAGAAATTTTCATTTTCAAATGTTCAGTCTACAATGTGATCTATTTCAGAGACTTTGATGGAAATCCCTCTATCCTATTCCAGTATTACGACCAATGCTGACAAGCACTTTTTCTCCATCACTTGGCAACCTTCAGGCATAAGTCTCTGTGAGGATATTTTCGACCAAATATGTTAATTAAATCTTTCATTGGATGTCACTTGGAAGAGGCACCAAGGGCCAACATTAATATTGATCATGAATGACGAGTCAGTGTACTTGCCTTACTCCTCAAGGACCAACCCATAACCCTAGATCCCATAACTGACCATATCTCATCGTATATAGTCTGAATCCCACAAACAGACCTGAATTGTTTCGTCTTCAAGATTGTCTTCGTCATTCAAACTTTGGCTACTTGAACCACCTGGAAATCAAATGCTTCAAATATTCAGTTCACCTCATCTTCCACAACTGATCTAGTAGCCATAACCCATATAATCCCCAGTATCTTGTATAACAGTTCTTGCCTGCGGAATACTCAAATCAACTGTTGGTCTATCCCTTGCTTGCTTCATCTCTCAGCGCAGTATTTCAGCCAGAAGAAGGTTATCTCTCACTTAAAGAGACCAAACAACTATCTGCCATGGAAAATGGATACTGCCCAACTCAAGTTCATCTTCCAAATTGCTTCGTGAAATTTAAACCCTGTTCACTGGTTCAAAATGATGATTCTAAACTGGATTATTTCTTCTGCCAGTCATCCTCGGTATTCAATGAATTGCCTATATTTGATGAAGCCGAATCTATACTGAGCACGTTAGCCCTCAAATCAATAGAGAGCTTACTTCCTCCTTGTTTGATTACCAAGATGTCCTTTCCCAACCTTGAATAAACTTTGCTTGCCTCAACCAAGGTTGTTCAAGCAATGTTGTAAAACTGAAGCTGCATGATTGAACTACTATCACCACAAAATTAACTTTGAACTTAGGATTCCCAGTTCAGACTTCCTTCCCCCATTAAATGCCCCGAAGTTCCACCTGACCCTTGTTTGCTATCCTTCCTAAACCAAGGTTGCTAAAAAGTAGGCCCCACAAGTCTCTTTCAAACCTGTTCTAATAACAGGTAAACATCTGAACCGCCATCCACCACAGTTTTTGCAATTTATAATCTATCACACAAATGGTGATTTATGAGGCTTTATCATCACTTGTCTATTAGTGGGAAAGCCACTTGCACCTTTTACCCGCAGGTTGCCCCCACATACAACACTCATCACTGGCTCACTAGAATTTAAACATTCATCTACAAATGTTGCTCAGGACCACATGAATGAGTACTATATATTGTTAAGTGTTTTATCTTTTATAGACCAAAAATGAGTATTAATTTAATGCATAATACTCATTTTTGGTCTATAAAAGATAAAACACTTAACAATATATAGTACTCATTCATGTGGTCCTGAGCAACATTTGTAGATGAATGTTTAAATTCTAGTGAGCCAGTGATGAGTGTTGTATGTGGGGGCAACCTGCGGGTAAAAGGTGCAAGTGGCTTTCCCATCATCTACAAATGTTGCTTAGGACCACATGAATGAATACTATATATTGTTAAGTGTTTTATCTTTTATAGAATAAAAATGAGTATTATGCACTATTATATATATATATATATATATATTGTACAGACGTTTCCATGACGTTTCCAAATCAAGGGTTTTCGAAAATCCGCGTTTCCGCATTTCGAAAACATTTCTGTTTCCGTTTCCAAACAACATAGCATAAATACTCTCAACACTTGCTTCCATGTCAACTTTCTAGTTTGTTCTAAATGTGACATGCATGATCCATTGCAAGCGGACAATTTCTCAACACATCATCCAAGCTTAATCTGCCACCCAAATGCTACACCTTGAGACTATCTTTAGGGCTACTTTCTAAATCCACAGGCTCAAGTCCCTAGGGGACTCGGCTTTTGGTCATGAGAGATATCCATACTTTTAACGCTTTTCTCCTCAAAAAAGATTGCTTCACTGGTCCCCACCAGACGCGAATATTGTTGGTACTTTGAGACTAGGTTGTTCCTCCTTTCTATTGGCATCTCTATGGATTGGCTACCCCCTTTCGATTATTCCCTAGACCCCCCTTGGTTCCTACCCACAAAGTACGTCATCACTAGAGCTGCCTAAGAGGACATCTACAGACAATATATCCAAACCACCTGGATCTCCCCCCATAAGCCGCTCAACCCAAACTTGTTTTCTAAACTGAGCATTTCTTACAAGTAGTGGATGGTATTATTTGTCACCCTCACTATCTCCAGCACCATTGGTCCCATGGCTTGAAGTTTCCCCTTGGCCAGATGAGGGTGTGCTCTCATCAACTACAGGTTGGAACAAATCACCACATTCTTTGTCTGGATCAGCTCTATCGTCTTTGCTCCCTCTAGGAGGTGGAGATCGAGGGATGATATCACTGCCTCTACAATCTATTGTCTTTAGATATCTAGACCAATGGTGTGTGGCTCTTTATCTTCACAAGGCCATCACCCTCCAACACAAATCCCTATAGGAGGAGCCTAGAGGTGCTAGAGCCCCCATGTTGATCACCTCTTCTAGCCCATCCAAGTGATTGGCAGCACTAAGAGCCCTTTGGATACCAATGCATCACACATCAGAGTTGATAGATTAGTTAGGCGGTGCTTCTCCCAGCATATGAGTACTACTCAAAGTACTCATATCCCCCATCCAGCCCTCCCTCGACACTATGGCTCTGTTTCTTCCTGTCAGCATGACTCCACCCCTTCCCGCAGACATGGACCTACTACTTCCCAGTCGCCCCCTAAACCACAAGGACAAACTCAAATTACGAGTTTCTTTTGTATTATAGGAAGTACATCGGCCTTAGATGCTAGGGGAGATTCTAGAGGAAGCGCTTTGATTCCCCATAGGATCTCCCAACAAGGCCCTTGTAACATTAGGTACTCCTCGACGAACACTATCAGATCTTTCCACAGTGATTGATGATGGCCCAGACAGCCCCTCCACTTTAGGCACAAACAGAGATTTCCAATGAGATATTACAGTCTTCATCGGCACATGCTTTTGGAGGCTCTTGCTCGCCCCTCATTGCTTTTTGTATTGGTTCCATTACCACCTTTGTTAGTGGCACATTACTTTACTTTGTCTTTTGTACGTTTGCTTCTTGGATTCTCTTTCCTTGAACTTCCTATTGTTTAAGGTTGTATCCTAGAGCCCCATCGACCTACTTTTGGTCATCAGTGGACATTACTATAAAATGTTTATTTCTTTCTTTCTTTCTTTCTACCAAGCATGGTGCCGACTCTAAAACAAAAGCAATTAGTCTCATACAACTCACCATCAATTCCAACTCCAACATTCTTGTCATGAACATGTCCATAGAAGAGACTGGAATATTCTTGTAATAAACTAGTACAGATATCTTTAAAATATCTATATGAAAAAAACCGAGAGATGCCAATCTTGAGGCACCTATCTTGAATTTGTCACATACCACACTGATTAATGACTCCATTATCTTCTCTGCAAATTTACTGCTGACTGGTGACAGATTGCCTCAATGAAGCTGTGTACTGCTTCATGCTTCAGAAAATCTCTGGGGAAAGAAACAGGCTCCAAACTCAACCATATCATGTATGCTAAAGATATGACAATTTTTTGAACACCTTCTCCAAGCAGGAAGAAAAACCTCCATATGACAGTCAAATGGAAATCATATTTTAAGGTCAAAACTGCCGTGACTGTCAAATGGATGTCCAATTTAAGGTCGGACATTTTTATTCACATCCCACACTACTACACCGTCAAATTCAAATGTACTCAGATTAGAGATACCAGTGCCTGTATGTAATTGATTCTTGAGATGTAAACATCCAATATGCACAAATAGGTACCATTTGAGTACCAAGACCAAATTCTAAAAATCACTTATTCTTATTACAATAGAGCATATTGTTATTCCGACTGACAAGCGTAAGATAGGACATAATAAGAAAGAGTGAAAGGAAAGAAATTATATTAATGTCCATAAATGAACAAAGTTGAAACAAAGAAACTGTACTACTGTCCATAAATGACCAAAGTAAGTCAATGGGTCTCAAAAGCACTTCCAGTTTCAACAGTGAAGTACAAGGGGAATAGGGCCCTCGATTATGCAAGCATCTAAACACTGAAAATGGTGGAAAAGGCATTAAGATGCTGTTTATAATTACTACAATTCACTTCTATTTACCTAAGAGGTTCTCAGATTTGAGTTTTGAACCATCAACATCTTATTGTTCTTTTCCTTTTCCTCCCCAAGGAACACTGAAACTCCTCTTAAAATCATAACAATGAAAAGCAAATAGATTAGCTGTACCTGAGCCTCACGTTTATACCATTGTATGATTCATAGGGCATCTCCACTGTAGAGAATTCAAATGGATACGTCTTACGATCATATATATCACCAGGTACATCGAGCTCCCGAACTGCAAACAAATAGATGTCAGCTTTGAAGAACCACTTGATAAGTCAATGAAACAGAAAACAAAGTGCTGAGATTAAAATGTATACTTAGAGTTCCATAAAACTTGAAAAACAAGAGTTGTGTAGCATTCAGGTTTTTCTATTGGAGGTCTTATAAAATCTAAAATTGTATCAATATCTCACTCGATAGGGTGGGATTGAACATATGCAACTAGGTCAGACACGTGGGCCCAGCAGAATGGTTGCTCTGAGTTTTGAAGAGGGGACGAGGAGAGGGAGCTACCCATCCCTCTCCTTTAACCATTAACTAGAAAGCATCATTGGTAAAGGCGGGAATCAGATCCAGTGATTTATTGAAAACAGTTTGATTTTCCCTTTCTGGAGGATCAGATCCTTAGCAAGGTTGATAAAGATATAGAAGACAGAAAAATTGGAAGACTGCAAAAGGGCCAACAAGAATAATAAATGGTTCCTAAAAAACATGACGTGGACGATTTAAGGATTGAATTACTTTATGATTTTGTTATCTGGCAGAGAAAACCGATTTCAGCTTGACCAATTTTCAAGCATGTTGGAAACACTCTTGAATCATATTATACCAAGCATATGATTAATCTCAGTTTTGTAGTATCATGTGTTGATCCTAATTTGAGGAAAGCTAATGCCTTACTAAGAAAACTCCCGCTACTGGGGTATACCTGGGAACAACATGTACATCATGAGAACATTCAATTTCACTGCAGTTGCAAGACATGTTTCTTACATGAGCATTTAGCCTGATCTTGCTAGAGGAAGTAGAAACCCTAGTCAACTGTGCCGAGGCCTGTGGAGGGAAAGGAAAAGGCAAGATAGACAATCAAAGGCTGCCTTGGTTCCAGATGGGAAGTGAGAATGTAAAACAGTTGTTGGAGCAGCCTATGCCAATTTTAATGAACTAGAAATATTCCTGCAGAAGCTTTGAGGTATTTGCAGACATAATGACTGTTGTTTCTCCTTATATTTCAATAGAAACATAATGGAAGCTTTTTCACAGGAAAGTTCAAATATGCAAAATGAACATATCCAAGAGAGGCATAAACATGTCATGTTCTGATTTTGTGCATTCATAAGGCCAATTTAGAATGTTAATATTATGGCCATATAGACGGTCTTTCTAAGCATCATATACCATTGCTAAAACTTGAAGATGTAGAATACAGAGAATTTTTAAATATTTCTTAATTTCTAATGGAAAGACTACTAAATCTACATGGCACATTAACTCACCAAGGGATGTAAAATCGTAAAAATTGCCCCTGTCAAAATACAACTCTGCGTAAACAATGAGCAAAAGTATTATTAGCACTAATGTAAAACAAAACCAGAGCTGATCCTACTTGTATTGAAATCATTAATGAGAAGCAGACTACTAAAGACAATAGAGAAAAGCATAATAGAAAAATCCCAGAACGGAAGTGCTTACATCTCTTGCTACCAACAAAGAAACTGACAATGTCCATGAGAAACACATCATACCCCATTACCTTCGACTAAAAGCAAGAATCTATGTACCCATGAGGCTAAACAAATGCTCTGACAGGTAATAGCAAAATACTTCCTATATTGTCCCTCTTAGAGAACTTGATGGAGTAAGATAAGTTGTATATTTTGCAACACACAAATTACAAAAGGACATAAAGAAATAGAGCTGACAGAAGTTAAAATAAAGCTATGAGAGATCTCACTCGATCTTTATTTGCCAAAAAATTTGATAAAAAATCCATGGTCGTGCAGAGGAAATTTACTAAAACTTATCTTAATATAAAACATAAGCAAATAACAAGATACTTTCAGTAAAGCTAAGAACTACAAAAATGATTTTTTTTCAAGAATCCTCCTGTTGAACAACACAAAACATTACCTGATTGTTCCAGACCTGTTTTTCCATTTTCAAAATAGCAACATAAGTGAGATACTAAAAGTTTCCATTTTTTTCAAATGTTTTCCCCACATATCATGGGGGAAAAGGCAGTGTGTCCAAAGGAAAAAAGGTAGTAACTCATGGCAGTTTCAATAGGGCTGCATAGGTCATTAGACATAAACACTTCCAAAATGTGATTTGAACCAAAAAAGACATTAGCATATTCATGTTATGCAGTGAACGATGAATAGAGAGCGGAAGACTGCGTTATAGGATTGTAAGTCAATGTTTCGAACCAAGAGCTTGGTCTATCATCAGGAGAGCTTAAAAAACATGAGAAAATATAGCACAAACTGCACCCATAAATAGAAATAAGACAAGAAGCCAAGGAATGGGTCAGTCACAGCAAGAAGAATAAGGAAAGGCAAAGAATAACCACAGGGATTTATTTTTAATACGTTGAATGATAGGTTTCCAATTTGTACTAAGTCTCCAACCATCATCCTTGTTAAGATTGTGAGGGAGCTTTTCAATTTCGACCACTTTGCGGATCCTCCTTTGTAGATAAAAATCTTAATTTCGCAATTACCTTAATTCTATCCATGCATATATGATGGCCTGTGCTCTGAGAATGTTCAGTAATAGCGGACTTCTGGACACGATTGTGCGCGAGGTCTGCACAATGTTCCTTAATCTGACATGAATAGAAAAACTGGTTTCGCCAATATAAACCTTACCACAGCTACAAGGAATAGAATAAACTCCTTTGAAACATTTAGGATCATGAGGATCTTTTGCATTATCAAAAGCATATTTCCAATAGTATCAAGTGGAGAAAAAGTAAGCTTTATATTCTTTTTCTTGAGAATCTTGGCTAAAAAGACATTACAATCCTATAATGCAGTCTTTCATTCTCTCTTCAAAAAAGACATTACAAGAACACAATTAATTATCAAATATTTCAAATTCATACTAAGGCTCGCTTTCCTACACACAACTTTCCCTGTTTTCTTTAGAACGGTTAACGGTATTGGATCATGTACAACGGTTCACCTTGTATGGTGCCGGTGTAGGAAACTTGTGAACACTTTCCACTCATGTTCAGCTACAGAGAAAGGTTTTTGGTCTCATTCCTGCAAAGTGCAAACACATGTAATCTAACTTTTGACCCACTATCATTAAATCATTTTGTTGTAATGTGAAGTCTTATTTGGTTCCTGTTAATTTGAGTATGAACGATGCATCAAAATAATTTATAGTTTCTTATTTTCCATAGATGACATTTGACATTATTTCTTGTGTTTAATTGTAAACGTCTCAAAAAAATTATGTGTGCGTGACATTTCTATGGGATGTTCTTCAGAAACTTTTTCTGTTTACCCATTCCAAGCTACTTATTACTTTGCAGTATAGAGCCATTACAATAGAACACGAAGAAATGAAAATGGGAAGAAATTCACAACAATCTCTTTCAGTCAATTTCTATTTGCAAAAAGCTTTTTAAAGTAGATATGGCCTTAATGCAATATATACAAATACTGAAATGGCCTTAAATAATGCAAAGAACTAGAAACAGGCCCTTGTGAAGCATCCTATTTTCAGTGCAGGGCCATTAAAGTAGAACGTGAAGAAATGAAAATGGGCATATGTTCACAATAACACTAAGAAGTTTCGGTCAATTTCACTTGCAAAAAGATTTCAAAAAAGGAAATGCCTGCTTAGAAGAAGTTTCCTAACTCATTCTTAATGTAATATATACAAATAATAAACGGGTCTGAATTGGTTGAAAGAACTAGAAACAGAACAGAATCCTTCAAGATGAGTTCAAAGGAACAACTTCACAGAACCATACCTATTTGGCCCAGAAGCTCGATTTTCACACCATTATGTTCAACTTTTTTCCCTGCAATGGCTTCTATACAAACCTGTACACGCTCATAGTCAAGTTTATCAGCTTACACTTCTAAAAGCATCTTTTCTTCAGTTTATCAGAAACTAATAAAGAAAACTCATAATACTCTTCTTCCTGCAGCAACTTGGAATTAACTCACAAAAAAATATAATCAGCCAGTACCAACTGAAACTTCCTAGCAAAATCCCAAAATTTAAGAAAAATTAAAATCTTTCTAGTGGAACAAAATATCGGCTAACCTCTCCAACAACATTTTCTTGGCTTTGAAAAAGGGGCACCAAAACTGTTTGCCCATTCTCCTTCTTAACAGTAGCCTGAATGAGAACCACACTATAAGATACTTAGGATATAACTTGTCCCATAAGACCCCAGAAAATCAACAGAAACTTTTTCAGATAAAGAGACAAAAGTTTATGAATGCCAATGAAAGTCAGTCTGAGAAAAGAAAAAATAATTGCCAGACCAGTAAAACAAGCACAGCGGAGCATCACAAATTCAAGTCCTTGCCTAAACTAATTACAATTGGGGTGACACATGGACTAGCATCAATTTGGAGATTATATTTGAATAAACTAAATTATAAATGAAACACTAGCCATTGATGTGTTCAGAAACAAAACATAGTGAGGTACCTGTCTTTGTTTTACAATCTAAGTTACCAGTTCATTTTGGGTACAGGTTCAGGTACAACGAATTCATTCGCCAGTATGGCATTTTTACTTCAGGTATGGCTTGGGTACGGCCATACAAAATATATATATATAAAATATAAAAAAAATAAAAATTCTAGCCAAATATTCTAGACGTGTTGTTATATGTTTATCTTTTTGAGTTTTTAGCAACTTTGAGGGTTTTTAAGTGTGTTTTTTCCATTACTTTATGTCTCATTGTGGGAAAAAAAAAACACAGGCAAAAACTGTGGGTTCATACTGTGTTGGCTGTAAATTCATCCAGGGTTCGTCCTTATGAATTTACTGGCAAATCCGGCCCGAACCCGAACCCAGTATGACCTGAACATGACTCAAGGCAGGGGGGATGGGGGGTGAATTGAAATCCTAGTTTATGATCCAGTAAAAAGTTGTCCAATATCCTTCCTTTTTATCATTGGTCCACTCTAGAAATTAATAAAATACCCAGAGCAAGGTCCAACTTATAATAATGGACTAAACTGTGATAAATTTAGAAAAATATATACCCAATGTCAGTTCCCTTAGCCTGAAAATATTAAACTGTAATGTATTTCTGGAAAATACAACATAAATCTGACCTGTATCACTATATAATGTGATCTAAACAATAAGGCGCACTGAACGTCATGAAACTAACCTAAGAAAGGGTGAAAAAAGAACCTTGTTGCAGCACTATATAATGTGATCTACACAATAAGGTGCCTGCAGACCTGTAAAAGGACATTGTTGCTATAGTATCGCCTTAAAACTGACCCTGATGGCAATAATTTGAAGGCTACTAAAAGACTGACTTGTATCTGCATCAATAGTTGGCCATCCCAGTCTTAAGTGTCCCTCATGACCTACAATATTTTGGTGATGACACTCTAAACCCAATTCCTTTGTTGCTCACAAGACCTGGTAGGTCCACAAAAGCATTTCCAAGAACATAAGAGGGTCAATTCAAGCAACAATGCATAAATATGTCAGACTCAAATGGTGACGTATTTTGTCATTCCTACTTTACACCTACCCAAAAGATGGCTTATCGGAAAAAATATATTCCTTCTGAAGAGCCCCATATCACATATGAGATTATCATGGAGTGTAATATAACAAGAAAGATGTACTTTGAATTGTGGAAAGATTACAAAGTTATATAGAAAAAATAGAACACAAATTTAAGGGAAGAAGCAAAATATCACAGACAAGCAGAACATAAGAAACTAAAATGAAATGAAATATTCAGTATTTTGAACTAATAATGTTCCAGGCCAGCCCACCGAATACCAGCAATCAACAGATGAGTTCAAGATGATAACCTTGAGTAGCAGAATAATTCAGTAACCAAACCACAACAGGTATTCAACGAATGGATACCAACACCAAACCATGTCCTGCAGGCAAGAGTCCCTTGACATTCATCACCACAAGGCATTTGGCACATGAATTATGAACTTCTTATCCATCTAGATTTGTCCAGGTACTCCACAAGTGATTTGTGTTTAAATTCTGACTCAAATCATCATTAGAAGACTGCATTTGATTCGGATTGGCTAAAGCTCGGTGGACTTCATTCAGCTTGTTATCAATATTATTCTCCAATCTTCTGTGTGTCATATTCAATGCATTCAGTACGTTGTTAATTTGATTGTTGATCAGGGCCTTCAAGTTAGTGCAGGACTCCTTGATGGGGGCAATATTGCCAGCAAAATGATCTTTATATCCTGAAACTCGTTGTAAAAAATGTTAAGGTGCTGTTGTACTTCGGCGGTTGGTCAAATTCCCAGGTGACTCCATTTCTATATATTTTTTTATTTTTACAAAACAATACCTTCTTTAATTTTTCAAGATAATACTTTTTTAATAGTAATATTTTTTTGTCTGTTTCAATATAATAAAATTTACCTCTTTTTTAATAGCAATAATTTCTCTTTTAATATATATATATATATATATATATATATATATATATATATATATATATATATTTTAATAGCTTCCACAACTTTATTGTCTTCTTCTTTTCCTTCTAAATCATATTTCATGCACTATATTTTTCTAATAAATTATTTTCTCTTCCAACTCCTTTTTATTTTAATATATTTTTATCTTTAAATATTTTAACCAAGTGCCGAAACCTTACAACTCTTAATGGATTTTGCCAAAAGTCAACAGCCTTTCCATCAAAGGTTGAAAGCAAAATGTGGTTTTCACAGCCACAAGCTACATGCAAAGAATACAGCAACAGGTTCTTCTCACCTTCGTTAAGCCATCACAAACACAAAACTTCAGCCTTCATGGTGCTATTCCCAGTTTTGTAAAAAAAAAAAATAAATAATCCTTTATTCAGGCCCTGATTCGATAAAACCCTAATTGCAGTTCTGATTTTCTGTCATATTTCAAATCTAGTATGCATCAGGAGGTTTAAAAGTTTTCTGGGTTGCAACAATCTTCTCTGGTACCCCTTTGATACAGAGAAAGGAAGAGAGATATAGAAAAATACATTATATTACACTGAATAATCAATGATGTAAGAGATGATGTTACCGCAATACATATGGCATCTTTATGTAGATGCTAAAGAGATATAAGCATGAGGCGTCACACCTTTTCAGTATAGTTAATTAGAGAATAATTAGGTTCATTATAATCACTAGTTTTGAACAGCAACAAATTCATCAACCAGCCTTATGAATGGTGTGTCTTTTATGAAAATGAAGAAATGTTCCAATTGCCAGTTATTATTCTATCCATATCACAAGTTAAAACAAAAATTACTTAAGCTGTATACCTGCTTGCGGTTTTTGCCATCAGAAAATGTAATAGAGATCGTACAAGGTGGCTTAAATGCTCCAATAAGATAATTCTGCCAGGGATAATAAAACAATGTCAAAGGATCCATTGATTTAAAAAATAGAATAAATCATAATATTCTAGATACACAACAAGATCCTAGTGTCCTTTCCAATCACCAGCACCATAAAGCTAGTTAATTTGTATCTGCAAAAGGCACCCTCAGTAGGTTATCAAAGATTCAAACCTGCAGATCTGGCACAAATTACATTATTTCTTGCATTATTGGCATGCTATCTTTTTATGATGTATTTATAAATATCTCTGCTACCAGTCAGAAAGCATTCATCACTTGGTACCATGCATTTTAAAATTACTAGTTTTATTTCTGATTAACTTCATTGGCACTTTTTTATTCAATACTATTGCTCCCTTTTCTTCTTTATAATCATATGTACTGCATTTTCACTGATTTTCCCTGCATCTTACAGTTTACCCCACACATTATTTTTCAAATTCTATTTTGAAGCAATCCACCAATTACATACCATCGGTCAGATTAGTTAAAGACAGAACTAAACTATGTGTTCATACAAATCAGAGAAAATGAAAAAAACATTGGTAATTCGCAGTGAATAAACAAGTCAATGTGAGGATGAAACCTAACAATGTCCAATACAAATCAGAGAAAATGAAAAAATCCTTGGCAATTCATGGTGAATAAACAAGTCAGTGTGAGGATCAAGCCTAACAGTATTTTTGGAGAGTTGTTCTCGGCTTCACCAAACCACACAAAATCCTACAATATGTAGACATAACCAAAGTCTGGAGGACACAGGAATAAGTTCAAACCTCAACTGGAAAATACAGCAAGCGATGAAAATCAGTCAAAAAAAGACATGAGCCGTGGATAACAATTGCAAGTTCTTTGAATAAAAAATATGAATATCACATAATACCCCCATCAAAAAGCCTGCACCAACACAAATCATGAGCTACACTAAACCTCGTATCCAACTAAAGGGAGAAAAATGTATAAGAAAAGCAAATGGATCTTGCTAAAATAATACAAACAAAGAGAAGTTGTGACTGAAACAAGGTTATACCAAGGGTGCCAGGGAAATAAAAACATTTACAAGAGATTGACTGCCAGCCATCCTTCTTACAATTATCTAGGAGTAAAACTCTAGATCCTTCAATTAGCTCAAGTTCAGCTTCTCAGTTGCAGTTATGCAGGGAATATGCCTCTTTGGCAATGTTACACTAGTGACTTAATCTTCATTTTCAAGATACTGTATCCAAGACATGGCTTTTTGGAACTAATATTTACTATTAAGCCAACTTTTTTATATCGCTCAAAGTTTTGAGGGTTCTAATATTGGGCATGTTGATTAGCCATTTGTAGAATGACTACAGACTATTATGCTTCTGCAAATGATTCTAGCTAAGTCAACCATCCATCTGCATTGTCCAAGTAGAGTTTGATATCCAACCAGAGTGCATTTTTAGGCTGTCATTTTACTTCAACTCGGGTGAATGGAAGATTATATATCCAATCACAGAGAGTATCCTTTTTATCATCATGCTCTCTTGAAAGATTAGCTATTTTAATGCAACATGGCCAAAAGCTTTGGTGGTTTACCAAGACCTTTGTGCTTCTCCAGTCTGTGAGTATTTTCAATGACCACTTCCCTCCAAGTGGATCTCTCTTGACACTCTGCCTCATCTCCTCCCCCTAAAGGTGAGATTATCATTATGATCAAAGTGGAGATTGACAGAAACTTTGTCTAGCCCACATGGCTCACCCAAGAAAATTTCCTTAATCCCCTGTCAGTCTTCGATTTCTTGATAATCGAGACAAGATTGTTGCTCATGCTGATATCTACAAATGCTACTCCAGGATCTACAAAGCCAATTGGGAGATAGACTATGTCATGATAATGGACAAATTTGTATATCAGGTTATTGTTAAGCTGTGGGACAATTTTGACAATCGCTTGCCAAGAAAAGGATGAAAGGTCATCCAATATGGGCAAATAGGCACATTCAGCATGAGTCCAACTAGTACATCACAGCTTGTAATTTCACACGCCAGCCCTACAATATGCCCAAATTCATTCTTGAGGATTTATTTGTGATGGAGTTTACCACGCAGACCCTGCCAGTTCACAAGGAGTTCAACAACCCAATAAATAAATACCCCATCAATAGCCCCATTCAAATTGGGTGCTATTACTGCAGAGAGAAAAATTGTGCTACCAGTGTCCTCAATTATATCCAGAAGTACAACTTGAAGACCGTTGGGGACAGACCTTTTTATGACAAATGGAAAGATGAATCAAGGAACATGGGAAACATTTTAAGCCTGTGAAATCCCTAAAAGCTTTCAAGGTGAATTTTAAGAATGATAGCCACGTCTGAGAAAAAAGAATAGAGCAGGACAAGGCTAAGGATGAAGCGGGCTCTTGTTGGTCAGAAAGCAAAGTGAGCAGAACTGTTGATCCCAAACAGAGCAAGAGCTAGATCTCAGTAGGAGCTCAACATACCCTTCAAATTTCCGCGAATAGACAGATGAAGGATATGAAGCAACAGAAAATTTAGAGACTTATGTGTGGACTTTCTCCACTGAAGCTAAAGCTTCATGAAACAGTTTTTCAGGACCATTCGCTCACAGGGGTGGTAAACAGTCCTCCAATTCAAAAAGCAGCAAGAGGAGAAAGGTTCCCTAATAAGAGACTTAAACAAACAAAGTCCTCAACTGGAAAGGGTGGGAGTACCAAAGATGTCGAATCAGGTTTTGGAAGGGCTGGATTGAAAAATAAAGGCAGTGAAAGCGGCAGAGGCAGTTCAGATGATGAAGATAGCAGTTCAGATGATTTGGAAGAACCTCCCCAACCTCCAGCCCTATTAAAATATTCAAAAAGTTGAAAAGAGGCAAGTAGGATCCTAAGGGCAAGGACTACGGTGATGAAGAAGAGAAGAATCAGAACCATAGTTACCAAGTTTGTAAATCCGGATCCGTTTGGGAGGGCAAAAAATTCGAAAATCCGAAATTCTTGAAAAAGTTCAGAAAAATCCAATCTGGAAGATATATGTTATGTGTGTGTGTGAGCATAGTCTTATAAAAATGCAAAATTGACAAATACAATGAAAAACATTAATAAAGTAACATAAAATGTTAATATTATATAATATCTATGGCTTCTGCACATTTTTTTGGGCAGAAAACCTTTAAAATATTATTTAAAAAATAATAATTTTTGAAAAACAACAGGGCCAACCCAGACGAGCTTATCCAGGCCGGCCAAAAATTCTGGATCCGGCCAGATTTTGTGCAGGTCCGGCCGGATTTGGTAAATATGATCAGAACAATAACCTCTGGAAGAAAAATCATCTGAAGACATCACAACTGCCCTCAAATAGAAAGAATTGAAAGTGGCCAAGGATTAGAAGGAAGCGATTCCCATGGAACCAGAACCTGGAAAGGGTTAATCTAGTGACCCTGAGCAGGAGAATACTACTCACAATAGTCAAGAGCAAATGGTTTCAACCAGAAACAGAGAATGATTTCGTGAAGAAGGCCCTAAGGAGAAAGAAATAAATTCTCAAATGCATGCCAAATTTGGGCTCACTCGTGAAGAAAGAAGGGACTTCAAAACAGAGCAAACCCATTTCTGATCTCACGTTCGACACTTCGATTGACTGGTTGGTCCTGTTCACAGCAAATACAGAGGAGGAGAACCAAGATGAAATACACACTAGTGATTTCAATGTTGTAAGGAAGGTTTTAGCTGATTCAGGCAGGGCCAAGTCAGAGATTTGTGTTACCAGAGATGAATCAGACAAATCTCAGTTGAAATCTGAAACAGATAAACTGTTGGGATATGTCAAGTCCACTGCAGTTCAACTCTCACACATGACTAATGAAGAATACAACATAATAGGCCAGGCCAGTGCTGTGGCATAACGGCAGAGCATTTAAGGGGTATGCCAAGTTCACTTTGGACCACACCAATAAGGTGTTGTCCTTCGTCCAAGACATGATTCAAGAGATTTCTGGTACGAGAGATGAGTCATATAGCCTCAAAGAGGATCATACAAAATAACTCCAGGAGCTAAACAATATCATAAGTTGTGGGGGTGGAGTCTATTGCATAGTGTTTCTATACACGAGCTAAATCTAAAGCTCCTTTTAAAATCTCCCAAAGAAGTTGAGACGGCCATTTATTGCAGTGAAAAGGGGCTCCACAATGTGATGCTTCGTTTCCACACACATTACAGTGACATCAATAATCTAGAAACAAGAGTTGAGCATATAAAGGTGTGGGTTCTCAAGATTGTTCACAGCACGTTAAACACACTCTTCAACAGCATTCTGATAAACCTTTGTGCATAGTCTTTCTATATTCATGAACTAAATCTAGAGCTCCTTGATAAATCCCTCAAAGAAGTTGAGACAGCCATCAATTGTTGTGAAGAGGGGCTCCACAGTGTGATGCTTCGTTTCCACACACAAGGCAGCGAGATCGATAATCCAGAAACAAAAGTTAAGCATACAAAGGAGTAGGTTCTCAAGAGTGTTCATAGCATGTTAAACAAACTCTTCAACCACATTCTGATAAATCTTTGTGTATGTCCAAGACATCGTTTCCATAGCTAAAAATCTCAGCTCTTTGGAGAAGCATCTGAGGAACTCAAGAAGAAGATGAATCAATGTGAACATGAGGTGGTTGGTCATTATTAAAAGGTTTAAAATGTCAAATCATTGAATATGGATTTCGTAGAGGTGGCAGTTGAGCATTGGAGAGTTCACAAAAAAAAGAGAGATGGAGGATGAAAGGAAGAGAGCTGAAGATAACAGTGAGGTCATTGATGTGGAAGGGTCCAGCAGGGATGATAATGGAGCGACACACAAGAGTGCTGATGTTACCCACTCTTCATAAAAGATAAAGCGAGAAGAGAGGCAATTATACCACTAGATAGTTAAAAACTGTTTTAGAAAGTAGTTATAAGGGTTGTAACCATTTTTTGTAAATGGGTTTAAATAGTAGGAACTAGAAGAAGACGGGAATTTTGTATTCATAGCAAATAGACTAAATCACCAATATATTAAAGATTTAAGGTTTCCACGGTTCATAATAATAAGACGACATTTTTTCAAAAATGACTTTGTATGATTTTTGAAATCGACATTTCGGATCAGACCACATAGTCTAAAGTTCCTTATATAGATAGCTCTAAATTGTATGATAAATCCAATGTTGGGATTGTAGTCTAAAGTTCCTTATATAGATAACTCTAGTGAAGAACAAGGTCCCTGTTGGGCCCACCATAGGAGAAAAATAACAAGTACAAAATTAGTTGTTACAATCATTGAAGTTTATAACCCACTTATTCAAAAACAATAAATATATGACTCCTAAAGTGACGAGTCCTTTAATTTGTTAATAATGGGTCTCCAAGAGTATCCAAACCCTAGTCCCTATTCAAATTGTGTGTATGTTTTCCAATCTCCACAACCTTCCTAAAGCGACATTTAAAATAGATATCCTTCACCACGATAACTATGCATTCCTCAATGCGAATTTGGTGTTTGTTTTAAAAGAGAGCTCTGCTAAAGCTGATTTCCCTTAACTGTCATGACGGACATTTGCACGGTGTTTTGTTACCCTAATCTGAATTGAAACACCGCAAGAGCATTCAATACAATAAATACCACTTTTCTAACTTGGTTCTATACAATCTTTTATGGATCTAACAGCTTTCCTTATCTTGTTACATGGTAGAAAAGTGTCTTTATGTTTTGTTGACTTAAAATCTGGAAATCTTGTATGAAATTCCCTCAATATAAGGAAGCAACGTCACGGGGACTTTCATTGAATCCTCCGGCCTTTGTCGTCACACTTGACTGCTCCTTCCTTGTCTAAAAGCGCTGGCTATTTGTTAACCATTATAGCCATCCCTCTTAAAAACCATAGTCAATTGCTTTTTTTGCTCTAAGCTAGGGCATTTAAGTACAAATTATCTATTTTGAAACTATTTAAGTACAAATTATCTATTTAAGTATAAAGTATGAATATTGTATTTAGCTTTCCAAAAAACTGTGTATATTTTAATCTCTTCTGTATAATAAAGTCTCAAGGAAGCCTCCCCTTCAACAAGAAAAAAAAATTAGAATCCTACACATTTCTCCAAAGAACTTGTGTCCTTGGCACGAACTTCAGATAAAACCTGGACTACCCAAAGATTCGATATAGCATTGGAGCCCTGCAGTTACGACTAGAGCCACTTGCATTCACATTCTACTCAAGACACACAACCTTATATAAATTATATGCTGCTTCAAGTCTTATCTTTGTACTCGTGTCGTTCATGGACAACAATATAATTTCTTTCATCCTTTCTCACATGCAAACGTACATCCATAACTATATGGAAAATCCATGATGTAAAAACCTATAGTTTGGGAAGCAAAATAATTTTATCATTTAATATTTTTTTAAACCAAACACGACACATTTAAGCTAGTGGCATATTAATGATTATTAACATTGTTGGAAAATGAAAGTATTACTATTTGCTATAGAAAATGCTTAGAACACCATATCTAAAGATTCTCTCCCTTTCTAATGCAACAGCAAAAACATCCACCTAATGCATGTCCTATGGTCATGTAGACACTTAAAAACGGTCTGATGTAACAACCCTCTCTGTTGGGGACCGGAATAACAGGCCGGTTTTTTATCCTGCGACCGTCGACATCTAACTTGACAGGTGAAGGGTGTTTAACTAATTATGACTTTTCGTCCTTAAATGAATACTAATAAGATTCATTTAAACTTAGGGCGGGGCTGTATTAAAATCCAGGAGCAGCTGGCAGAATTTCACGAGTAACTGGCAAAATAATTGCAAACAAAAATCCACCTGACTTACCACAGTACAGGTCATTCCCGTTACTTGCAGGTTTTGTCAAGTAACTAACTGCAGTTACTTGCCAGAATCCACAGTTAACAGGGATCGACCCAGCAAGTGAAAAAATATATTGATTAGGGTTTAAAGATACTTCATTCTGCTATTTTATATTGCGATTTTCTGCTCTGAACTTTCTGCCGGAAATTTTATTATTGCCGTCTCATAACGTGAAGAATCACGGCCTACAAGGAGTCTGCATCCATCATTTTGGTCACGATTTGAATTTGCAGCTTTGACTCCCAGTGCAAAGGGTGCCCACGGATTTTAATACAGAGGCTTTAGCCACCTTCTGGCCAGCTTACAGCCTTACAAGGTACATAAACTGCAAGGGCTTCATAGCTATTAGCATCAATAGAGACATAGACAACATCATTATCTTCATTTTGTTGAAGTTGCCAAAGGAAAACAGTTGACGCATACAAGAAAAATGATAGAATGTGAAAACAGGGCTTGCTAGAAAAATAACATTTTTTTTCTTGATTGCTCATTTTCCATTGAAACCCACTGCTAAGGCTGCTAACTGCAAAAATTGGTTGCATTGAACAATTTGAAGTGCGGATTTGAGAGGTAAGGAGTTAACTTTTTAATTTTATATTTTTTCCGTTTTCTTTCTACTTCTCCCAGGGTTTCGACTACTAAAGCCTATGGTTTTAATTTCTTTTTCTATGTTTGTTTCATAGGGTTTCAAGTTTTCAACTTCAAGAATGGCATCTGGATCAAGTAGTCGTGCTTGTAGACCTATTAAGTTTGATGACCCTACATGGAAGCTCTGCAAAGACGGCCCAGAGAACAACTCTGTCATTTGCAATTATTGTGGGTTTAAGATGAGTGCAGACATCAATCGCCTCAAATACCACATAGCACAAATTCCAAGTAATGATGTGTGATTATGCAACAACGCACCCCGTAGGGCTCAAAGAGAGATGGTAGTTGTCCTAGTTGCTTATGAGGAGGAAAAAAAATAAAAATAAAAAGGAATGTTAAAGCCATAGTTCGCATAACCATAACCGACGAGTACTCACCAAGGGGGAAGTTTGGGTAACCGGCGGTTATTCGACAGGGGTGGTCGAATAACCGAGAATAACCGATAAAGGCAAAAAATACTTGAAATTCATCTAAAGCAGACAATATATAAATAAAATAAACATTTATACAAGTTGTATTTTATTTATATACTTTCAAGTTGTTTGAGAGTGGTTTCGAACCTCTAGGAGTTATAATGTGAATTCTAGGTTTTGGAGGATCTTATCATATTTCAGACTTTGTCAGAGTTCAGGGTTTTAGGGTTTCAAACTTAGCCATATTTCAGGGTTTCAAAGTTTCGAGGAGACATCATAGGAGGGATGAAGGTTGCATGAAGGGATGTAGGTATGATAGTATAGTTTGAGAACATCTCTTGCAAAGTGCCACACGTCAATCCCCACCCATTCTCTGTACATAGATGACTTTCTCAATCTCCCTTAGTTTTCCAAAGAGCAAGGAAGAGAAAAATATATATTCTTGTATTTTGTACTTGTAGATTCTTGTATAAGTATCATTGTATCAGTTTTAATCTATGCACAGGGAATGGGGTAAGGTCGACTTGTGGCACTTTGCGAGAGATGTTCTCATACTATTCTAGCATATATACATCCCTTCATGTAGCTTTCATTCCTCCTATGATGTCTCCTTAAAATTTTGAAACCCTGAAATATGGCTAAGTTTGAAACCCTGAAATCTGACTAAGTCTAAAATATGATAGGATCCTCCAAAACCTAGAATTTGCATTATAGCTCCTAGAGGTCCAAAACCACTTTCAAACACCCTGAAAGTATATAAATTAAATATAACTTAAAGTATAAGTTTACATTAAGTTTACTATTTTTTATTTATCATTTTAAATGTTTATTTTATTTATACTCTCTGGTTGTCTAAATGTAACCAATGAGTACTTCCCAGTTAAAAAAAAAATAATGGTTTTTCAAATTTGGCGGTTTCGAGTGGTGGTTATTCCCCTGGTGGTTTTCCTAGAGAGTAACCGACCAACTGGTGGTTACTCACCGATTATGCCATCTATGGTCGAAGCACTTGCCGTTGTGATGAATAGGGGGCAGCGAGAGTTGAGTCTAATAAGTTAGGAGCCTCTAGCTCTTCTATTGCCCCAAAATAAATTCGAGGATGGGACTCATCTAATGGAAACAGTTCAAGTTCACCTAGATAGGGTTTTTTTGTTCCTTAAAATGCCCCTAGGGCACGACTTTCACTCGAAAGTACAACTCGAAACCAAGAATTGCAGAATGAAGCAAGGGTGGCTGCTACAAACTTTTGGTATTACAACATTCCATTCAAAGCCCATACTGGAGAATTTGATGACCACATGGACCATTGTTGGGAATGCCCCTACTCCTCATGATTTAAGAGGCCCTTTGTTGGAGGACGTCGTAAAAAATACACAAATTATGGTAGATAAGCAAAAAACGAATTGACATAAAAAGGGTTGCAACGTTTTGTCTAATGAGTGGACAGATAGAAGGAACCGCATTTGATTAATTTGCTAGTGGCTTCAAGTAAGCAATTGGTGTTCTTGAAGTCAATTGATGTCTCCAACCAAGTGAAAAATGCAAACATTGTGTGATATGTTGGACAAGGTGATCATGGAAGTGGGTGTAGAGAATGTCGTCCAAATTGTGACTGATAATACATTAACATATGTAGCAACAAGAAGACTTCTCGAGAAGAGATAACTTTCAATTTTTTGGAGCCCTTGTGCAGCCCATTGCATTGATCTCCTACTTGAAGACATAGGAAAAATGACATGGATGATAAAAGTGATCGAAAATGTGAGAAATATCACAAAATAAATCTACAATAATCATTGGATGCTAAGCTTGATGAGATAACACACCAATGGAAAGGAGCTTGTACGACCGAGAGCCACACAATTTGCCACAAACTTCATGGCATTGCAGAGCATTGTAGCCTCACTAGCATCTTTTAAGCAAAAGTTTGTGAAAACACAATTGTTGGAGTCTCCCTATAGTAGGAAGGCCGAAGGGAAAAGGGTTGTGAAGATCGTTTTTGATATGTTTGCAAAGACCTCATATGAGATCATCAACGTAACTTTAAACTTAACTATTTTTTATTTATCATTTTTTTTGTTGAAATTTCTCTTAATTTTAATTTTAAAATTGTATATTATTTTGTATTAGGTGTCAAAGCCTTTGGTTAGAGCACTATAGTTGGTGGATGGAGAATCCAATGAATTATTTGTATGAGGTCATGTGTCGACAGGGCCAAGGAGGCCATAAAAAATTATTATGGGCAAAATTAAAAAAATATGGGCCCATTTGGTGCCTAATTGATCAAAAATAGAACAAGTAGCTCCACTGATATACATGCAGCGGCTATTATTTGAACCCCAAGTTTTTTTATTTAATTTATTTAGAGCCGATGAGGAGGTCGTGGATAGCCTAAACATATGCATAGAGAGAATGATCCCTGATGAAGCCACTAAAAACATAATGTTTATGAGCTACAAATTTACAAGAATTCAAAGAAGAGGCTCTTTTCTTAGCTTGTATGTGTTCGAAGGAGAATGACCCATCAGCAGGTAATAACAAAATTCAAATTAAATCCTTTGATTGTAGTCTCGTTACTTCTTTAATTATTGCAATTTAGTTGACTTACAAAGTTATAAATGTCTTATTTGTAGATTTGTGATGGGAAGATTATGGTGCAAAAACACCAAATCTTCAGATGTTAACCATTTGCATTTTATCCCAACCATATAGCACTTCTAAGTGTGAATGTAATTGGAACATGTTTGAGGCCATTCACACTAAGAAGCGCAACATGCTGACAACACAATAACTCAATGACCTTGTCTTTGTGCAATACAATATTTGTCTTCGTGTGAGACGACAAGAGGAGCAAGATAGTCACAAAGCAATTGACTTAGATGATATTAATCCATACGCAAACTAGATTGTTGACCCTGAGGATGCGCAACAACAACCCATGTTTACCAAGGAAGAGGTCGCAAATTTGGAGAGGGACGCTGAGGAAGTGATAGTGGCAGGAAAAACAAAGGCACCGGAAAGCATTGGTGAGGATCTGGACGATATGTTTGTGGATGATGTTCCGAAGGAGTGTTTACCTTCCACTTACAATGCACAACGTACAAGGAGTTGGAGATGATTTTATGGTGCATTGATGATTAGTCTATGAGCATTGTACTCTTTTTTGATCTAAAACTTAACATTGGACTCTTATTTGGTTGAAAACTAATATAATTATGTGTTCTCTACATTCATTTCATTTTTTATGTATTTTACATGTTATTTCAGTTTATTCATATACATGTTATTTCAGTTTATTATATGAATTTATATATTTTTTAAAGTAGCGATCAAGTTGCCGAGTATTTGTCGAGTCCCGTGTACAAGTCAAAAAATTTGAGTTGTCGAGTACGACTTTTTGAGCTATGACTCAAACCTCCAAAGACCTATGGGTTATAGCCCACAACTCTTACTCCTTTAATGTAAGAGAAGTCAATTAAGATACCTCGTAATCTCAGAAATTTCCACTAACAGCACACTTACTAGAGATAGCAAAAGAAGATTGCAAACCATATATCGTATATGTCTAGTGACATAAGAAGTTGAAGATTATCAAGCAAGGCCATATTCCATTCTGTTATTTCCCACTCTCAAGTACCAAGTGGTCTGATTTATAACTCGATATCATAATATAATTAGTCATTCTCAGCACATAGAAAACTTAAAAACAACTCAAGGTAAAAGATAAGCAATTATTCAGAGTACAAACCTCAAAATACCTCTGTACAGATACAAACATCTTTACTCATATCAAGCTGGATTCAATAACGTCTCCAGACAAACTAATAAAAGAGAAACAAAATATATTGTATACATCTAGTGACATAAGAAGTTCAAGATCATCAAAGTTTGGCCATATTCCATTCTGTTATTTATAACTCTTATCATATTATAATTTGTCATTCTCAGCACAGAGAAAACTAGATAATAACTCAAGGTAAAAGACAAGAAATTACTCAAGAGTACAGACCTCACAATACCACAGTACAGATACAAACAAGTATTTACAGTGCTACAGAACATTTTATAGTGTTGTTCCACTTATCAGAAGAAAGAACAGGTAACATGGTTGTACTGTACCTGATTTCATCAATGAACATCTATCATTTGTTTGATAACCACAAATCCTATATACTTGTTCAGGGTCTAAAACTATGCCACACAGCCCTATTTCCATCAGGGAAATCACAAAATAGTTCACTATGGTTCTCAAGATAAGAAGAAAGTTTGCTTGCCAAAGTATCAGGTCTCTTAATCTACTTCAAACCTTGAAAAAGATTCACCAAGTATGATCATCAGAAAACATATGGAATACATGGGTTAATAGGTCAAGGAGAGATCCACCCTCAGTCCAGACATCCTGTGAGATGAAAAAAATATTAGCCCATCGTCCTAATGCTTCATCCAAATGTTTCAGTACAGAATGGTAGGTGTTGATTTGTAGAACCCTAGATAGGGTTTGAGGGAACTTTCACATTTTAAGGGATACCAATGGATCTATAGGCCATTCAGGGCAGCTAATACATGGAGGCAAGGGTCCATGTTGTTCTGTTAGCTAAGCAATACTACTGTTATATACCATTTGAAAATAAGCTTAATGGAGTCTAAAATTAAGGGCCTAGCTTCACAAGGATCTATCTCAACATAAGAATTGCCCATTAGGTCTTGTCAGGCTCAGAACAGGGTATTGTCTAGATTCATTGAGATATGAGATGAAGTCTCAATTCAATTTCAAGTAAATATACACCTGACCCTGATCCTTCTGATTCTCGAAACTAATATAGGTCAACACCTTGGAACTTGACAAGGGTACAGTCACCCAAGCATGTGCATCTCGTCACTTTACATACACACCATGTGCATCTCGTCACTTGAGAATATTGTCCCTAATCCCAGACACACCAATAATAATGACTGCATAGGAAAATCACATGAAATAAAAGTGCATCAAAACTACACTGTGACAGGAGCTTATTCCCTGGAGTGCCTTGGCAGTCTCTACAAACAACAAGTGATGTATGGCTTTATTCACACTTAACCCCCACTATTATAAACCTTAGCAATGCTCTTGTTTATGAGCAAAGTTACCTACACTAGCAGAGAAAATAATACTACAATGATTTCAGTACTAAGGATGCAGGGCCAATGATTGGTACTACTTAGATGAGAGTAGAACAATAACTCTTATCGATTCTTTTTGGTTATCAAGAACTTCATTTGAATTACAATGATTATCACTGGGGCTCATATCTGTGTTGAAAGAAATGTATAGATGGTTCCTTAAAATGATTGCAAGTTGTGAGACTCAGATTCAAAAATCACCAAAAACCGGCAATTATTGCAATAAATCGCAATTCGATTGTGAAATGATATATCCTCTGTAAAATTGCGAGAAGAGGAACTGTGATTAATCATACATTTTTGCTAAGTAATATTGGCAATTACTTGGCAAAATTGGTGATTAACTGCCACGACTCACCAATGAAGGGGTAAAAGGCCCTGAACCTAAAAAATCAATTTTATTCTTATTTCTGCATTTTTTTTCTGCGTTTCTACTCTGCATTTTGTCTTTGAGAAATTGCATATTGCCGAATACAATGCAAGCCTGTAAGGAACATATTATTAATATTTAGTGATTAGTGATTACATACAGTGAATCAGCAATTAACTAAGCCCTAGGATTTTCTATATTTTCAAGCTTCAAGCCCAAGGAATACATACTGAAGTCTGATACAATATTACAGCAGACAACCTACAACACCACCACAGCCTACAGCACAACGTACAGGTATTTTTATTTATTTTCATCATCTTTGAAGTTTGAACTTTAAGTACTCCTCTATCCTCAATAAAACTATATCTTTCTAGTATGAATCATGATATCTACTTCATCTTCTACTTCTTCCTTTCATTAGCAACTAGGGTTAGATTCTAAATTTTTTCTTTTGGTTTTATAAGGTTTAAGCTTGTTGTTTACGAATGGCATCAACATCCAATTCAATTGCCCATCGTAAGCCTAAGTCCCAAGACCCTTCTTGGAAGCATTGTGAATTGGCAGCAGAAGGCAATTGTGTTGTATGCAATTATTGTGGAATAAAGATGAGTGGAGGTGTCTATCATCTTAAATACTTACATCACACAACTATCATAGAATAATGTGGTATTGTGCACACAAACACCACTAGAGGCTCAAAAAAAGATAGTTGCTTAGCTTGCGGCTTATGTAAAGAAAACAAAAAAAAAAAGTCGATGCACTTGCAATCCTAGTCAATAAAAGGCAACAAGGGATGATTATAACATTGAGGCCTCTTCTATTGCCCCAACTCTAAGCAGTTTGGGACAGGGACAGAGCTCATCCACTAAAGATAGTTCGACTACTTTTTTTTTTTTTGCTTCAAATTAGTCCTAGGTCACAATCTTCACTCGAAGGTACCGTTCAAAACCAGGTAGTGCACAACTACCAAAGAATGATGTGGTATTGTACACACAAACACCACTAGAAGCTCGAAAATAGATGGTTGCTTACCTTTCGGTTTATGCAAATAAAACAAAGAAAAAAAAAAGTTGATGCACTTGCAACCCTAGTCAATAAGAGGGCAACAAGGGATGATTATGGCATTGAGGCCTCTTCTATTGCCCCAACTCTAGGTGTTCAGAGACAAGGACAGAGCTCGTCATTAAAGATAGGCTAGTTTTTTTGTTCTTCAAAGTAGTCCTAGGCCACAATGAAGCAAGGATCGCTGCAACAAACTTTTGGTACTACAACATTCCTTTCAATATAGCGAAAGGCCCATATTGGGAGAATTCAATCACTGCATTTACCACTATCGAGAAGGGGTTCAAGGCTCCTACTCTTGATGATTTGAATAGCCCATTGTTAGAGGATTCTGTCAAACATACACAAGCTATCATAAAAAAGCAAAAAAAGGTATGGCAAAAAAATGGCTAAACCATTTTGTCTAATGGGTGGACGGATGAAAAAAATGCACATTAAATTTCTAGTGACTTCAAGTAGATAGCTAGTCTTCTTGAAGTCAATTGATGCCTCCTACCAAGTAAACAATACAAACACTTTGTGTGATATATCAGATTAGATGGTGATGGAAGTGAATGTGCAGAATGTTGTCCATGTTGTGATAGACAACGCGGTAGCATATAGAGCAACAAGGAGACTTCTTGAGAAGAGGCACCCTACACTTTTTTGGACCCCTTGTGCAACCCATTGCATTGATCTTCTACTCAAGGACATAGGAACAATCTCATGTGTAAAAAAAGTGGTTGAAGAGGTAAAAAAATATCATCAAGTTCATCTACAATCGCACTTGCTAAATTTGATGAAAGAACACACCAATGGAAAGAAGCTTATGCAATCAAGAATCACACGATTCGTCGATTTGCCACAAACTTCATCACATTGCAAAGCATTCCAACCTCACTAACATCCCTTAAGCAAATGATTATGAGTCATCAATGGTTGGAATCTTTCTATGCTAAGAAGGCCACAGAAAAAAAGGTCGGAAAGACCATTTTTCATAATGTGTTTGCAAAGCGCATAGAGGAAATCATTAAGGTAACCTTAAACTTAACTACTTTAATAGTTATCATTTATTTGTTATAAATTTGTTTCCTTAATCTTGATTTTAAATTTGTGCATTATTTTGTTTTAGGTATCAGAGCCTTTAGTTTGAGTTCTACAGTTGGTGGATAGGGAGAGAAACCCAACTGGTTATTTGTACGAGGCCATGGATGTGGCCAAGGAGGTCAGCCAAATATTGTGGGCAAAATGAAAAAAAATATGAACCCGTTAAACACAAAATTGATCGAAAATGGAACAAGATGCTCCACCGACATATTCATGCAACAGCCTACTACTTGAACCCTAAGTTTTTCTATTTTGATTTATTTAAGGCCGATGAAGAGGTTGAAAATGGCCTCAATGCATGCATAGAGAGGATAATCCCTAATGATGACACTAGAGATGTAGTTATTAGGAAGTTGAGGATTTACAAGAATGCAACGGAGAGACTCTTTTCCTCAGCTCTATGCGTCAAAGGAAAAAAACACCTTTCAGTCAAGTAAAAACAAATTGACTCATGTTTTTACTTTTTAGTCTCGATACTCGTAGATACTAGTACTAGACTTCATTTATTCACGCTTAATTGACTTACATAATTATAAATGCCCTATTTGCAGATATGTGGTGGAAAGATTATGATGCGAAAATACTAAATCTTCAAAGACTAGCCATCTACATTTTATGTCAGCCATGTATCTCTTTTGAGTGTGAACATAATTGGAGCATTTTGAAGTTGTTGACACAAAGAACTGCAACAGGTTGACAATGTGACACCTCAATGACCTTGTCTTTGTGCAATACAATTTTTGTTTTCGTGTGAGACAAGTAGAGGAGGTAGAGAGTCATGATGGAATTGACTTAGATGAAATCGATCCATATGCCAACTAGATTGTTGATGATGCAAAGCACATGTTTACAATGGAGGAGATTGCAAATTTGGAGAGGGAGGCAGATGAAGCAATAACATCAAGGGCAACAGAGGCATCAAGAGGGGTTGATGAGAATCCAAATGATATCTTTACAAATGATGTTGCAAAAAAAGAATTTTTATCTTCCACTTCCACGAGGCAGCCTCAACAAACTTATTTTAGGCACTAGAGATTAAATGTAATATGAATATTGATATTTCATATTACTCTATGAGCATTGTAGTTTGTAACTTTGTACTTTGTACTCTTTTTTGGTCGAAAATTAAAAAATATATATATATTTGTGCATTTTATACATTCATTTTTCACGTCATTTAACAATTTTTACATTTTATTTAAGTTTATTTTATGAATTTATACGTTTTTTTAAGTAGTGAAAAAGTTGTCAAGTAATGCCCATTGTCGAGAAACTCTAGAGTCCCATGTATGAGTCAAAATTTTGGGTTGTTGAGTGAGTTTTTAAACCATGGTGAGACTCTTACTCTTTCCACAACAATACTATACCACTTTAACCATAATGAGCTACCTTGCCTAAAAATTAGTGATGCATCCATTTCTTTTTGCATAAAAACAAAAGTGGTAACCATGCCTTTATTCTCAATGAATATACTCTAAAAATAATAGTCGGTTTCCTATCCTGGAACAAACCTACCCTAATCTCAACAAAATATGAGTTTGGTGAGGTCAAACAAGATGAAAGAGCCAAAATCATACTCATCAAATGTTACTTACAAGCTAAGTTACCGGTTCGTTTTGGGTTCGGCTTCGGGTTCAGGTTTGAATAACTGGGTTTGCCGGTATGACGATTTATTTTTCCTTAGGTTCGTCTTGGGTTCGTCCGTACAAAAAATATATAAAAAATATAAAAATTATAGCCTGATAAATAGGAAATTAGTGACATTGTCATTACCCATATGGTAAGCATATTGATATAAAAAACTAAATATGAAAATAATCAGTGTCTTGAACCATTTGTAGTCTAGAGCAGAATTTTTAGGTATTATTTATTATTTGTCATAATAAATAATATTTAAATAGTATAATACCCACTTCATTAAGCTGTTGAAAGTGTGGGGAATCAGCAGGGATGGCTCACGTGTATTGTTCACATGTACTGTTTGTGAGTACTGTTTATGCATGCTGTTCATGATTAATGTTCACGTGTATAAAAATGTGTTTTTTATTGTTTTAAGTCATTGTTTTTTTTTAAAAAAAAATTTAAAAAAAAAAAAAAAAAAACGTCATTAACCATTTTTTATTGTAAAACCCTGCAGATTTTGCTCCCCAACACCCAGGGGTTCGTCCTTGGGAACCGGGTTTGCTTCGGTACTCCTAGCAGAACACAAGTCAACCTGGGTGCCCAGGGACGAACCTTGGGCATTGGGGTTCATGTTTCGCACCCATACCTGAGCCCGTTGTGTTTCGGAGAGCCAAAAGCCTGCTAAATAGGGCAAACCAGTAACGTAGCTTACAAGCTACACGCCTGATCCATTCTGACAAAGAACTTCAATCATGGTTTTGATTCTTCCATTCAGTCAAGGATGCAAGCATGGCTTTAACAAGTCTGCACATGATTCCTTTCCCAAAATATATACAGGTCATTACAAAGACCAAACCTCACAACATTAGCACAAACTCCATCCAAAACCTTTTGAAACATCCCTTTGCAACCATAGTTATTCATATATATCCAAAACTAGATCAATATTATCAAGAGCAACGTATGCACCGTTCAACAAATTCGGATCACTTTCCCATTCACACACTAGCATAGGGTTTCTTTCCATTATACTTTCACCTTAAGTTTTCCTATCAAGACATGCTACATTCCATTTGCAGATTAAAGCATTGGTGAATTCCAAATCCAAGTAAAGAGACCAGGGGAGCTGAATAATAAGCACTTAGCGTCTGAGAGCCAATTCATTAGGGAACTGCACTATAAGATCAAAGGACAAAAGTAATCCAAATCCCTTTCAATTGGAACCAAATATGAAAAATAAGCTCTACTCCTTATCAAAACAATACAGAGTATATCTCAGACAAGAGGGTGAGCTAAGTCAGTATCATCTATCATGCATAACCCTTCCCCAGATCCTTTTAATTGGATCACGTGCAGTTATAATTTCTTAGGCATACTTGATGTTGAAGAGGAAGAACAGTATAAGGTATACAATGTTGTTTCTCGATCACAAAACCTAGAAGAACCCAAATTATACAAGGATACTTCACTTTCAGTCTAAGGTAAAAGCAGAGCATAACAAATTTAACCAAGGATCCACATCAAGTAAATCCAAGTTTATTATACCAGAGTCCAACACTTTCTTCAAGGTCCAAAATATACGGATTCCATTATCTCACAGGATCAACATAGCTATACATTAATCCTGATAACTTTAGGGGATAGGTTAAATTCAGCTGCAAGAGCTTATTAATTCCACAGCCTTGTATCCAAATGAGACAGAGCAAGATTCATAAAATATTTTACATAACACAGAGTCTGAAGAGCCTGATATAATATGAGATATATGCCACGATGTTAAAGCTAAATTCTACTACAAGCTTGACTCAAGATGACTGCATTAATAAGCATTGACTCCATTGTTGGACAATAAAAGCATTGGAACAATTTAGATATATGAATTTGCTGTAAATACACAAAAATCATTTCAGTTTCCTTTCTAAAAACATGCTGCTACATTAAAAGCAACCCCTGGAGCAAATCTAGACACATGTTTGCCACAGAGCTTTTTAAGGAACTTCTCAATAGACAAAATAAGGGCTTTGCACTTTCATGTAATGCGAGTTGCCATCAAATCTGAACTATCCAAAACAACATGCACACATGGTCAGCATAAACTAGCATTGTCATTCCTTTAAGAATATCAAAACATTCAAGAGCAATCGATTTATTCATTGCACTCCTCAGAATGAAAACCATCATAAAATAGGATTAGGGATGCAGAAATTTTCATCATCAAAAGTGCAGTAATAAAACACCCAAGAGATATCTCCACAAATAAGACCATCTCAGATCTTCAATGAAATACTCTCAATTATAAATGGCCACTGCCAAAATTCATGCAAATAGGTAACTATGAAACAAGATACCAATGAAGCAATAACTATTTCATAACAAGAAAATCAATCACTATAACTTCATGTATCCACACCAGGAACTGTTTAGGGCCAAACAAACATTTCATACAACATATATGTGCATATATATCTGTATGCATATATTGATGCATGTGCATAGAAATGTATACAAGCATAAAATCAACAATATCATCAAACAGAACTCATATCCATTTCCATATTCCCCATTAAAGTATTAGAGGAAGAGATAAAAACGACGATCGATGCACATAAAAGTTTGGAATCTAGGGCAGGAAGTGACATGCCTGAAAAAAGGATTTAGAAACCCAGTGGTTCGGAAAAAGCTCAACATCAAGACCGGTTCGAGCCTCACCTGCTCATACCTCTTTTTTTCTTCTTTCTCATAATGTCCAGCCAAAAATGTGCCCTAGATTCCTCAAGCAACCCAAATATATACTTCATTGTTTAGAGAGATTAAGGCTGTTTATAATAACTGTTGTGGTCTAGGATAAATGCACAGTCCAAATCTAACTACCAGGCCCAAGAAATGGACGTAAATACAAGTATTTCCCATGCCATTTGTCCATACAACCCGCAGGTCAAGCAACGGTTTTCAACCAACAATAGAAGCATCCAAAGCAGAAGTGGCATCATGCTTGAATAAAGCAGCTCGATGGGCTCTTTCCCCAAATTTTCTACCCTCTACTCCTTGCAGTCAAAACCCTAGTCTCAAAGAATCCAAAGCAAGATACCAAAGAAGCTTCTAATGATGGCAGATAAGGACCTTTGAATAGTTCACCAATTCAACCAAAAATCATTGGCCTCTTCTTAGATAATGGTCACAATCTTATAACCCCTAAGTAAAACTTCAATCCACAAAGCCAAGCACAAAGGTATAGAGTGTTATGCACAGATATTACGAGTTAATAACTTAAGATAATGTCCAAACATAAGTCTTGTTAATGGGTCGGTCAGTTCTCGTAAAGCCGCGAGGCGGGGAGATAATTTGGCTTGGTGTTCTCTGCCTCCTAGTAAATTTAAATTAAATTTTGATGGCGCGACTAGAGGGAATCCAGGGGCTTCAGGGGCAGGGTGTTTAATCAAAGATTGTGCAGGATCTATGATTAGAGTGGCTTCTCTAATGCTCTTGGATGGTACTCATAACAAGCTCTTGTGCTTGGGTTGTATCTTGTTGTTCAGTGTGGTATTGAGAAAGTGGTCATTGAGGGTGAATCGATGTGATCATTAACGCACTATGCAAGCAAAAGGCGAGTTCTTGGAACATCAACAACATCTTGTGACAAATCGGGGTTACCTTGGATTCTTTCTTAGACTGGGAGGCCTCGCATTGCTTTAGAGAGGCTAATTCAGATGCGGACTTCTTGGCGAATAGGGGTATCTCTCAACTGGAAGAGTTGGTGGTGGATAATGTGTGGGATGCGCGGCCAAGTGCCAATTTGGGGGTAGTTGGGTGATATTGTTTGATTAAGAGAGGGGGGGGCAGGGGGCGAGTGCAGGGCCCAATAGTTCTTTTTTTGTGTGTGGTAGTTGATTGTTTCTAGTCTTGTCAACATTGATTTCGCGGGCTTAGCTCACACGTCAGAAGGGAGTTATTTAGCAATTGGACGATGTGGCGGCATTTGCAATTATTTGGTTGGCATGGTGGATGACAGTTTGAGAGTGGCAGATCAGTGGTCGAATCGACTTCCAAGTGAGTATGTGGCAATGGATGCAATGTTGCAACTGGCGTTGAGCACCCCTCTAATGCGTTTGAAGGCCACGAAGCATGAAATGGCATTTGAGGGGAGTGTCATGGACTCCAGAATGAAGAAAGTCTTCATAATTTAGTCGGGGATGATGATGGAAGCAGTGCAAGAGTTGATTGGAATGGTCTATTTGGAGACTCCACTAAGGTTGAAAGTGAATTCTAAGTTGGCCTCTATGCTGGCTGGGAATCTTTTGTTGGCTTTGGAGGATGAGTCGTAGACAAGGGAGATTGCGGTCAAGCTAGTGCGACCAAGATTTCGAGTTGGGTTGGAGAGAGCAGTGACAAACTTTTGGGGGAGTGCTCCGATTTCTCTGATGTTGTCGTTCAAGGAGAGTTTAGGGATGGTACCCTTGTCCACCTTTCGTGAGCTAGAGGACGTATGCCATGGTGTTTGCCTTTGCTGAAACGCTGCAAGGTTCGATTCAACAACCTTCTGCTCTAGGGGGTTTGTAACAACCTTGGACATTCAAGCTTGCAAAGCCCTTCTTGTGGCTCTGGTTGTAGTCATTGATCTCTAACAGGCAAACAAGGTGGTGTCGATGGCTCGTTTGTTGGTTCGTTTGTATGGGGTTGTTGTGCCCATGTTCCCTCCACATGTTGGCAAGGATGGCGAGGGTGTGGAAGGTGGTGGGCCGCTCACGCATCGTCGGGTGGTGTCTTGTCATTTAAGGGCCCGCACGGATTCTATGTATCTCTCTCTGGTGCTAGGTGGTTGTATGGTGGAATGGAGGGCTCGAGGAAGGAGGGGTGGTCGTGGTGGTAGTAGCAAGGAGTGGTGAGTTGAGTGGATGGATAGCAAATCTTCTAGAGTAGCAGCTAAGCAATTGGGGAGGGAGTGGTGTCTCAACTACAAGGGACATTGGTGACAGTAATGACTATTTGGCATCGACACCGTGATGGGCCCTTGGGGCATTTCTCGGGGGTTTGGTTTGCAGTGGCTCTTGGTTGCTTGGTTTGAGTGGTGTGAGGTGGTGTTTGCTCTGGGTCTAGGGACGTTTTGCTAGTCTTTGGGTTGGTTGTTCAGTTGTCGTTTTTTTTTGCTTGTTGGTTTTGGTGGACTTAGTCCATTTGGGATTCGTTGAATCCTTCTCGTGTTTTTACTTTGAAGTTATGTAATCGTGGTTTTATTAATAAAGGGCAAGGGGCCCATTAACCCTCAATTGCCTAGCAAAAAAAGATGTCCAAACATAAGGGCCTAGAGTGCCAATGCAGCTTTTTAAAATTGATACATCAAGATGGGGTTATACCCTTATTAATGGCACCTTCCTTTATACATAAAGCACCACTCCCCATTAATTAGGGTATTTAGATTAGAGATCCATTATTCCGTAATTAAGGTTGTCTCCATCATTGCACAAAGGATTAATCTACTTACCACTTTTAATGGACTATTATCAATCCTTTCTATTGTGCAGCCTCTAAGTCACACCACCTTATCCTCATTTTATCCTATGCTTTAACCCCCCTTCCCCTTCCCCTCTTTTTAGTTCCTTACCTTGTGAAAGTCAACTTGGTTGTACATAATGTCCAATTTAATTTCAAATATCTTTTATAAATAAAGATGTCTAGTAGATCATTTGAGAGGAAGAAGAATACGTAAAAGTATTCGGAGAGAATCAATTATATTTTCACAAGAATTTGTAAGGATAGGGAAATTGCACTGGACTATTTGTTGTGTTATACGTGTGTATTGTTTTCAAGACTTTCTACCCAAAGGAGGCCTAACTCCTGAATCCAACCCTCATTTTTTACTGGGAGGGCAGAGTTGTGGACTATGGATTGAAGAGTCAAGTTCACATGGATATCAACCATAGAAGAAAGATACATTTCTAAACCTCTATCATTTATTGCTCTAGATTATGGAATGAAATAATTAGGTCTTATTTCCTATTTTATGCATGATTAGACCTAGTTAAATGTTTATGAATAAATGTATTGCATGCCGATGTAAAACCATATTCCATTACAACATATTGATGAACCCAATCGATCTTACCTGCATTTTTACCACCTTCAATGTTGACCCTCAAGGTTTTGTCTCTGGTTGCCTATTTATAGTTTTCCAGTGTTGTCCGAACATGCACCCAGCTATTTTTAAGGCGCACCCAAGACATCCCAGCACCCAATACACGGGTGAGGGTGTGAAATGCACTTTTTTCATACTTGAGATGCACCAGGTGCAACAAGAAGCACCCATTGCACCCAAATATGTTAATACGTACTTTGACACACCCTACTAAAAAATTATATATATATATAGATAGATAGATAGATAGATAGAGAATCTAACCCTAAAAGAAGTCAACACACACAAAATGAAAGCATTCTTTTCACCTTATCGCTTAATATTTTCCTTTTACATGCATTTTCCTGCTGCATTTCAGGCCTTGGCACTGTTTTCCCTGCTACGTGGTGACGGTAGAAGTAGGTATTAAAGATCGGACACATTTTTTTTATTTTCAGTTTTGTAAAACTAAACTTTAGTTTATAAAATACTAAAATGGAAAAAACTTACTTTAGTTAATTTTTAGTTTAATAAATATTTTAATATTTTTTTTAATAATTTAAATTTATTTGATATTATTTATCATGCAAATTAGAGTGTAAAGTTGTGAACATAATAGTAATTAAACATAAATTTAGTATTTTTATTAGTTATTGGTTTTTTAAAGTTTAAATTTTAAATTTTAAACTTTAAAATAGGAATGTTTTATTTTTTCTTTCTAATAGTAATTTATTAGCAAATTATTTTACTTTATATTTATCATTTGATATTTTATTAGAAAATTGTGAAAAAAAAAAAATTAAATTTCAAAATTCTACAAGGTTCTTTTTTTTTTAAATATTAGAAACTAACTTTGAGCTTGAAAATTAGAACATTGTATTTATTTTATTGTTTGTAATTTTATTTATTATTTTCTATGGATTTTTTATAAAAACAGCTATATGGCTTCTGAGAAAAACAAATACCAATTATCCACTTTGGGAGTATTGCACAGTTTTAGAGAAAAGAAAAGGAGGGGGCACAAAGCATGTTAAATGTAATTTTTGTGAAGAGAATTGGTGGGGCAGTTATTCACGAGTGAAAGCCTGTTGATCTGGTAGTCTCCTTTATGGTAAGGAAGTTCGCAAAAAAACAATGGCAGATCCAAAATCGATGAAAGAAATAAGATTTAAAGAACCAGTTGTTCCAAATGGTGATTTTGAAAAAGATACTTCGAGTGACTCGCAATCTTTGGTTGTGGGTGGTGGTAGAATTGGAACCAAGTCATAAATGATCCCTCCTTGTACACTTCCAACAATGGTGGTGCCATGCGTGTTGGTAGAATGGGAACCAAGTCACAAATGATCCCTCCTTGTACACTTCCAACAGTAAAAAATCACAGTGCTCCCTCCATCACACCTTTGTTTGATAGTGATACTAGGGATAAGATGGATGCTTCCATTACCAGATTCTTTTACGCATGTGGCCTCCCACTCATTGTTACCACTCTCCTTATTTTCACGAGATAGTGTATGCCATCAATGAGGGTTCTAAGGGGTACAAGCCTCCCACATACAGCAAGCACTGCACCATCCTTTTGGATCAAGAGAAGCTAAGAGTTGAGATATCCCTTTCTCCTATCAACAATGACTGGGGAAAAGAGGGTTGTTCAATCATTATGGATGGATGGACAGATACAAGTAATAGACCTTTATTGAACTTAATTGTTTCTTATCCCACAAGTCTGTATTTCTTGAGAACTATTGATTGTTCTATTCAAGAGAAGAATGCCACCTATCAGGCAGATTTGTTGTATAGCACAATTGAGGACGTTGGTCTATCACATGTTCAGATTGTTACAAGTGCAGCTCTTGCATGTAAAGCTGCAAGGTTGATAGTTCAACAGCGATACAAACATATTTATTGGACACCTTGATTTGTTCATGCCATGAACACTGTTTTGAAGGGCATTTCAAAGTTTCATTAGGTTGCTCCTTACATTGCACAAAGGAGGCAAATACAAATTTCATATGTAACCATCAACAAGCACAAGCCATGTATCAAGCCTATGCAAAGGTTGAGCTTAAAAACCTTGAGATACACGGTTTGCTAGCTTTTTTGTTTCTTAAGAGATTGCTTGAAGTGCATGGTACACCAATTAACATGGTTATCAGTGACATGTGGTCTAATTGGAGCTATCTAATGGTGAGACTGCCATGGAAGTCAATAGGTTGATTCTAAATGATGCATTATGGTTTGAGGTGAAATACATAAAAAGCGTCGAGCAGCTCTCAATAGAAGTCATTCGCTAGACAAACACAAAATCTCATTGCTGGGGGGAATTTTATGAGACCATTGATTCCAATGCGAGGGGATTAAAAAAACATGCCAATAGGAGGAGCCCTGAATTTTACCAACAAATGGAGGATAAGATACTTGTTAGGTGGAATCGCCTCAACACACCTTGACAAATGGTTGCTTATGCCTTGAATCCAAAATCGTATGACATTGAAACAATGAAAATGAGGCCACCATTTGCTGATGGAAAGGTGGCACATGGTTTCATGCGATGTGTGAAGTAGATATATGGAAACCAAGTGAAAAGGAGCATCAAAGAAAAAGTTTGTTCGTTTTGTTCACGGACGTGGGGACTTCACATCCATGGATGCAAAGAATCATTTAAGTAAGAAGGATCCTACTGATTGCTGGACACTTTATGCTAGAGATCTGTCTAGAGACTTACAAAGGTTTGCTATTTGCTTGCTATCCCAAGGGGCAAGTTCATCTGCTTCTAGGAGGAACCGAAGCATAAATGGTTTTATTCACAATGTGAAGAGAAACCGTCTTGAATCAAAGAGAGCAGAGAACTTGGTCATCGACCATAGTAGCCTTCAATTGATAACACGGCAGGATCTCAATTGATAACACGTCAAGATCCTGGCTACAAAGAGGAGTCTTCTAGGCAATGGGATGTGGAACCCAAGGGCACTCATTTAGATGGGGTGATTCTTGCATATGAGCTTTCAGAGTTGAGCGTTGTGGGACCGCTGAGATTGAGCAATTGATGCACAATGATATGTGGATAAGGATCTATCCATTTTAGATAATACATATCCTTCAGCATAGCATTCTTTCACTTGTCTTGATGCCATATGACAACTAAATAATTTTGTAATTTTAATTAACAATTACTAGTAACAAATATTCAAAACTTTCGATATTATTTAATATTTTGTGATGATCTCATGACATATATCAATGTTAGAATTGTGCACCAAATTTTAGATTTATGCAATATTACTAAACTTAGCAATGAAACCTAAAACTTAATAGCACCAATAGGAATGGATAGAAGAAGTAAATCAAAATAAATGGAACATGCTTACCATCCTTTTTACCTCTTCATACCTCCATTTTAGGACTTGCACCTGAATGATTTGGTATCATAATTTGAAATATTAGATTGCTTGAGGACTCTTGACAATGGCTTCCAATGCTTGAGTGAAGTCGATAATGGCTTGGATGAGTGCTAGAGTGCTGTTATGGGTGCAATGAGAGTGGCAATATGAGAGCTTAATGGTTTGATAGATGATTTTCCAATTAGTTTGAAGGTGGAGTGAGAGTTTGGTTTTATAGGCAAGGAGGGAAAGATCAATGGTCCAAATTCAAATTTGGGCCATTGATATCAAGGGCTAGGAAATTTCCATGGAATTTTTTAATTCCATGGAAATCTCTAAAATTAGAGAATTCCAGAGAAAGGGGCTAGATTGGGGAAGATTTCTAAAATCCTTCAATTCTAGAAATCTCTCCATAGGGTTTAGGGCTTTAGGAGAGGCTAGGCTAGAGTGGTGGTGGGTAGGTAGATTATTTTGGAATTTTAAATTGGCTAGTTGGTTTAGGGAGTAGGTTAGTAGGTAATAGGTTCTATTAGGAGTTTAATAGGGAGATTAATTGGTTTTAGAATGGGGTAAAGGTTTATGGGATATAGGAATGAAATGGGGATTGTTAGACTATTAACTAGTTAAGCTAAGAAATATAGGCATTAGACTAAATTAGCGGGAGATTAGTATTATTAGCGGGGCAAGCATAATTTAGTGCATACATTTTGCCCCTCTTTGAAAAGGTATTATGAGTGAAGTGAAGTGAAAGAAGTAATGGTCTTTAAAAAAAAACCCTGATATTAGACGATGTCAATTGTTAGTAGGATATGATGCCCCCTCGAGGTAGCATGCTGGGAGAAATCAACCTGGGTGGTGACTCGAACAAAAATCCCAGGGTGGGATAAGACTCATATTTAAATGGGGTTACAATGCCCCAATTGACCAAATAAATGCCCCAAAAGTGATGACTGAGTAGCTCGAGTGATGGGTTCTAGACAAATGACGATTTTCTAGAAAGTGTCGAGATTGATAAACATGATTTAAATATGATGGGTTCGAGTTACTAGATAAGCCTCGTAGCAAGGACACTTGCTAGGGTAAGCTCGAAGGGGGATAATAGTGATAAGGGTTGTTGATTGGGGATAATGAGCTACTTTTCGTAGGATTAGGGGATTAAAAGTGACGTATAATGGCCGAATGACCAAGCCGAGAATGGGATGATGATGAGGGGTAATGGTGGTCGAGCTATCCCTGGGCACAAAAAGTGGGATCAAGTGCTGCCTACATAGTCCTAAAAGACCTCAGGCCGATGTAGAGTTCTTGATGTGGGACAAGATGGACAATAAGGGATTGGGCATTTCGTGCCCCAGACGATGTTAAAGGGTGATCCAAAGTAAATATATTGGGATAATGGGATAATTGGACGCGACTTGGGGCAATGGATGTTAGTGATGGGTTGCTAGGGGTATGGGGGAGGGGGGCCATATAAGGCAAAAGAGCCAAAATAGGGTCGTTTGCACTCATTGACTTTTGAGATTTGAGCTCTGAGGCGAAATCATTGACCGGCTACCCTGAGCTTCCCATCATGGCGAGAGAGTCTAGGAGCACCAGAGGGATGCTGTCGTTGGACCTGCAATGAGTAAAATGACCCTAGCTCTGTGATTTTAGTGATTTTGACTAGTTTTAGAAAAAATTTAAGTGTATTTTTGTGGAAAGAAACGTCGTACAACTCACTTCGACAATAACGCAACTATCGTTTTTGCCCTCGGTTGCGATATTGTCGTCGCGGGTTGCAGGGTTGTGGGTTTGTCTTGCGGTATTGCAATACCGCAAGCCCCTCAGTTGTGGTATTGCAATACCGCAAAATGGGATCTGTGATATAGCAATATCGCGACTAGCAAATCGCAATATTGCAATATCGCAATTAGCGAATGGTGATATTGTCAAGATCGCCAATAGGGGCATTTCGCAAGTAGCGATATTGCCAAGACTAGGAAAAATGGGTAAGTGTTAGACTAAAGGGGTTAGTTTGGATGGTTTGGGATGTTGGATAGGTTGGTTAGTTAGATAGGTTCAATGATTTAGATGATTAGGATGAAGTAGTATGGTTTGGATGAGTTAGTGTGGGTGATTCAGGGTGTTGAGATTAGTTAGTTAGGTGGGTTGGGTTGAAGTGGATATTAGTGTCTAGGGTTGTCAGGGTTCTGGGTAGTTGGGGTAGGTTTGAGGAGATAGGGGGTTAGGCTAGGGTGATAGAATTAATAAGGTTGGGATAGGGGTGTTTTGGATGGGTTAAATAGGTGATAGGGATTGAAAGATTGGGGATTAGTTGGGGTTGGTAGGTAATTAGGAGAGCGAGACTATGTGTAAGGATAGAGTTTTGATGACAAGGATAGTGATAGGTGGATGGTGATTGGTGCACGAGGATCTAGGCGTGATGGCATCACAACTACGGTTACCTGAGGTGTTGCATGAGATGTGACAGCTAACACCAGCGGAGTTCGGGGTGTTGGAGTTGGTTGGATTACAAGACATGGCGACGATGCCTGCGATTCGCATTGACCAAGCTTTGATTACAGCCTTGGTGGAGCGTTGGCATTCAGAGACCATCGCTTTCCATTTTGTTACTGTAGAGATGATTGTGACACTTGAGGATGTATATAGGATATTCCACCTACCCATGCGAGGGGCCAAGCTATATTGGTATTCACGTACGTTGGCTCAGACACTTCAGCGGCTAGGCGCGAGTTTACAGATAGGGATGCAGGACCGATGCATCGATATTGACAGGTGCCTGCATGAGGGGACTTTGGACCGTTTAACATTGGTACTCATGTCTCTTATGTCCGGCATTCTTTTGCTACGGACAGTGGTTCCACCTCGGCCTAGAAGATGTTGCCAACATGATTCATGATCATCGTGTGTTTCCCTGAGGACCTGTTGTGTTAGCACATCTGTATAGAGCGTTGCATCTAGGTGCATATAGGGGAGCTCGAAGTTTTGGTCCTTCATTGTTGCTACAAATATGGCACTGGGAGCATATTGCTATCCAATGACCATTGGGTACACTTGCCATTTGCAAACCTGGGCAGCGAATGGTCTTTCGTTGGCACATGATCTTGGGAGTGCAGCTAGGGCATGCTGGTGAGGTGCATTTTTACAGAGGCATTTGACAGATTATGCCCTGAGCACATTACATGTATGCCCTACAGAGGCATTAGATTTGGTTGGGACAATGAGGCCATGACCCAATTTATGCTTACGAAGTGTTATGTGATAGGTCGCCATGATTTGATCATTGAGAGATATCAACTAGACCGAGTACAGAGGCAGTTTGGGTTCATTCAGGACGTGCCTGGTCTAGAGCATTTATTTGCACGGTTGGTGTATGCTCTCTCCCTTGCGTCATTGTGGCGATTCTTGGGAGATCAAAAACCGCCTATAAACCCCTTCCCTTTTTCTTTTCTAGGGGGTTAGTGATGTGGATTTCATCACCACGCACCGCCCAATCTCCATGTTCTAGAGGGTGTCTAAATATTATGAGAGTTGCCACTACGGCCTAAGCAGAATTCCCCATAAAGGATTCCATGGAGTGAGGGCTAATTAAGCTCCACGACCCAAGATAATTAGACAGCATCCTACACGGGCTTGGGCCCCAACGTACCATCGCATATATTGAGGATGCACTTAGATAGCCTTGTGCAACGTAGCATAAGAACCCTCGACCGTAACAAGTGTACCGCTACAGGAGTCAGTATCAGCTCCGAAGTAACCATCATGTGCGAGCAAGGTTGAGAGGGTTCGGTCGATACTGTAACGGGTCGCCAGCCTACAACCTCCCCTATGAAGCCATTGGATGGTGCGGGCATCAGGTTACACACCTATCAATTTACTAATCATAGGTTGTGGATTGCTTGCTTGGGTGTGTGTTGTGCTAAACCCGTGTTGAATGTGAGCCGAGTCAGCCTTCACCCAAACCTACATACTTATCTAGGTCCTTTGCACATGCAGTCTTGTATATCCTTACCACATCATTCTATCCCATCATCCTTGGTATATATCCCAGTCATCATCCTTGTCATCTTATCATTGTACATATTGTCTTTATCCTATCTCATCTCCCATATTGTCCTCATCCCATCATAGGCCAATCATTAACCACTTATCATCAACCATGTTTCCATTACCCACAACTTGTCTTGTACTTCCTTGTCATCTTATATCCTTATCCCATTCCTCATCTTGTTTATCTTCCATCTTAGCCTAGCCATATCCCCTCATCATAAGTCATACCCCTATCTTACCTTGTCATCATTCATTGGTATATATTGCCTTTGTCCTATCCCACCTCATCTAGTCATCCTTATTTCACCACTCGTACATCCTAACCATCCTAAACCAACATCTTGTATATTCTTACCCTCTTGCACATATCTTTGTTCTATTGTACATCCTTCTAGGCATATCCTATCTTGATCTCACTAGTCATTAGTCATCCCATCACATATCCTAATCATATATCACCCACATTTCGTCTCGTCTCATTATCCCATCACCTTGTATAACTTTACATATCGTCCTCTTGTACCCTTATCCCATTCCCCATCCTATCTTCGTCTTATTCTAGTCTAACCATATCCACTTATCATTTGTCATACCCCCTATATCCTCCATCTTATTTTGACCATCCTTGATTCCATCCCTAGTCATATCCACCCAATCCTAGTCACATCTTGTATATCCTAATCTTGTCCCCTTGTACATAATTTATTCTCTTGTACATTCTACTAGTCATATCCTATCTTAGTCGCACTTATCATTCATCATCCCCCTGCCATCTCCTAGTCACAACGGGTCTCATCATCCATATCCTATCCTAGATTCACTCTATCCCTCATTATTTGTCTTGACTTTGTCTTCATCACCCATCTAGTCTAACCACATCCTATCTTATCCTAGACGGCTATTCAAGGTCACATATAGATCTAAACCATTACCATCCCATTTACATTACCCCTTATCATCATCCATCATCATTATCTTATCCTATCACCATCATCACATAATCAATACCTATTCCCATCTTAAGCAAATCAGTCCAATGTCTGAGCTAGCCCTATCATCCACATTATCCTATCCTCCTATCACTTCTCATTTGCTCAGATCTCATAACCTAGTCAATATCCTGTTAACATCTTATCACTCTGTCGGTTTCAATCTAGCAAACCCATCATCAATCTAATCATCCCTAGTCAAATCATCTTGCCTATTCATAACTAGCACCCATCATATTGTCCTCTTGCCAGTTTGAATCTAAGCACCCATCAAATCTCCAATCCTTTTGCTAACTTGAAAACTAGACATCGTTGATAGGTCGTTAACACCTATTATACTACCAATTTGTAATCTGATCATAGTCTTTAATCCGTCAAGTCTATCCCATCCTCATCATCACCTATCATACTAACTCAGTCCTTTGGCCTTTGTTCAAACAATCTTTAGTCTACCTTCTCATCGTAATTCATCTTGCCCCATGGATTTGGACCCAGTTCTCGTAGACCGATACATCTTGGCCCATAAGGATGAAGTTCTTTTGAGAGCACTAGAGATGGGTGCCCGACTATCGTCTGGCCTTGTTCCCATTCGCCCAAACCAACATCCTATCCACAACCCCCTAGCCCGTCAAAATCAATCCTCGCATTCCTTGATGCAATCACACTAATCAATCAATACATCACGAAAAATAAAGATGAATTCCTTTTACGACTATGGAAAATGGGTGCTCGCTTTCTCGATGATTTTGACCCCATAAGCCTAAAGTCACCTCCCAAACCAATCCACCATCAACCCTTATCCCATTCCCCTCCATCATCCACTAGCCCTACTCAAAACCCCTTGGCCCCAATTCGTACTCGTCCACAGTCAAATCCTCCATCTACTAATCATAATCCATCACCTTTATCACCCACCACCATGCAATTGGACCCCTCTCTCATAGACCAATACATAGTTGCCAACAAGGATGAGATGCTCTTGCAATTCATTATGATGGGTGTACCACTTCCCGAAGGTGTTGACCCCCTTCAACTTATTGCACCTCCAGCACACACCCCTTCATGTAAGTCTCCTTCCACTCCCCCATCCACTAGTCATAGCCAATCATCTACCCATTCCCATACTAGCAAAGGGAATCCAATCTTGGCCACCTCGTCTACAACCAGTCCATCCACCCAGTCAGGTCTATAACCATCTGATCTCAAGTCCAATGCTTCCACATCTAAGTCACAAAGCGAAGCGGGTCCTTACACTCCCCTTCATATGTCCTTGGAAGCACTTTTACAACAACTTGTCACTGCTAACATGATGATCTACCCACCCATACGACATCTTAATCCCACCAAGCCTAAGCCCTCCTGGTATGAAGCCAACCGATACTATCTCTATCATCGAACTTGGGGGCATTCAGTTAAACAATGTCAAAATTTTAGAGATTATGTCCAAGACCTCATCAACCGTGGTGACATAGTAATTGAGGAGAAACTCGATGAATTTCTCTCCCTGGGTGAACAAGAAGAGGAATGCCAAGATTCCATTCCCAATCATGATCAAGCCCTTCCCCTTCCAAGCCAAGGTCAAGACATCCTATCCATCCTCCATGATCCCCCTGTCTTCGACCCCCCATCCATTCAAAACAAGTCTATTCCCCATAAGCCTAGTCCTCCCATATCCCATTATTCCTTTCATGGACCTATCTTTGCTCAATCCATTGTCCCTCCAGCATCTTCCTCTCATCCATCGTACCAAAAACCCCCCATTGAGAGGACAATCACGAACAAACCATCCTCTACTAGCAGCATAAAGTCATGTACACCACAGTCAACATCAAAGCCATCTGCATCAAGATCATGTGCAGCACCAGTATCTATGTCAGATTCCTCATCAGAAACATCATCCTTAATCAATATTGCAGCAGATGATCACTATGCTTGCCCTGATGAAGATACCTCCAACTTGGATGATAACCAGTCACCAGGCATACCTTTTGATCTCAATCAAGATGATGAAGTTATAACCGAGTTTTTACAAGCTCTATCTATCGAAGGTTTTTAGAGTGAATCTGATCCTATTTTGGATGCACATACTACAGCTGGTCTTAGTGATCCTATGGAGATTTTTAAGGGCACTTTCTCCGATGTTGAGGCTAGGGCTCCCAGTGACCTTTATGAGGACTATGTTGCCCATTACTCCCTTAATCCATCACACATCATTAATCATCCACATCACCCCTATATCCCACTCCATGGAGTAAACAAGAACATGCATCGTTGCATTCCCCTCTGCAATCAACATTGTGTGCCACAAATACAAAGATCCAAGACCCTATTCCAAATGTCATAAATCATAATCAAATCATCTTTAATCCCATTAGTCAAAATCAAGAAAAATCAAATCATCGACCTAATCAAAAAATGTCTTTCCCTAGTGAAGGCCAAAATCCGACACTAGGGGCATATCAAAGTCAACGTAATCATACATCAAGTCAAAAATCAATCTCCTTTAGTGAAGCCCAAAATCAGGCACAAGGAGGAAATCAAAAGTCAAACCCACTCAACAAATCAAAAGAGAGGCACAAATAACAATCGCAAGGCCAATCATTCTCTTAATGCTTGGGTCAAAGAATCAGCAAATCAAAAGGTCTTGGATCCCTTACTCTCATGGCACTAATCTAAAGAATCCCTTCCACCATATCCAACGGTGTACGCAACTGTTGAACCCCATTTCCGCTCCCCATCCCGTCATATCACTCATAATCACATCCCTCCTTCCCATCCTATATCCCATTATCACAATCATGACATCCTCCCATCCATACCATAACTCCAATCTCGAGGCAGCATTGTTCCTCGTAGGGGTCATGCAGACACCTTGTTAAAACGTTTGAAGGACGCTAAATCAAGAATCAATAAAGGCCACCAAGACATGATCCTAGCATCACATATCTCCAGAACATGCAGCGGTTAAAGAGCACAACGATGCCAACATCTCGCATATCGCCCTTCTCCAATAAATCGAGATGCCATCAATAAATCTATAAAAAAATCATCCGTCCAATAGTGAAAACCAATCTTCTAGCGCCTTGGGCAAGTACTATGATGAAAACCGATTTTCGGCGTCATGGTAGAATAATCAATTGTCCGCATTGAACCTCAACACTTGGGGGCACGACTCACCTTCCTTGTCACATCCTTTGTCAACCTTGTCAATCACCCATCCATATCCATTATCCGCCATCATATCATGCATCTCATTATGTCCTTTCTTCCCATCTTTGACCTTCGTAAGGAAGTGGAAGTTGTCTTGAGAACTGTTCCAAAACCATCTTGGCATATCCTCTAATGGACACTCAGGGAACTACACATTTGGTTCCTTCACGATGTGGTCACTGGCAATCCCTAGTCCATTCATCCTTGGTCCCCATCATCGTCATCCTTTGTCATCCCATCCATCACCCCTCCATCCTTCTCCTGATTGCTAGGCTTGGTATTCCCTTTGCTAGTAACCCTATTTGTATAGTGTATATACATATCCCAAAAAGCCCTAAAAATTGAAATATTCCAAAAATCATAAAAATTTTGAAAAAGCCAAAATAGTCCATCGTGTCTTGTCTTATGCCTAATCCCCTAGTCGCATCCATCTCCATCCATCTCATATTGTCCCATCGTGGTCACCAAAATGTGCACCAAATTTTAGATTTATGCAATATTACTAAACTTAGCAATGAAACCTAAAACTTAATAGCACCAATAGGAATGGATAGCAGAAGTAAATCAGAATAAATGGAACATGCTTACCATCCTTTTTACCTCTTCATGCCTCAATTCTAGGACTTGCACTTGAATGATCTGATATCAAAATTTGAAATATTGGATTGCTTGAGGACTCTTGACAATAGCTTCCAATGCTTAAGTGAAGTGGATAATGGCTTGGATGAGTGCTAGAGTGTTGTTATGGGTGCAATGAGAGTGGCAATATGAGAGCTTAATGGCTTGATAGATGATTTTCCAATAAGTTTGAAGGTGGAGGGAGAGCTTGGTTTTATAGGCAAGGAGGGAAAGATCAATGGTCCAAATTCAAATTTGGGCCATTGATATCAAGGGCTAGGAAAATTCCATGGAAATCTCAAGAATTGGAGAATTCTAGAGAAAGGGGCTAGATTGGGGAAGATTTCTAGAATCCTCCAATTCTAGAAATCTCCCCATAGGGTTTAGGGTTTTAGGAGAGGCTAGGATAGGGTGGTGGGTGGGTAGGTAGATTATTTTGAAATTTTAAATCTGCTAGTTGGTTTAGAGAGTAGGTAAGTAGGTAACAGGTTCTATTAGGGGTTTAATAGGGAGATTAATTGGTTTTAAAATGGGGTAAAGGTTTATGGGATATAGGAATGAGATGAAGATTGTTAGACTATTAACTAGTTAAGCTAGGAAATATAGAAATTAGACTGAATTTGTAGGAGATTAGTATTATTAGCGGAGCAAGCATAATTTAGTGCACACAAGAATTATATAACATAATGATTGTAATTTATTTTACTTGAGCTTTACCAAGTTTCAAGATAATCTCAAGTTTTATGTTTTTTAATTTTATGTTTAATGATTCACAATTCAGTTGTGATTGTATCCAGCATTGCCAAGTTTTACAGGTTCACACCCTCACAACTTGCATACCCTGAACCCTCACATTCACATACCCAAGATTTGGGAGTTCGCACCAAGTGCTATGTACCCCCACCGCTGTGCACCCAGAATATTTGTCGTTCTTATCACAAGGTCATTCTTTTCACACTTCCCTTGGGGTTCCATCTTTACTTGTCGCAACATTGTTCAAGCTTACATAGACCTTGTTATAAGAATGACAAATATTCTGGTGCTCACACCTTGCATACCCTGTACCCTCGCACTCGCGTACCCAAGATTTGGGAGTTTGCACCAAGTGCTATGTATCGCCACACCTATGCACCCAAACAAACTTGACATTTTCACACTTCCCTTGGTGTTCCATCTTTACTTGTAACAACATTGTTCAAGCTTACCTAGACCTTGTGATAAGAATGACAAATATTTTGGTACTCGCAATAGTGTCAAAGGTAAAAACTCTTTCCAATACATTCATAAGATGATACAATCCTTTCACACCCATTTTCAGATGTCTACTATAAATCACTCTCAAGAAATGAAAATAATAGTGTATGTTTCAAAACAAAACACATATAAAAGTGTGCCTCATAGCATAGGTAATTCTGAATCCCCTATTATCATTCTTGTTTTATACTCATTAGCTTACACAAACAAAATTATATCTTACCATGAATCATCGAGACCCCTTGGCCAACTTATACCATGATTTTGGATCCCTTGGTCCACTTGGCTAACATACCGTGATTCTTTGGAACCCCTTGGTCCACTTTGCTAACATAATGCGAGCTTAAACATTTCCCCATCTGTATATATACAATACAATTATTCACCTAATATTATTAAGTTATATGTGACACCTACACTATATACATATGATCATGGATTCATAGTTGACAATGAGGACATTGTGGGGGCATCTTATTTCTATTTGTTTTTACATCGCTTTGACTTTTTCATGATTGCTCCTCTTGATTGACCGGTCGCTTTTCTTAATTTACATAGTTTTCGTAAATTTTCTTTGCCACTTTGATTTTTTTTTATTGTTCCTTTCTTTTACTGGTACTTTTGTTATGGATATTTTTTTAACATGTTTTTCTTTGCATATCTATACTTGATTTTCTTATTTGCTTGTCACTTTTATTCTTTGGCCACCACATGTCCCTATTCACAATGATTACATTGCCATACCAGCCATTTACTTGGGGACAAGAACCTTTGTGTGCTCCCATGCGTTGACTATGCCTTGTCCATAATGGGCCATGTCATCATCGCCCTCATATTGATTATATATTGTCAACCAAGAGGCATTATATTACGACATTTACATTGACTACGCCCTAGCCATAATGGGGCATGTCATTATTGCACTTAAATTGATCATATAATGCCCACCAAAGGGAATGATAGTTACACATTACTCGTGTGTTTACATTGATTATATATTTTTCATAGTGGGGCATATATTACGCTATTGCTTTCATCGTTTATATCTTAGCCACATTGGGGCATGCCCTTGTCGTGCCTCATTTCTTATATCTTAGCCACATTTGAGCATGCCCTTGTCATGCCTCATTTCTTATATCTTAGCCACATTTGGGCATGCCCTTATCATGCCTCATTTCTTATATCTTGTCCACATAGGGCATGCCCTTGCAATGCCTCATTGCTTATATCCTGACTAAATTGGGCCACACCATTACCATGCTTCATCGATTACAACTTGTCCACATCAGGGCCTACCATTGCCTATGTTTCGTTGATTATCTATCACTTATATAGAAGCATACTATTGTTGTGCTTCATCGCTTATATTTCTCATTGGAGGGGTGATACACCTGTGTGTCTATAGATTATACACCACTTATATTGGGGCAGGCCCTTTTCGTGTGTCCTTACCTACAACTTCTTCACATTGGGCCATACTATTGCTTAAGCCACTTATATTGGGGCAGGCCCTTTTCGTGTGTCCTTACCTACAACTTCTTCACATTGGGCCATACTATTGTTTATGCCTACATAGATAATACATTGTTCATAGTGGGGCATGCCCTTGCCATGTTTCCTTATAGATATTTGGTCTACACCAAGGTATATTCTTACTTGTAATCACATTGACTATACTTGCTCTTTCAGGGGAAATCCACTACTCTTGTGCTTATATTGATTACACTTACCTATATAGAGGCTAACATGTTCCTCCTATACTTACATTGATCATATTCACCCACAAAGGGGCCACTAGTTTTCCTATACCCATATAGGTCAATCTTGTCCATACAAGGGCACCCTTGATGTGTCATGCATTGCTACCACTCAGGCATATAGAGTTTAGTTACTTACCATAAATACACTTGCACAATTACATCTTTATCTCCATGACTTAGACCTCCATTGGTAATATTCTGTATTATACATGTGCTTTCACAATTGCATCTTATCTACACGACAAAGACCTCCATAAGTCGAACTTCCTTATTATTGATGGGTTTTCATGATTATATCTTACCTGATTTCGAACCCCATAGGTCAGTGTCCCTTGAGTCACATATAGGCTTTCACAATGATATCTTTCTTACTTGATTATAACCTCTATACGTCGAACTCCCTTAAGTCATACATGTGCTTCTATTATAAAAAGCATTCTTCTATGATTAAATCAAAAAAGGTGTAATATATGTGCATAACGATAATGCCACCGTATGATTTCTATGTTACACATGGTACACATAATCGCTTTCTTTTGAGATGAGTGATATACAAGTACATCCCACACTTTTAAAAGGAGGCATATGATCCATTTATTCTATCTTCAGTTACACAACAATTCAAATTGTTATAAGGCATACTACAAAGAGTTACAAGACATTTTCTCCTTTATTGGAGGCGTTCACTTGAGAATTCCAAGACACTTGCTTCTACATTTAAAGCCGCACACCAAAGGGTTATAAGGCACACCGCACATTCAAAGATGATACAAATATGGCTACGCAGTTCACATACCATGGGTGTATTTGTTCCTACTCTTTACTTTTACTCGGTGATTTCAGCAGTTCTTTTTATCATTGATTTACATAGACATCGATCGACTTGCAAATGTTTTCCTTATGTTTGCAATTACTCCAAGACTTTATATCCCAACATGGATGCTTATTCCATAACTTCATATTCCAACATGCAGTTCACAATTACAATAGGGATGCTCGTGCAAATTGCAAGGAGACAAAGTTTTTTTATTTTGCAGGTTGCAGGAGTTGGACTCTATGATAAGGCAACCTCTCTCATCCTTTTGAATTTCAGATCATTATCATTTCCTATATTGATTTCAAGAACTATTACAGGTTTCAGCCACAACATCTTCTTTGAAGCTCCCATGAACATTTGTTTGTTTTTCTTTGATATGTATGCGCGCACACACATCAAAGTGGACACCTAAAAATAGTCTCATAGCAATGTTTAGTGTTGAATTATATTGTTCTAGCATAGTTGTCTCATGTTGCATATTTGGGTTTAAAATAGTCGTTATGGGTTCTCTTACCAACTTCCAATGGGTGAAACCCCCTTCTATTGTGCATCCTCTAGTTCACACCAACTTATTTTTAAAATCCCCCTTCTACTGTTCATCCTCTAGTTCACACCAGCTTATTTTATAAGTCCCCTCTTATCCTATGCTTTAGCCCCCCTTTAAGTCAAGAGCACTCTCTTTTTAGGTCCTTACCTTGAGGAAGTTGGGCTTGGGTGTGCATAGTGTGTAATTTAATTTCAAATATCTTTTATAAATAAAGATGTAGAGTAGATCGTTTAATAGGGAGAAGAATATATAAAAACATCTAGAGAGAATCTATTATATTTTCACAGAATTTTTTAAGGGTTGAGATATTGCACAGAACTGCTTGCTAGATTATATGTGCATGTTGTTTTCAAGGCTTGCTCCCGAAGGGAGTGTGACTCGGACAAAGCCCCAAATCCAACCCCCGGTTTTTACCGTTTTGCATGGTGTTGCTAAGAGCACATAGTTGCAGACTCGAGATTGAAGAATCAAGTTCACATGGAGAACAACCGCCGAAGAAAGATACATTTCTAAACTCTGTCATTTATAGCTTTGGATTATGGAATGAGATAATTAGGTCTAATTTACTGATTTATGCATGATTAGACCTAGTTAAATGTTTATGGATAAATCTATTGCATGTTGTAGTTTGCACTTTCCCTGATTTTAAACTTTGGCATAAGTATAAAGTTAAAGGACACGGTGGCTACTCTACAAAATGACTATTTTTACTATCTACCTTTTGGAAGTAAATTTAGATAACTCTACTAACAAGCACTGCACTGACGAACAAAATAAAAAATTTGAATTGGTTTCATTTTCACAGTAAATCTATATACCTGTAGTAGTAAGAAATGGCTTTGAAAAGCAAATTGATTCATCATAGTTTGCATACCGTGAGCTAAAAACTCCATGGAGTGGTAGGAAATGGTTTCAGTTCTAAGCGACAGCATAGATTATTTTTATTTGCAATAATATGAATTCAAGTATAAGATAATAATCTGAATCAAATAATGACCATCAATGCATGAAACAGAAATCAGAAAATGAGACGAAGGAATTAAGTGGAACTCAAATAGGAACAGGAACTGATATTTTTTTGTTGTTTCTTTGCAAACCTGATGACAGAAGTTCAGCGATACCCTAGTTCACAATCTCCTCGGGCCTAGGCACTTCGTTGAAGAAACACAATCTACAATCTTCCTTGGGGCTTCTAATATCATTTGGCAAATCTGAGCAATAATGATGGGATCTATTTATAAAAATATGTACGTAATGCTATTCTATAAACTAGTACACATATTTTTGCATATATCTATCTAAAGAATGCCAAGAGATGGTTCATGTAGTATGAACCAAAACGTTGGTCAAAAAACAATCACACGGTTTTTCCAGAAACTCTCTAACTAATTCAATGGACTGTGGAAATACTCTTGCATTAATGCCAAGAGATATCAATCTCGAGGTGTTTATCTTGGATTTGTCACATACCAAATTGATTAAGGACCACGTTACCTTCTCCTCAAATTTTCTACTGACTGGTGATAGATGGCCTCTGTCTAGACTCACTGTTGTGTCAGGCTCAAAAACCTTTTTCCGGTAAGAAAAGGGGCTCCAAATTCCACTGTATGCCAAAGATATTACAATTATTTGATCGGCTTCTCCAAGTAAGAATAAAAAACTTCCATATGATGGTCAAATCGACATCAAATTTACGGTTGGAAATTAATTGTTGACAACTCGTGGACACTACAGTCCACCACCAACCACCCTAGCCCACCCCGGCTGCCATTGTAGAAATTCCAATCAGCATAAAATTCAATCTCATTCATGCAGAACCCCAACCATAGATGCAGAACCCTTTGTCACTTGAAGTCCAACCACACAGAAATTAAATTTGCATTCACATTCTAAAACCAATTGAAGTTAACGAAACCTATTTTCTTAAGAATAGATCAATGGTGCAGCAGAAATTGCATAAGCCCACACAAAATCGAATCTTTCTCATTAATTTAAAATTTCTTTAAGAACATTCATTGCTATTCCATTCCAAATACGACTTTTAGAAGCTATGTCATTACATTAAGAGCTTGGTTACCCACAGATATCATCCATCGTTTGAGTTGTTAAATATTACCTCCTACAAGTTCACAATTGCTTAGTTAATTTATAAACATCAAAAGAACAAGCGTACTGAATCTTTGTATATTTCTATGTTCCCAAATAAATGGATATTGATGATTGATTGCATCTAAAACCCAACTGCATTTCTTTGATTGTGGTCTAGGGTTGGAAATCAATGCAAGCCATACTTAATTCAAATCAACTTCCTTAATCTTCACAACACAATGCTCACAAGCATATGTCTATACAAAACTTTTCAGGTATGAGAAAAGTTCTTTACCATATTTGCAACAAAGCGATGCTTCTATGCTGTCACCAAGACTCAGAAACTGCATCAAATTCGTAGAAATTGACAGGTTACATTTAACTCTCTCTGAACAGATAATCTGAAACAACAAATGAAATTCAAGTAAAATGTGGACGAACTGTAATATACTTTGATGCTAGACATTTGCAATGATCAAGAGGACACAAAGACAACTCTGCTAAAGATACAAAATTAGGAGCTTGCATGGTAAAATACTAAACTTAACTATAAAGGGAAATGCCCAATAATATTATCATTCATTGCTACTCAAAAAGGATTTGAAGACATGGTTGACACTTAATTCACTTTCAGCAGAACAAAAATGTATCCATAAATCCACACATAGACTCTACACATTTGTTTTCTATACAAAACATAATATAGACAGGAACAACCAAGGAAGAAGATTCATTAAATGCTATAATATCTTGAGGCTTGAATATATTTTTAGAAAACTTTTTATAGCATGGCCACGAGATAGCACATCAATGATTGTCATTGAAGAACTGACCCAATCTCAAATTTCAGATAGGAAAGTCAGATATTACAGTTCGAATATAATTAAGACATCCTCAAAATTCATTAGTAATCAGATCAAGTAGAGAAATGGAAAATAAAGACTTTTAAACTCACCAGGTCACCAGGAACATTCCAACTAAATGTAATGGTGACACTAGTCTCTAGAAGCCTTCTAATGGTCTTCATTCATAAGACTCAAACTAAGAGGCATATCACAAAGAAGCACCTTGTGCAAATCCAAAGGAAGTGTGAAAGCATTTTGCTAATAATATAAAATATTGTTTTGGGTCACAAGAAATTGAACATTAGCATATAATTTGGGCAGATGAATAGAGGTTGAACCTTCAAAATGCCATTCCATCTTGTACAGGACCTCACTGGAGAATCTAATTCTACTTTGTCAGTTTGAAAAGTTAATCTAGCAATTATGTCCATTAATATGTCCATTTTCTAAATCTGTTGGTTGGAAAGGACAACACAGCACAGATAACAACAAAATTCTAAATTTTTGAGAAACTTAAATCAAATGGGATTCAATGGAAAGGGACATCTTACAAGAAACCAAGTACATGCTAATACCTTTTACTTTTTTTTTAATTCAATGCTGACAGCTACTGCAATGTCTAAGTGAATGTTATCTTTGCATGTCATGGTGTCTAGTGTTTTAGTATACTAATGCACAAGTTTTTATAAAATACACCCTTAGTAGCATAGTCACAATATTCTCACGCAGTGGTTAAGTGGTTAAATGTTTAACTTTACTCTTTAAATTTTGCCCATTCAATACATGCTATGATGTCTGCTGACCAGAAGTGTTATGGAATGGGAAACATCTGAATACGAGTTATTTGACTTTGCTTAGTATTAGTAATTTACAAACTTACAAGTTGCCCAAACAATCTGATATTTTACAATCTTCTCTAGTTTTCTATCCAGAATCTTCGAAACTATTTCTCTGGAATCTTCACCATTGTTCCTAAAATTATAAGCAGGCATGCAACTTTTAAAACAAAAGTTTATTTGAATCAAAGCTTAAGTTGCAATGCACATGAAAAATGTTCTGCTTCTTGCATTAAGAAAAACTTTTGAAATGTAAACAAGGTGCTAAAAAGCAGACAAACTTAAATCTGAGATTTCTCAGTCTGAAATTATATCAAACAATATATTTAAAATATCCAAAATTTTAGTCAACTTAATGCTTCAAAGTTTGCAAAACAAGGTCGTTAAAAATCCTAAATATGCTCTACACAGATTTTCAATCCAAAAAAATATATATGCTCTACATTGTTGCTAGTCACAGCAGAGAAATTTGAATTCGATGCTCACAAAATCCAAAATCCTATCCGGCCCTTAAATTCAAAGTTTCTGTCTTAGAAACTCTCGTATGACTTCTGGGTCACCTATGTCCGTCCATACGCATAGAGGATAGTGATTTATATCATACTGACAACACTAAATTCTTCATAAAATATGATGAAGCTTGCAATAATTAATACGAATTGAATTGTGAAAGAATGTTGTAATTCAGATTGGTTGGATAATAAAAATTTCTTCATGGATGACTAATAAGGTGTTTGAGATATGTTTCCACTCACTCCATAATACAGATGTCGGCAATAGAAGAACAGAGGTGAATAAAAGGAAAAACAGGTTCTCGAAAGGCCTAAGGTGACTGTAACAACCTGGGCCTCACATCAGTTGCAGAAACAAATTATAGTGACAAATTCAGCAAGGTTCAAATATGCAGACATTAGCGGCCCCTGTCAAATCCACCCTGATGCAGCAGGGAAAACAGAGACGTATTTGGCACTGCCAAATCCATCTCCATATAAGATAATAATTTAAAAGCCAAAAACAGAAGCTGAAAATTTTCCTCCCTGATATTTTCGTGGGAATTAGCATTCGGAGTGCCTGCATGGTTCAATTTCCCATTTACTAGTAGAAATTAGCCCCTTCGGGTCATGTAAGATTCATTTTAGAGTTCTCGGATGCATGTACAGCTTCGAAGAGTAGTGAATCATGTTGTTTGAGCAAGTTTTCTGAGCAAGGAAAACTTGTAAAGCATTGTAGGAATGTTGCAGAAGTCCCACAGTTGTTCTTGGAGGCTCCATTGGAACAATTGGCTTGCACATATTGCATAATGATAGTGGAGATGTGGGCACAACCCCACTCTTCTGTTGTTTTTCACACATTGGATTTCACCAAGGTAAATTCTTGTGTTGATTCTCTGGTTTCATGATTGCTTCAGTCATTTACTTGCTTAATTTTCATTCTATGCAACAACTTCACAAGTTTAAGCAATTAAGGCATCAAATAAGGATAATTCTGTTTTTTAATCAAAGTAATTAAGAGACAACAATCTAAATCAGTTATATCAGAGTTCTAATTCCAGCATTGCGATGACCTTGCGCAGTAACTGAAAGGGCTTTCATAGCAAAAAGAACAAGTAAATTTAGTTTACCCCTGGCTGACTTTGAAGGAATAGACACCCCTCAGTTATGGCATCTAAGTCAAAGATATACTCCCACCATAGTTAAAATTGGGGCAATTTACTCGGCTGTATTTTCTCCCAAATTGATAACCCTAGCCGGCATTGGCACATAAATTGACAAAACAAACTTATACGATCACAATTCCTATCCTAGCACCGTATTGGCAACATAACCAGATAAAACACAAGACTCAGCGACAAAAATTATAATATAAATATCCTGTCCTCGCCCTTCACAAATCACCAAAGCCACCAAACATAACCGGATAAAACAAAAGCCTCAGCGCCAAAAACTACAATATAAATAGCCTCTTCTCACCCTTCACAAATCAACAAAACCACCAATTCGAACCTACTGGGTGATCATAATCGAAGCCATTTAACATGATCCGCACCAAGATCCAAAAATTAACCCAAATATTGCCCATCCCAGTTATCTATGCAGGCAGGTTGGGTTTTTTATTGAAGCGAACGAAACAATCAGAGACGATTGCAAATTCAAATCCCGCGGCTTAAAAACATTCATTAAAAAAAAAATGCATCTTAGAATCAGCGTCCTACCAAAAAAAAAATCCTTCAGAAATATTCAGGCTGTTAAAACCCTTTGCCATAAAATTTAATAAAGCTCGGAACGGTAAAAAAAAACTCACCGTTCATAAAGGCTTAAGATGGAACGCATGGGGATTCGATTTGCGATCGACGACGATCATTTCGAATAGCAGTTCTGTGTAGCTCAATTCATCTTCCCCTCGCTCTGAGAATTGAATCCACGATGTACCTCAATATAATTATTTCACAAAACAACAAAATGCTCCCAGTTGAGACGAATAAATGCGTCGATCCACGCGATAAACTACTGCAAAAACACCGCAATTTGAAAACTAGGGCCGGCAATCGAAATCGCGACCTCTGAAAAACATAAATCGCGGAGTTTTGAAGCTGAACAGACACGAAAAAGGGATATTTTGTAGCCTGTATCTAATTCGTCAATGCGAGAAAACAGAGGTTTTGAAAGGGGCGTCGTAAGGCAATTGGTTAAATTCATTGACTTTTTAAAATTTATTTTTAGGTTATAACTTTGTTATGGAGTTTGGGTCTAGGGAGGAAAATGTTGGAAGTGCAAATTTTTCATGTACACATACGCACAAGGTATACATCCAAAAATATAGGTAGGTTTCCTAACCCTTAGTAGATTATGTTAGATGGTCCACACTCTCTTTAAAAGTTTATAACTACTAGTTTGGGGAGTTTTTCAAAATAAATTTTTTTATTTTTTTTTCAAATGTTTTTTTTTTTTTCGATTTGTGCGAGAATTATTCAAGGTTTTTAGTTTTGTTTAAATGTTTTAAATTTATCTTGAAAATGTAAATTTAATTAATGTTCAATTTATTGGATTGAAATTTAGAGTTGAATAAAGAATGTTGTCGAGATCATTTATGTGATTTTAAGAAGGACTATCAGAATTGTACGATTTTGACAACTCTGTGAAATATGACAAAAATCTTCAAATATATTCATCTTTCACCTTATCTATGTGCCTCGATTTGTGTGCTACTAAAATGAGTTAAATCTGTAAATCTAAAATATTAAAGGGTTTGTTTGGGGGTCTATGTTAGAGAAATCCACTAATAAATTAGGCCCCTCTAATTGGAATGATCCATAAATCATTGGATTGATAATCTTAATGACTCGCTATGGATTTTTAGGTTAACTCTTTCCATAGCACCCTCCATAATTACTTTTAAGCAAAATAAGTAATAACATAAGAATTCCTCTGGAGAAAACCCAAGATGGGTGAAAAAATATAGGAAGGGTATGTCTTCAAGTTCCCATCATTAACAAATGTTAATACATGGAGTACAATGCCATAACAATGGTCTTTGGAGGGTTAAAATTACAGATTTGCACTCTCCTACCTCCACTTTGCTCCTGCAACCATGAGAACTATGTTACACCACCTCCAGTTCACGAGTTTGCACAAATGAGAATCTCTTCACAATTCAAAAACCAACTTGCTCCCAATAGCTAACTCCCACAACAACCCTTTTGTCCCATTTTATCTCTTCTTTTGATGCCAACATAAGTAAAGATAAACGTTTTCTTGGTGGGACAATTACACAATTGTAAGTGTCTAACTACCCCTCCATGTCACCCATCATCCCTAAAGAGCGCCATTAGGGATCCTAATGTGGTATGCCACAAGGGAACAACAATAATCATAGCCCCCAACATTTATACAAAACATTGGTCCACATAATTGTATGTTGTCCTAAGATAATGCATAACCCACACAAGCAAATGAACAATTAGATTCAAATGACCGCCAATAAGAGACAAAAATAGTCTCTTTGTTAATCCTCTAATTCAATGCCCTCCAACACATGGAATCAATTAGATATGCCTTGTTATAGGCATATGACTAGTATAATTCATTCTTAAACACCATGACATTATTTGGAACCACCACCAGGACACCCACAAACCAAAACTCTAACCACACATTCGTTGTCCATAATTTATAACATTCCAACCATTGTTAAGATCAATATAGATCACCTACACCAAGCAATCCTAACAAAAGACTAAGTTTATTCGACCTGTAGCATATTCCCATTACACCTGCAACATATAACCAATACACCTACACTGTTAATAAAGAGATCGCCCTTTGTTGTAGGTACCTTTTTGTGACAGGTGCCCAATTGGCTATAGGTGCCCGACTATAAAACCAACCTAATCTAAACATCTAAAATAATTTTGGATCGCACCTCCTTGACCAAGGGGTTTTTGGTCCCAAAAAGCCTCCAGATATAATCAAATGTGGGAACTTATTTCTCGTGTTCTCCCAAGACTCCATTTAGCCTTGTTCAAAAATTGTCCCTTCTTACCAATTAGTGATTTCTCTCATTCTCCTTGCCTAGTCTACCTCACTTTCTTGTCAAGAATGACATCTTCCTCCAACTCTTCCATCTCCTTGGGTATAAAATCATCCAAGGAAGGAAGAATAACATCCTCTTACGCTTTATCCAACATGGAAGGCTCAAACAAGCATAATTGGTCAATGTCAATCACTAAAAATATTTTCATATAATCAGGTAATTTCAACTGAAAAGCTTTTTGCCCTACCTATTTCATGATCTAAAATGGACCACAAGGCAAGGGTTTGAGATTTCATGAAGGCCCTTTCTATCTCTCCTTTCTCAAATACACCCAAACCATGTCACCCACCTAAAACTTATGTTCTGCTTGGTTTTTATCATGATGCTTCTTGTACTTGAGTTGAGACTCTTTCAATCTCTCTTGGAGCTGGAGATGTATCAGACTTACCTTCTCCATGAACTGGTGAGCTTTATCAACCTCTAAGTCTTTATTTTCCAACCCTCCACTTGACTATCCAAAATTGATATCAAGTAGGCTCAATGGCATAAAACCAAAACACGCCTCAAAAATGGAGAGATTTAATGAATAATGAATAATGAATAGCGCTATCATATGAGTGTTGTGTATACACCAAATTCTCATCCTAGCTCTTGGGATACTCCTAGTTATACCCCCTTAATAGTTTTATTAATGTCATGTTCATGACTTCCATCTATCCATTTGTTTATGGATGGAAGGCAATAGATCGCTTAAGTTTTATGTCCATTATTTCCCACAATGTGCGCCAAAGCTTGCTCAAAAATTTGGAGTCTCTATTCAATATGATGCTCTCTGAAGTACCAAAATGTATCCATACGTGCTTAAATAAAATCTCTACTTCATCACTCCCTATCATTGTCTTCTTACAAGCAATCAACACACATTTTACTAAAACAATACATAATAACAAAAATATATTCATTACCCCTTTTTTACTTGAAAGTCCTCCAACAAATTCCATATATATGCTTTGTTAAAGCCTCTTAGGCACAGGCAATGGTTGGTATAGCCCCAACTTTCAATTATTGGGCTTACACACACTACATAGTTGATAACTTCGTAAAAATGTTACAACATCAGTTATCAAACATGACCAATAAAAAAATTGTTGTAGGTTACTTACAATCTTGTTCACCCCAAAATGTCCAACAATAAGTTATGTACATGTGGCCTACATCATAAAAACTTTATGTTCTTTTATCACACAAAGTTTACCTACTTTATAGGAGCTCTTGTTGAATGTAGTCATCTTGATGAGGCTCAAACCCAACATGTTTATTGTTACGTCTAGTATCATATATCTTATTGATATCTCCATTGTGCTCGTAATTCACCACATCCATTTCACTGCAAAAAGGCTCCAGCTTGGTTAATCTACTTACCACAGATAAAATGTGTGGTTTAAATAACATATTAGCCACCTTGTTGGTTACACATCACTTGTATTTGACCACAAGATGGAACTGTTGTAGGAATGACATTCATTTGTAATGTTTGGACTATTGCCGCTTCATTTATGCTTGAAGGTATTGTAAGCGTGTATGGTCAATGTGCATCTCTTTCAATCTCTTTCCCTAAGAGGCAATATTTCCACTTCTTTACTATGAAAACAAGAGTGTATAACTCCTTATCATAGGTGTTATAATTCAACAATGCCCTCTGGATGTTTTATAATGATAACAAACATGCCTAGCTCCCGATAACAATACCACACCGATAACACAACCATTAGCATACATCTCTACCTCAAATGTAGCTTGCAAATTGGTAAAGTAAGGAATGACATTATACTTATCTTCTTTTTCAACTCCTCTAATGCTCATTGATTTCTATTACCCCAATGAAACTTCCTTCACTTACTTATGACTTCATGCAATTGTTAGGTTGTGGAGCTAAAAGCTTCATTGATGCAGACATGGAGGAGGTTGTTGAGAGGTTGCTGAGTTGCAAAGCAACCGACGTCGGTCTGATCAACTGATGTTAGTCATATCTAGTGAGCAGAGCAACTGACATCGGTCAGGTATCGGCGGATATCAGTCATCTCCAGCTAGACAGGGACCGACATCGGTCGACTGTGCGGTTCCGAACTGCGAGTTTCACAAATAATTTGTTAACAAACCGGTTGTTTGCATGTAAAAGGCTAATTTTAGTCTTGAGCTGTGGATCTAATTATTTTAATTGGATGTCTAATTATTGTTATGCATGAGATCTATATAATAGACTCATGCTCTGTATTGTAAAGTGTGCTAGTTGAGTAAGAGTAAGGTTAGCTCCTTCAGAGTGAAGAGAGTAAGGTGTGTTCCTCCTAGTGCCACAGTGCCAAGTGTGTATGATCAGGTAGATCTGCAGGTTGTTGCAAGGTCTGGTAGAAGATCCACAGGGTTGCTGGTATGGTAGAATCATAAGGACTTGGTGAGGCAAGGACAAGGGTTCTATCTGAGTATGCAAGATCAGGTTGATCTGCAGGTGTGCAAGATCAGGAAGGAGATCTACATGTGGTAAGTAAGATCATTGATTTGTAGGTGTGTGTGTGTGCGTGGTCTAGGTTTGCAGGTGTTACAAAACCAAGTTGATCTGCAGGTGGCAGCAAGATCAGGGAGATCAGCAACACAACAGGTAGCAATATCAGGTGAGATCTACTTGGAGTACGTTGTGTACTTGGAGTATGTGTGTATACTCGATCGTGGAGTACGTGGAGTACTTGTGTACTGGCAGTAGTGGTATTGGCAATAGTGATACTGGCTGGTGGAGGTGAACACCAACTCTGTGTTTGAGTTGTGTGTTGGGACCGTAATTGAGAGAGTGAACTCTTGAAGGTGAATTATTGTACACTTGGTGTGGGAAGCCTGTAAGGTGTGGAAGAGTGTGGCGTCTCTTCATTGTAATTTCTTTTTGGAAGAGTATTAATACAATTGGGTATTGTCTCTCATATTCTGTGTTATTTCTGAATTCTAGTTACTTGTTACTTCTAGTTAAATTCCACATTTAGTTGCTTGTACATGGTAATCAATTGTGCTTCTGGGTCCTAACAAAGTGGTATCAGAGCAGTTTATTGTTCTAGATTCTTGACAAGTGGTATCAGAGCTAAGGTTGTAGGGAGCAGGTTTGCGTTTGATTATAGGTCACTCTCAGGGGTTTCTGATTGAGTGAGAGTATAGCAATGGCAGAAGAAAGTAAGCTAAGAATGGAGGAATTGAAAAGCAAGAATGGTCAATTACGGTGTTATGGAAAGAAAGAGCAAGTAAAGAAAAATTGTTGGTTGGTAAAAAATCAGCATGAAGGAACTGAAGAAGCAGATGTTGCAGGTGTTGTTGCACAAGATGCTCTAGGATGTTCCTTGGATAAAGTAGAATCTTGTTTTATAGATTATGTTGCCTCTTTCCATGTAGCCCCAACTAGAGTATTTTTCCATGTTAATGTCCATGGAGACTTTGGAAAGATTTATTTAGGGGCTAGTGTGCCTTGTCAAAGTTTTGGCAAAGGGGAAGTGCGGCTGAAATTGCAAACGGCCAACACATGGGTGTTGAAGGAGGTCATGCAGGTCCCAGTCTTGAAGATGTGGCTAATTTCTTTAAGAAAGTTGGGTGATGAGAGATGCACAGAAACTCTCACAACGGATACACTTGAATTAGCAGGTGGTAAGAAAGTAGGTATCTTTTATCTATTTACTTATATTACTGATTCTTCTTCTGTTGCGAAGACGTGGCTTTGTAGGCTTGGTCACAAGAGCAAAAAGGAGATGCATGTTCTTAAGCGGAAGACAGATGTCTTTGACAAACTTAAGAACTAGAAAGCCTTGGTGTTCGTGGAGGAGATGACGGATAGAGATCAGTGGAGAAGGTTGAGTAACTCTGAGCAGGGCAGTTTAGACAGGGTTTTGATCCAAAGAGAGCTTGCGGATAAAAAGTCATCACTCACAGGAGAATACAGGTACCGATGTCGATTAGGAGGAACCGACGTCGAATAGACAGGTGCCAATGTCGATCATGTGCAAACCAGAGCCGGTGGTGTCAGGCAGGGTAAGATCGATGTCAGTCAGGGGACCGACGTCGGTGACAGGTAGACACCAACATTGGTCAGGAAACTGGCATTGGTAGTCAGGACAGTCGCATGGAACTGACGTCGATTGGATGCAAACTGTGTGGTGATCGAGGTCGGTCACTGGAATGGATTTTGGGTGGACAACAAGCTGTCAAGGAGTCTCAAATGCCCATATGGAGGACTGAAAGGGTAAGTAAGCCTCAAATTCATTATTCCTCTTCTTTATACTCGTTGCTCACTGCTGAGCAGGAAGGATCCAAGAAACAGTGGGAGCATGGCATGAATGAGGAATTTGATTCCTAGGATGCAAAACCAAACAGGAGATTTGGTAGGGTTGCCAGCCGGTATGAAATCACTGAAAGACAAATGGATTCCTTGGTTAAAGAATAGAGTGAATGGATACGTGAGACAGAAGGCCAGGTTATATGGTCTTGAGGAAGCTCCAAGATAGTGGTACAGGTTTGACAGGTGGATGACAAAGCATGGATTTAGTCAATGTCATTGTAACCATTGTGGTTTCTTTACTAGGTGGGTGATGATTGCAACATCACCTTGTTCCTGTATGTTGTGTGTTTGCTTGATGCAAGGTTACACATACAGGGTTTTTCTGAGCTAAAGGTAAAGTTAGTTCAGAGGTGTGTCATGAAGAATTTGGAAGAGCAGAATTATTTGGCATGAGTAATCTTAGAGACAGGGAAGATCACAAGTTGATGTTGTCATAGGATGATTGTGTGAAGGTAGTGTAGGATGTAAAAATGGCAAGCGCACCTATGGATGGATAGTTCACAGAACAGGGTCTCCAATCACATGATGAGGTTGAGTACATGTGTACTCCCTGATATTGCCCCAACAGTGGGAGTTGTCAGCAGGTTTGTGGCCAATCTGGGAAGGAAGCACTAGAAAGCGGTTCAGTGGATTCTCAAGTATCTGAGAGGGACCAATAGCAGGTCGACATGCTATGCAGGGTTAAGTTCTTTTCTACATGGGTTTGTAGATGCGGATGCAACAAGTTACTTGGATGACAGGTGTTGCACCACAGGATGTGTGGTGGTTGGTCTTCAAGATTGAGCTTGAAGAGGGATACAAGCCAGGAAATAAATTAGACAGTGTACAGGTACAGTGCAGCTATTTATCTCCAAGTGGGAGATTGTTAGGTTGTGGAGCTAAAAGCTTCACTGATGCAGACATGGAGGAGGTTGTTGAGTTGCAGAGCAACCGACATCAGTCTAATCAATCGACGTTGGTCATATCCTATGAGCAGAGCAACTGATATCAGTCAGGTATCAGTCGATGTTGGTCATCTCTAGCCAGAAAGGGACCGACATCGATCGACTGTGCGGTTTCAAACTGTGAGTTTCATGAACAGTTTGTTAACGAACCGATTGTTTGCATGTAAAAGGCTAATTTTAGTCTTGAGTTGTGGATCTAATTATTGTAATTGGATGTCTAATTATTATTTTACATGAGATCTATATAATAGACTCATGGGCTATATTGTAAAGTGTGTTGGTTGAGTAAGAGCAAGGTTAGCTCTTTCAGAGTGAAGAGAGCAAAGTGTGTTCCTCCTAGTGCCACAGTGCCAAGTGTGTATGATCAGGTAGATCTGCAGGTTGTTGCAAGGTCTGGTAGAAGATCCATAGGGGTGCTGGTATGGTAGAATCATAAGGACTTGGTGAGGCAAGGATAAGGGTTATATCTGACTATGTAAGATAGGTTGATCTACAGGTGTGCAAGATCAGGAAGGAGATCTGTATGTGGTAAGTAAGATCATTGATTTGTAGGTGTGTGTGTGTGTGTGTGCGTGGTCTAGGTTTGTAGGTGTTGCAAAACCAAGTTGATCTACAGGTGGCAGCAAGATCAGGGAGATCAGCAACACAACAGGTAGCAATATCAGGTGAGATCTACTTGGAGTACATTGTGTACTTGGAGTATGTGTGTATACTCAGTCGTGGAGTACGTGGAGTACTTGTGTACTGGCAGTAGTGATATTGACTAGTGGTACTGGCAGTAGTGATACTGGCTGGTGGAGGTGAACACCAACTCTGTGTTTGAGTTGTGTGTTGGGACCGTAATTGAGAGAGTGAACTCTTGAAGGTGAATTACTCTACACTTGGTGTGGGAAGCCTGTAAGGTGTGGAAGAGTGTGGCGTCTCTTCATTGTAATTTCTTTCTGGAAGAGTATTAATACAATTGGGTATTGTCTCTCATATTCTGTGTTATTTCTGAATTCTAGTTACTTGTTACTTTTGGTTGAATTTTGCATTTAGTTGCTTGTACAAGGTAATCAATTTTGCTTTCGGGTCCTAACAAAGTGGTATCAGAGCAGTTTATTGTTCTAGATTCCTGATAGCATTTGGGTAACAATGTATGAGAAGTATTTTACAAACTTACAGAGGTACTAAGCTACACCTACAAAACTCTGTGTCCACTCATGAAAGTGAGCTTCGTCCAATTCACAATCACTTAGACCTTAGATGGAGCTATCCTTATCTCCCATCACCTATCACATGACAAAGGTACACCAATGAGGTTTTGTCATACTCACACTTCTTACCATTTAACAACTACTTATTCTCCTTCAATATTGTTGGGTGAATATTTTGTCGACCAGCTAACTGGTGAGCAAAATAGGTCTCTTCAACCACAACATAGGTAGAGTGGTTGGCCAGATGTGTAGGTTTACTACATCAACAGGGGACAAATCTCTCCTCTCATCAGGGGGAGGTTCCCTATAAGTATGAAGAGCTATATACTATATATAAATGCAGAAAATAACACTCAGGGGTAGGATACACCATCCATCTCTCTTCTTTCAGAGATGATGTTCACAAACAAAAGAGAAAATCCTGGTGAAAACATTGAAGGCACTTCTCTTCTTTTAGAAGTGTTCTTATAAGGAACAACAGGAGTTCTTTCATGTAGTGACAAGTAACTAGTAACCAAAGGCGTAGTAACCAACAGACTGAGATGTAGCACAAAGTCTCCATCTCGACTGCCTAATAGTGAAATACGAAGGATAACGAGGGCACAAAGTCATCCCAAGATCCTTTACATAGGAACAGAAAGAAAACACACTAAAGGTAATTGTGGGGGCACAAAGTCTCTCCACAGTTGGCTTCAGGGCACCTTCTTGATTACTTCTACTAGTTTTGTTTGTTAGATCAAATAAATAAGAATGCTCTTAAGAAATAGACATAAAAACTATTTCCTAAAATAGCACAAGCTATAACAGCACAAAGTCTGCAAGTAACATGCTTTCTCATTCAGATAAAATAATATGAACAACAATCTAAGCTCAAAGTCTTAGTAATGCCTTTCAATTTGGGTAGAGTTTTGCTTCTAGTAATGGGAAGATCTCCTTTGTATCAAGTCAGAGATTACATTATATAGCAGCCAAGAAAGGCTTGGTGCTTTGTTCTATGGGTTGGCCCATGCTGTGCATTCAAAGCCTTGAATGCATTTTCATTTCTGTCAGGGAACCATGATGGATCAGGGCGGTTGCCTTAACTATGGCGTGTCATTTCATCTCAAATGTCCTCTCTTGGGTCTGGATCATCTGGTGTTTTTTCTGGTGTTTGCACAACTATCTATTTTCCTTTACTTCATGGAAGAAAAATAGGCCACGTCCTTGATTTGGCGTGCTCAGAAGTCTACTTGATCCACTATTTCACCTACTAGAAATAACTCCCCTGTTAGATATTTCTAATCTTTTGTATTGTTTTTCTCTCCCTTGTAGCAATTTGGACTCTTAGGCTCTCCTTTCAGTCAGTCGCTTGATTCATTTTTCAAATTTTGTGCCATATTCAAATATTACTGGGTATTCCATTACACTAAATTTGATGTCCACGGGGCCGTCAAAGGTTGCCAGTTACTTGAATCATTATGAATCATGAACCTTGAAGGCTCCTTTTCATCTAAGTCTTTCAAAGCTCCTTTTTGTGTCTTTATCAAGCCTTTGGAACACTCTGAAGGGAAGGTGTCCCTTCAGGCTTTATTTCCTTCGGAGGACTATTGTTTATTTATTTCCTTCAAACAAAATGTCTGAAGGAATTCCTTCGGATAATTTGTTCGAAGGAAATCTTTCCTTGGCTCTGCATCTTTGACATGTGGCACATTTTGCTGCTTTGAAACTTATTAGAAACTTATGAAAAATGGGACCCACAACACTTCTTGCCCAAGTAGCTTCAAAAGGGGAACGCGGATGCAAACACTTGTCACACTCCGCTGAGTTATAACGGGACACGTGGCACGTTATGCTTAACTTATAGAAGCTTTAGGTACCTTTTAAGTCCTGCAAAAGATGACATGTGGTGGCTTCCATTGTAGCTTTAGAAACACTATAGAAACATTTGGGACTTCTCTTGGATTCATGCGGATGTTGACACTTGGCGCGCTCTGTTTATTTTACAAGGGACATGTGGCAAGTTCTACTGCTTTGAGAAACAAATTATAATGTGTCTCTGCAAATGACACCTGGTAGCTTTCGCTTAACTTTAGCAACTCACATGGGGCCCACCGTAGTCCTTACTTAATATCAAAACAAAAGGAAGAAACTGCGAAAGTTGACACTTATCGGCTTCTGCCGAGCTTTGCAAGGAACACGTGGTGACTTCCGTTGCTTTTTAGAAAAACATATTGAGACCTTTCATAGTTGTCACTTGGCACCATCCACAAAACTCTGAGAGAAACTTATTAAAAGAAGCCTTAAAGCTTGTAAGAAACTCGAAACTGCGGATGCTGACACTTGTCTCACTTCGTCAATTTATAATAAGACACGAGGAAGAAACTGTGGATGTTGACACTTGGCACTCTCTGCTCACTTTTCAAGGGACGCATGGCATGTTCCATAGTTTCTAGAAACAAATTACAATGTGTCCCAGTAGATGACACTTGGCAGCTTCTGCTCTTGGGCTTTTTCCTTTCGGGCATTCCTTTCAACCGTTGAACCGTGAAGCGGTTAAACTTGAACTCATTTCTTTCCTGCAGAGTCTGTAGATTCAAGTTTGTAGAATTGAGGGAGTCCGTAGAAATGAGTTCGTAGAATTTCTACCTGCATAGTCCATAGTTTTGAGCCTGCGAAATCCGTAGTTTTTGAAAAGCTTTGAAGAATCAAGAATTTGAATGCACAGAACAAATTTTGAAAAGGGAAGAGACAATTTTGGTCTTGCAGGACCAAAATAGTTCATATGTTGTCCCAAAAAATGAGTGACATTTTTTGGGGACAACAAATATCTTAAACACTTTCTCAATATGAGTCGAGTATTCTTCAAATGACATGCTAAACACTACTATATTAGTTTAAAAATTTAATAACATAAGAGTTAATTAATGGTCTTAAAACCTCATTCACAAGATACATGAAGGTAGCTAGTGCATTGCACAACCAAAATGGTAAAACTAGGCACTCAAAGAGTCTTTGGTGTGTCTTGAACACTATCTTCTAGACATCCTCTTCCTTTACCCTCACTTGATGATATCCAAATTTATGGTCCAGTTTTGTAAAGTATTTAGCATGTTGTATCTAATTCAACAAGTCATCTATTCATAGCATTAGGTATCAATTCTTCATAGTTATATTATTCAACCCTTGATAATATATGCACATCCATCGTGTACCATATTTTTTTAACATTGTGACAATACGATGTGCATGGAAAGGTACTTGGTCGAATCACCCCTTGCTTTAAAAATTTATTGAGTTGCTATTTAACTTCATGTGGTTCAATTATGTTTTATCTATATAGTCCCAAGTTGGGTAAAGGACACTCTGGTAAAAATTGGATCTCATGTTCTATAGGTCTTTTTAGGGCAACCCCTTAGATTCTGCAAACAATTTTGAATATCTACTGACCAAATTAGTCACACCCTACTATTCTTGGTGGGAATTGTTACACCCTTAACCTATAATGTGTCTAGAGATATGTGTGGCCGACTTTTTGCTTACATACCTTTGTATTATCTTATTACATTTCTCAATGTTCTTAGTATGGTCAGCCTATAGAATAACCATGGCTAAGTAAAGTATATACAAAGAGCTAGTGGTTAGTATTTTATCGTCATAGTATAAATTATGCTCTTATTGCATCATTGTGGAGGTTGGCCCGTCAAAGTGGCTCAATTATATTTATCAAGCATTATGCTCTTATATCAATTATTATGTGGATCTATTATCTTTGCTCTCATTTGTGTGATATATTATTTTACTATGTGAACATCTAAGTAATTTCATTACAAGTGGTGTCAGTGTTTCGATTTGGGAAAGTTTTTGTGGTGGATTTTTTCAGATCCAGTGTTGTACGTCTCTTGTGAGTTGAAGGATCGAAAAAACATAAATTACAATCCTGAAAGATTTTTTTTTCCATCACTGTAGTATTGTTCAATTTTTTTCAATAGTTAAAAAAAGTCTGGAAATTTTTTAACCTTATACAAATTAGCAGTTGTTGGATTCGTCTCTACGAGATGATAACAACAATGTATTCCACCTATACACTTTTTTAGACTAAAATTTTTCACCCTTGTGTGCATTAACAATTGTTGGATTCATCTTGGTGAGAGAATCGTAACAATTTCATCTATTGATACACTTTTTGGGGGTTTAAAAACCTCCTAGGGTTTATGCATGGTTGGTCCTAACACTCACAGATACAAGAAAGGGCAAGAAACCCCTAAAAATCTTCACAAAGATGACATGGAGTCTAAAACTTATGATCAATGTATTTTGAAGGCGGTTTAGCAACTTTAGTCAAAGTTTCATGGCATAGTGCAAAAATATGATCTTAATGTGGTTAAAGGGGACATCACAGGGATAAGAGAGGACTCGAATGGATTGCAAGATTAATTACAACAAATAACTAGTTAATTGGCCAACTTTACATTGCATCCATTAAAAAATAACCCTCCACCACTCTAATTTAGTTTTCTTCCTCCAAACAATCACAATGCCAATCTTGGTCAAAATTTGATGTTGCCAAAAATGGGCATGTGCAAGTTTTATGGTAATGATCCACTGACATGGATCACTCAAATTGAAAATTTATTTGATCTGCATTAGACTCCATGTTTGTAAAAGGTGTTCATGGACTCTATGTATCTAAAACCTGAGCAGTTTGTTTGGTATCGATGGTTGTGTGCTTAAAAGAAAAATAAGGATCTCTCAATTTCTTGGTTTGTATTTTATGAAGAGCTACAACTCCATTATTGCAATAATGTCTTACAAAACTACTTTAGCCAGCTAGCCAAACTATGCCAAATAGGGACTATAAAGGATTATTTTCATCAATTTTAGAATCTCTCCTTATGTGTGGTGAATATCACTAAAGAAAATTTGACTGACTTGTTTTTAGGTGGCCTCAAAAATAACATTCAATTGGAGGTTGGCATGTTTAGTCCTTGTTCAGTATCTGAAGCCATCCCAAGGGCATGCATGGCAGGGGAAAAAGAGCTACTCAAATGAATACCTTTCACTGATGTCCATGAATGCACTTTCCCAACATCGTCATTTCCTCAGCTTACCTGATTGACCCCTTAACAAATTGAGGAAAAATATGCAAAAGGTTTGTGTTTTGGTTGTGATAACAAATGGAGCAAAGGACATCATTGTGCTAAAAAGAAGTTATTTTACATTAAAGGCGCCAATGAGGATGACAAAGATGATGAAGCCTCAGGTGCAAGTTTGGATGGACCCAAAGAGGAATATAAAGAATCTCAACCTATTATTTCCTGTCATGCACTCTTCGATATTAGTACTCCTCAAACTCTGAAGGTGGTGGGTTTCCTCAATAAATAGAAGATGGTCATGTTGATTGACTTTGGGAGTACACATAACTTCATCAACAATAAGTTGGATACTCATTTGAATTGTTTCATTTACCTAGCTCTGTAATTTTAGGTCATGATTTTAAGTGGTGATATCATCAACTATTCTAGAAAATGTCATAGTATTAATCATGCTTTGGGAGACTACTTATTAGATTATCCTATGTTTGTTATTCCCATGGAAGGGGCTAAAATTATTCTAGGATTTTAATGGCTCACCACATTGGGCACTATTGTGATGAATTTTTAGGAACTATTCACGCACTTCCATTGAGAAGGCATGACATTTGAACTGCATGGATTGCAGGCTAAATCTCCACAATAAGCTAAAACGTTATCCCTTGAGTATTATTACCCTTATCAAATCTTGCAAAAAATTGGTAGTATGGCCTACAAACTCGAATTGCCCTTGTCCACTCGCATGCATATAGTATTCCATGTATCTTCCTTGAAGAAGGTAATTATACACATAGTTTTCACTCACACTGAGTTACCTAAATTGGATGAAGAAGATCAAGTCATTCTAGAGCTTGAAGGTATCCTTCACATGTGCATTAATTAACTACAAACCATAACAATTTTAGAGTATTTGATCAAATGGAAGTATCTGCATTAAGAAGATGTAACATGGGAGGACGAAGCATTCCTACATCAACATCTTGGTTTGATTCAATATTGAGGACAATGTTGTTCTGAAGGGGAGAGGTATGTTATGCCCTTAACCTATAATGTGTCTAGGGATATGTGTGGTCAACTTGTGCCTTACATACCTTCATATTATCTTATTGTTTTTTTCAAAGTTATTAGTATGTTAGCTTATGGAATAACCATGGCTAAGTAGAGTATATATAGGAGGTAGTGGCTAGTCATTTATCATCATATTGTGAAATCTATTGTTATTGCATTGTTATGGAAGTTTACCCCTTCGAAGTGGCTCAGTTATATTTATCAAGTATTATGTTCTTATGTTAATTATTGTGTGGATCTATTATCTTTGCTCTCATTTATGCAATATATTATTCTACTACACAAACATTTAAGTAATTTCATTATAGGAATCATGTTCATACATGATGTAGGAGCATCAATCAAAATTAGCAAATTGTTAGTGTTCAAGGTTCAAGTACATGATAAGAGGTCTAACAAAGGTCCTAAGGATCTTAGGAAGCCATGAGGTGGCTTAGAAATTGAATTGGAGGTTTTCCCTCCAAAATTGTAATTTGAATTTTCAAATAGTAAGAACAAGCAAAAAGGGGTCCTAAGAGTCTAATGAGGGAAGAAAAGGTTAGGAAGGTAGTTAATTGGACTTCAAAATGTCTTATGTAGTGGTTCATATTTTAATGTCATGTCATTTTGAAAAAGGTGGTGAATTCTTGTTTTGGTAACCACCTCCAAAACCAATGTAGGACTGCAAGAAGATAGGAAGTTTGTTTGCGTGAGGAATAGGAGGAGTGAATAAAAGATAGTTCATGGAAGGAGATAATCGGAGAGAGGATGTGAGAAAGAATGTCCAAGAAAGGAAACAGGGAGCATGAGGAGAAGTTGATACACCTCTCAAAGAGGATGGTCAAGTCCTCTTTTGGATTGTATTTTGTAATCAAGGTTGACAAATATGAACAAAATAAAGTTGTTATTGTTTTGGATCCATTATCCTTTAATTCAATAATGTATTATTGGTTTTTATATGGTTTAAATAACCCTTTATGCTTATAGGTATAGGTGTCATTATAGATGTTGCAAGGTAGAAACTTAAATAGATCTTGACAGTGTTATGAGAAGAGAACTCACTTGTATTTGAAGATGGTGGATACAAGGGTAAGGTTTGAACATTAACACCAAGTTTGTACTCGATCCATATAACCATTTATGTGTTATTGGTGGCATCTGAGGGTGTAATTAGTGGGAAACAACTCAGTTTTGGAGAAATTTGTGTATTGCCTAGTTGAGTGGCAGAGTTAGCAAATGAGGTTTGTTAATAGACATTAAGCTTTCTAAGATATTGAGTAACATATGAAAACTATCATGGATTCCATATATGTCCTTTGTATGACCTATGCTACAGAGAGAAGTGTTATGTTGAGTTTAAAATCATAATGTTAACTATTCTACCTGTACCCTGTTTTGGAAAGAATAATCATGTTGTAATGTGAAGTCAATAATTGTTTTCCTTACCCTGATCAAGTGAATCATTAATTTATTGGTTTAGAAAAGTGGTATCCTTAGTCAAGAATGTTATGAGATCTTGAACACCTTACGAGTGTTTTGAAAAGGAAGAAAAGGACCCAGTTGTTTCCATAGGCTATAGATGCCTTTATTATTTGCATAGTCAAAGGATGAAAAGGAATAACAATGAGTGATTAAGTGTGGGTGAACATTGAACAAGGTGAGTTTGGGTCATATAAATATGGGTGAACATCAACTGATAACCTAGGTGAGAGTTAGATGTTTAAAAAGGTGAAAGGATTGTTGACCCCTGCATAGTCAAGAAAAACACACACAGTCAACTGAGTATTGATTGTTTTAAGCATGCAATGAGTGAAATAAGTCTTATAACCTTTTTAATAATGTGAATTACATTTATAAATATATATTAAAGGTCATTTTATTCTTTGAATCATTACCTAACTCAAATTATGGGATTTTTTATGCTCTTGGCCTGTGCAGGAAGGGAGAAACCCTAAAACTAGGGTTTTAGCATTTTAGAGAGTTCTAACTATTGAAAAATATTGAAAGTTTGTGATTTGACTTGTTTTTTGATATGGATAGATAATAAAGTGATTGGGGTCTGAGATTGTATGGATTTGACAATAGAGGGTTTGGAATAGGCCTAATTAGGCCTAGTTTGGAGGACTTCAACAAAGGAAGTATGACCTAGAAGAGGTGTAAGGTCATAAAAGTTTACACACATCTCAAAGGAGATAAAAGGAGTCAAGAAAGGTGATCAATTATTGGAAAGAGTTCTTATATTTTGTAATCCAAGAGGAAAACCCCAGTAAAAGGCCTACAAGTCTCTCAAGGTCACAAAGAGCTTGGAAGGTGGAAATGAGTGATGAATTGGGTGTGATGACTTTAAAGGTATTAAAAAAAAATTATATGACAATATGAGATCATCCATGCATTTAAGTTGAGTTCTTAACACTTAGAACAAGAATTGGCTCTTGAAACCTATGGATTGGTTGTCTAGTTGAGGAACTAATGCAAAAGTGAAAACAAGGTTGTGAAAGATTGAATGTAATGAGGTAGGGATTAAATGTGAATGTCATGAGAAAGATATACTACATAAATAAGTGCCTCTATAGTTAAAAGTGATAGGAAACACCCAAGGAGTTTAATAAATATAGTGAGCAAATGAGATTGAAACTAGATTGATGCAAAGGAAGATCAAGACAAGCATAATGAGTGAATGAGATATCCTTCAAGACCAGAGCTAGGTAAATATGAATCTTTGTGAATTATCCCCTTACCTCTACATCATTTTGTATCAGATCAAGGTAAGTTTGATTTGAGTTATGTTTTCAGTTCTTTAAAACTTGTCTATTTGACATTGACAAAGCATGCTATGAGATATGCATGAGAAGTAACCTTGCAAGGTATTGAGGGAGAAGAAGGTTACAGGTTTGATCTATTGAGATCAATACATAGGTATAATATATTGAGAAGGAGAAACAATAGACCCAAAGTCTTATGAGAAAGGACTGGAAGCTAGTCAAGAAAGGACTAGTGAAGGAGAAGTTAAAGAGAGCCTTGGATCTCCAAGAGACAAGAGATAAGAGAGAAGATAAAAGACTCCACAAGAGAGTTAAAAAGGATAAGAAGAGGTCCTAGATAGAGGAATATAATAAGAGTAAAGGCCCCAAATAGGTCTAAGAGGCAAGGTTGATACACTTGCTAAGAGGAAGGTCTAGACAGGCCTAAAAAATAAAGAAGAAAAGAGAAGATGGGTATAGAATAAGAAGTGGAAGAAATAAGAAGAGAACTAGGGCAAGGTATAAAGATGATAGAGCTCATGGTGAAGCTCATGAGAGAAAAAAAAGCCAATGGACTGGCTGGAATGTGAGAAGAAGAGTGAAGTGGCCAGTAGAATCACTTGTGAAAGAGAGAAGGCACAAGATGCGTGTCATGAAGAGTGAGAAGAAGAAAGAGAGGGCAACCCAAAGAGGCACAAGGAGTGAGATGTTTCCAAGTGAACAACAAGATAAAGAGATTGAGAAGAGGGTTCTCATTGAAGAGAACAAGAAGGAGAGAGATGTGCCAAAAAGAGCACATGGGAATTAAGATAAGAAGAGAATATGGAGAGTGTATATGCCAAGGACATTCAAAGAGACTATGTGGTCTCTCATTTTATATGCTAATAGTGCTTTCAAGTTTGTGTATGTAGGTATGAAGAAATAATTGGCGAAGGGCAAGAATAAGGTGCCAAAGTTGGTGAAGGATGGACCAAACACATTACCCATCAAGTGGCAAGAGGATGACAAAGTAAGAGAGTCTCTTGTAAAAGACAAAGTGGTGAAGATTGAGAGCATCTTGCACGTTGAAGATGAAGAGAAAGAACAATATTATGATGTATTACCGAGTCTATCACATAAAACAAGAGAAGAAGAATGCAAAGAGGACATGAATGTCACCCATGAAGACATCAATGAAGAGATGAACTTACAACAGTCACCCTTGGAGGTAAATGAATGCCTATATGTTGATTTTGATTGCATGTATGAAGAAGAAAAAACTAACATGTAGATTGGGAGGAAGAAGGATAAATTTCGGCCCTCAAAAGGAGAACAAGGGCATGGATATGTATGTCCTAAGTGGCTTAAACAAGTAGGCATTGAGAAAGAAGAGGATAACCTAAAATAAAAGGTCAAACAAGGCAAAGGCATAGGTGGAAAATAAGCACAAACGTGGAAACAAAGAAATGGTAAGGAACAACAAGATGGCATGGTATATAACCAAAGCATGAGGCATGAAAGAGGTACACAAAGAAATAAGTGGTAGCTCAAGAAGGTACAAGGCAGAAAATGGGTGGCAAAGAGCATGAAAAGATCCCAAGAGGATACTATTGCAAGTGTACTCCAAGCAAACATGAATGTAGAGGAAGATGACAAGGCCTACAAAGAAAACAAAAGACATAGTGCAAGCAAAACAAGCTAATGAGATGAAGGTACGTCAAGAAGATAAATGCATAAAGGAATATAAGTGTTTGAAAGAAGTGTTTTCAGATGTTGTATATGATGATGTGTTTGAATTTGATTCCGATAATGAATATCTATTGTATATGGAAACCGTTGCCTTGATGAATGAGTGTGTAGCAAGGCAAGATGAGAATAAAGCACCTAAAAGAGTGATTGAGAAGCATGGTATGTAGCCAAATGAGGGAGTCCAAGGACAAGACAAAGAACAAGTTGCCCAAGAGAATGAAGAGAAATGTGAACCAAGGTTTTATGAGGATGTTGAAGAAATAGATGCACTCAAGTTGCAAGAAGAATTAGAAATGTTGGAAACATACTTTAGTCTATTGAAAGGACCACATAAAGGTGTACATCAACAAGAGAAGCTTAATAATGATCTCAAATAAGAATCAAATGAATAAGGATTGGATGGTTTAGAGGATGACAACTATGAAGGAGTAAACAAGATTCTTGAACAAGGCAGGTAGGCATTAATAAGATGAATATTACATGCATAGAATAATAAGAAGAAGATGAGTCACAAACAAATGAAGAAGGAAGAAGATGAGTCACAAGTACTCATGAACACGCATGGAAAGGAGAATAAAATTACATCAAGGCAAGGTAATGAAAAGACATGTTTATATGATGATATATTAGTTGAGATGGGAGGACCAAAGCATGAGGAAAAAGATGGACCAAGTTTCCAAGATACACATCTAAGAGACAAGCTAATGAAGGAAGATAAACAAGACGATATGAAGCAAAATATAGATGGGATGGAGAACAAACAAAGCATACAAGCTCTAGAAATTATTTAATAGGCAATTTGGCCTCATGACATCCATGAAATGCATGTGAATGATGTTGTATATGTAGGTGCAGCAGAGAAATATGATGAAGAAGAGTGTGAGACTCATGAATTGATTGAATAAGAAGTGGAAACATGGACAATGGAAATAGATAAAAAGTTAAGAAGAAAGAAATGGATTAAAAAACTAAGTAATATAATGAATAAGACCAAGAAGAACAAAATTGGACAAGATGGGCCTTAGAAAAGCCACGAAGAAGGCATAAAAGAAAGAAAAGTGAAGCACAATTAGAACAAGAGGAAGAAGGTGGCATTTAATTTTTCTCCCTCTTGGGGAGCATGATGTAGGATAATCAAGCCAAATTAGCAAATTTTTAGTGTTCAAGGTTCAAGTACATGCTAAGTGTTAGGTTGTGGAGCTAAAAGCTTCACTGATGCAGACATGGAGGAGGTTGCAGAAGTGTTGCGGAGTGTGACGGACACCGGCGTCGGTCAGGCCAACCGACGTCGGCAGGATTAGGCAACTGGCGTTGGTTAGTAGTCGGCCGACATCGGCACCCCCCAGGCGGACAAGGACCGACGTCGGTCGCCTGTGTGGTTTGACTGCGATTATATTATGGGTAGTTAGCTAATGAACCAAGTGTTTGCATGATGAGAGCTAATTTTAGACTGAGAGCTGCAGATCTAATTATTGTAATTAGATGTCTAATTATTGTTTGGATGAGATCTATATAATAGACCCATGGTTGTATTGGAAACTATGTGCTAGAGAGTAAGAGAGCAATTTTATAAGCTCCTTCTGTGTGTGAGGTGAGCTATGGTGTGTTCCTCCTAGTGCCACAGTACCAGGTGTGGGTGCTGGATTGGAGAATCAGCAGGGTTCTTCATGTATGTATGATCTTGGTCATCAGGTGAGCATGGCCTTTATAGGAGATCTGCATGGTAAGTAAGATCGTTGATTTGCAGGTGTATGTGTGTGCAAGGTCAAGGTTCACAGGTGTGCAGAACCAGGTTGATTTGCAAGTGTGCAAGATCAGATAGGACAGCAACACAACAGGGAGCAGAATCAGGCAGGATCTACTTGGAGTACAGGTGTGTACTCAGATAGAGCAAAGAGGAAGGCAAGGGAGTTCCTTCCATAAGTATGGTTTGTTGAATTGCAGGTGATTACAGGTTCATGGGAGATCTACTTGAAGTACCTTGAGTACTTGTGGAGTGTGTGGAGCACTTGTGGTGTGCGTGGAGCACTGGAGGTGAACACCAACTCTGTGCTTGAGTTGTGTGTTGGGACCTAAGAGAGAGAGCTTTGAGGAGAGAATTACTGTTCACTTGAGGTGTGGGAAGCCTCTGAAGAGGTGGTGGAGAAGAAGTGGCATCTTCTTTATTGTATTCTTTTCTGTATGAGTATTAATACAAGTTGTGTATTGTCTCTCATATCATGTGTTATTTCTGAATTCTAGTTACTTGTGATTCTGGTTAATTTTCGCATATTAAGTTGCTTGGTTTGGTAATCAATTGTGTGCTTCCGGTGTTTCACGTATCCTGACACTAAGAGGTCTAACAAAGGTCCTAAGGGTCTTAAGAAGCCATGGGATGGCTTAGAATTTGAATTGGAGATTTTCCCTCCAAAATTATATTTTGAATTTTCAAATAGTAAGAACAAGCAAAAAGGGGTCCTAAGAGTCTAATGAGGGATTAAAATGTTAGGAAGGGAGTTAATTGGTCTTCAAAATGTCTTATGTAGTGGTTCATATGCTAATGTCATGTCATTTAAAAAAAGGTGGTGAATTCTTGTTTTGGTAGCCACCTCCAAAACCAATGTAGGAGTGCAAGAAGATAGGAAGTTTGTTTGTATGAGGAATAGGAAGAGTGAATACAATATTGTGTTGGGAAATAACGGAAGCACACAATTGATTACCAAGCAACTTAATATGCGGAAATTAACCATAATACACAAGTAACTAGAATTCAAAAATAACACAGAATATGAGAGACAATACACAACTTGTATTAAAACTCTTTCAGAAGGAAATACAACAAAGAAGATTGCCACAATTCTTCTTCCTTACACACCTCTAGGGCTCCCACACCTCTAGGGCATATACAATAAATCTTCCCTCAAAGCTCTCTCTCTTAGGTCTCAACACCCAACTCAAACACAGAGTTGGTGTTCACCTCCAACCAGCCAATATCCACTACTGCCAGTACTCCTGTGCTCCACGCACTCCACAAGTACTCAACGTACTTCAAGTAGATCTCCCCTAAACTTGTAACAACCTGCAACTCAATCTGATCTTACTTATGGAAGGAACTACCTTGCCTTCCTCTTTGCTATGAGTACACACCTGTACTCTAAGTAGATCCTGCTTGATCCTGCTCCCTGTTGTGTTGCTGTCCTCCCTGATCTTGCACACCTGCAAATCAATCTGGTTCTGCACACCTGTGAACCTTAGACCTTGCACACACATACACCTATAGATCAATGATCTTACTTACCGTGTAGATCTCCAAAATTTGCCATGCACACTTGATGACCAAGATCTTACACCCCTGAAGAATCCTGCTGACTCTCCAAAACCAACACCCACCTTGGTACTGCTGTGGAACTAGGAGGAACACCCTTGCTCACCTCACACACAGAAGAAGCAAACTTTGCTCAACTCAAACTAGAACACTTTACAATACAATCCATGAGTCTATTATATAGATCTCATCCAAATAATAATTAGACACCCAATTACAATAATTAGATCCGCAGCTCTTAGTCTAAAATTGGGTCTTGACATGCAAACACTTGGTTCGTTAGCTAATTGCTCGTAACACACGCAGCTCAAACCGCACAGGTGACTGACGTCGGTCCCTATCTGCCTGGGGGGTGCCGACGCCGGCCGACTTCTGACCGACGTCGGTTGCCTTTTGTCTGTACCCTGCCGACGTCGATTGGCCTGATCGACGCCGGTGTCTGTAACACTCAGCAACCTTCCTGAAACCTCCTCCTCTATTTGCATCAGTGAATTTTTAGCTCCATAACCTAACATATTGTTCATGGGAGGAGATAATATGAGATAGGAGGTGAGAGAGAAGATCCAAGAAAGGAAATAGGGAGCATGAGAAGAAGTTGATACACCTCTCAAAGAGGATGGTCAAGTCCTCTTTTGGACTATATTTTGTAATCAAGATTGACAAAGATGAACAAAAAAAAGTTCTTAATATTTTGGATCCATTCTCATTTAAGGTACTATTTTATTATTTATTTTTATATGGTTTTAATAACCCTTTGTGCTTATAGGTATAGGTGTCCTTATAGATGTTGCAGGGCAAAAACTTGAATAGATGTTGATAGTCTTATGAGAAGAGAACTCACTTGTATTTGAAGATGGTGGATTCAAGGGTAAGTTTATAACATTAACCCTGGGTTTTAAATTGATCCATATAACCCTTTATGTGTTATTGGTGTCATTTTAGTGTGTGTAATTAGTGGGAAACAACTCAGTTTTGGAGAAATCTGTGTATTGCCTAGTTAAGTGGCAGAGCTGGCAAATGAGGTTTGTTAATGGAAATTAAGAGTTCCAAGATCTTGAGTAACATCTGAACATTGTCATGGATTCCATATAAGTCCTTTGCATGACCTGTGTTGTAGAGATAAGTTCTATGTGAATTTGAAAGTCATAATGTTAACTATTCTGCCTGTACCCTATTTTGGAAAGAATAGTCATGTTGTAATGTGAAGTCAAGACATGTTTACCTTATCCTAATAAAGTGAATAATTAAATTATTGGTTTGGATAAGTGGTATCCTTAGTTAATAATGTTATTATGTCTTAGACACCTTGTGAGAGTTTTGAAAAGGAAGAAAAGGACCATGTTGCTTTCATAGGCCTGTAGATGACTTTATTGTTTGCACAATCAAAGGATGAAAAGGAATAACAATGAGTGATTAAGTGTGGGTGAACATTTAATAAGGTTATTTTTGGTCATATAAATATGGGTGAACATCAAGTGATAACCTAGGTGAGAGTAATATGTTTAAAAAGGTAAAAGGACTATTCAAAACCCCTGAACAATCAAGAAAAACACACAATCAATTGAGTATTGATTGTTTCAAGCATGCAATGAGTGAAAAAAGTCTTCTAACCTTCTGTATAATGTGAAAGACATTGGAACATGACTAATAGAGGTAATTTTATCCTTTGAATCATTATCTAACTCAATTTATGGCATTCTTTGTGCTCTAGGCCTATGCATGAAGGGAGAAACCCTAAAACTAGGGTTTTAGCATTTCAAAGAGTTCTAACTATTGAAAAATCCTAAAATTTTGTGATTTGAGTTGTCTGGTCATATGGAGAGAGAATAAAGTGATTTGGGTCTAATACTATTTGGATAGGTACGGATTTGACAACAGAGGGTTTGGAATAGACCTAGTTTTGAGGACTTTAACAAAGGAAGTATGACCTAGAAGAGGAGTAAGGTCATGAGAATTTACACATCTCAAAGGGGAAAAAATGAGTCAAGAAATGTGATTACTTATTAGAAAGAGTGTATAGATTTGGTAATCCAAGAGGAAAACCTTAGCAAAAGGGCTATAAGTCTCTTAAGGTCACAGAGAGCTTGGAAGGTGGAAATGAGTGATGAATTGGGTTTTCTAACTTAAAAGGCATTATAAAAAGTGTGATATGAAAATATGAGATCATACATGCATTGAATCTAAGTCCTTAACACCTAGAATAAGAATTGCCTCCTGAAACCTAGGGATTGGTGGTCTAGTTGAGGAACTAGTGGAAAAGTGAAAGCAAGGTTGTGAAAGATTGAATGTAATGAGGTAGGGATTGAATGTGAATGTCATGAGAACATTATACTACATGAATAAATGCCTCTATGGGTACACATTATAGGAAACACCCAAGGAGTTTAATAAATACAGTGAGCAAAAGAGGTTGAAACTAGATTGATGCAAAGGAATATCAAGACAAGCATAATGAGTGAATGAGATATCCTTCAAGACCAGATCTAGGTAAAGATGAATGTTGGTGAATTCTCCCCTTACCTCTGCATCAATACATCCCCTTCATCTTAGCCCCTTGTTGTTCTCCTTTACCTCTCAACATTAACAAAGCAAACTTACTACTAACACTGATTAACCACTTGGGTTTAGCTGCACTTATCATGGTAACTTGTGTTTTCTTCTCAACTATACAAAGTCTATGATTTTCCATATAAAATAAACCTATACTAATTAGGCCTTTTGAAATATGTGGTATCTCAGAGTTACGAGTATGGGCTACCAAATATTTCTTCTCAAACATCTAGTAGAACCACATCCACCAACACCTCATCCTTGTAATTGGAAACTATTGAAAACTTGTTTTTACATTGCTTCTTCACCTTGATTTCCATACCATCTTTTAACCAACCCCAAAAGCATAAATTTACAGGTAATCTACCACTTGTAATCCTAGTTCATTTACCAAATTATGAGATTTAAATTAGCACATGAACATGTATCAAATAGAAAGCTCACCTTTTTATCCTTAATGTGGTTTTGATATAGAAGAATTTCATCATCTCCTCTTCCTCTTTTGATTTGGATTTCTTACATGCTATACATGTTTATTTACACCCATCACAATATATCTTATCATTTGAGTCAAAATCACCTTGAATCTTTGTCCCTTTATTCATCACTACAATTTTGGCATTCTTATTCTTTTTATTTCTTTGGGATAGTTTCAATTCCAAGTGTAACTTCCAACATTTCTCTTTTACATGCCCTTCCTTTCCACGATGAGCACACTTTATTTTGGTCTTGCCTTTGTCCTTTTTAGATTGGTGTATTAGTGTTATTTTTAATTTTCCCCTTGTCTTTCTCCATGTTCTTTTGACCTCCTCATTGTTGTCCCTTCCTTCTATTTTTATTTCTAAAGGAAGACACCTTTTTCTTATCCAACTCCACATAATTGGCCCAAAAACATGTGTCATCTATGTCTCGAGGCTTTGCTGAATTATTTCAACCTCAAGTTCGTAAAGAACTAGGTTTTCACTACCTCATGACCTTGTGGATGACATAAACTATATAAACCCTAATAAATAATTAGAATCATAAGGCTATGATACCAATTCATCCATAAATAACTAGGTTGATAATTCTAACGACTCACCAACTTTGGATTTTCATGTTCACTCTTTAAACAACACCCTAAACAACTACTTTTAATAAAATTAAGTTACTTGTAGAAATAATGAATGTAAACCATGAGAAGGAAATGATAAATAAGATAACACATATATAGAAAATAGTTTACATGACACAATAAATCCTTTTAATAAAACCCAAAATAGGTGAAAAAATCCAAGAAGGGCATGCCTTCAACATCCCATCACTTCCAAGTGTCATACATGGAATACAATGCCATGAAAATGGCCTTTGGAGTGTCACAATTACAAATTTGTACTCCCCTACCTCCACTCCACTCCTGAATCCACAAGACCTTTGTTACACCTTCTCCAATTCATGAGTCTACACAAATGAGTGTCTCTCCATGATCCAAAAACCAACTCACTCCCAATAGCTAACTCCTAAAATGATCCTTTAGTCCCTTTTATCTCCTCCTCTGGTACCAACACAAGGGAATATTGAATGTTTTCTTGGAGTGGGATAATCATGTATTTGAAACTATCTAAATGCCCATATATGTCACCCATGATCCTTCCTTATATAGTAAGTGATGGCATCATGTATCCCAACATGTATTGCCATAGAGAACACCAACAATCACAATCCCCAATAGTTATATAAAATAATAGTCCATAAAGTTGTTTGTTGTCCCAAGATGATGCAAAACCCATTCATAATAAATAACCACTTAACTTAAAATAATTGCTAATGAGAGATAAAAATAGTCTCTTTATTAATCCTCTACTTCAATGCCCTCCAACACATGGAATCAACTAGATCTACCTTACAACGAGTACATGACTGCTATATTTTGTTCCCAAATTCGATGACACTATTTTGGACCACCACTAGGATTCCCACAGACCAAAAATCTAATTGCACATTTGTTGTCAACATTTCCAACATTCCAACCATTGATGAAAGAAATATAGATCACCCACACCAAATGATCCCAACAAAAGACTAAGTCTATTTGACTTATTGCATATTCTTGAGACAATAATCAAGGGATCCACCTTTGTTACATATACACTTAGAATAATACAAAATAATCTCTAAGCCATTCAAGTGACTTTCCCTTTTGCTACTAGTTCACTTGCTATGAGTGATTGACTAGCTACAAGTGCCCAACTATAGAACCAACCTCATTCAAACATCCAAAACAATTTTGAATCATGGAATAAAGATGTTAATAAACAAAATCTACATAACATAATTTACATAAAGAAAATAATCATGAAGAACTAAAGGGTAATTAGACCAATATTTGATAACGTTTGATTTCCCAAATGAACGTAATTACTTTTTTATTTATAGGTAACTTATAATAAAAAAAATTATTGACATTTACTCATGCTGACTTTAAACAACTAGGAAAAACGTAAAGGGGTGTATGGGCCCATCCAATAAAAGGGGAGGCACAAACAACAAGATCATGACCATAAAGATGGTCCCAACCCAGGACTTTAACAAACACAAAATGGTTAAGAAGGCCAACATTGAGATAAGCAAAAGAAGGTTTCAAACCACAAAAGTCAATGTAATGGTTATGTAACATGTAATTTGGATCAATCACCTTTACATTGACAAACACACCAAACCTATATAAAATAACACTGAATAAATGCCAAGGGAAAATTTTTAGTTGTAATCCCCCCCCCCATTTCGAGGTGTATGCTTTGTCACAACATAGGTGACATGAGCACAAACATAAAAGTAGAACATATAAAAGAATAAGAAAAATGATATTATGATTTAGAGTCTTTGACTATTGATATGTTAAGTCTTGGAACTTGTAAAACCACTTTAACTTTCCTTCACCAATATGGGTAAGAGAAAAAATAGTAAATGTTGGATATGAAGTTAGTTCCCATGAAGATGCTTCCTTTGTCTTTGGGATGTAGTGGAAGTCCCATGGGTCTATCATTCCATTGAAGAATATAAAAGATTGAGTGGTTGGAATCACACATGTCATTTTGTGATAGGGCCCCACATTTGAAAATAATCTAAGTCACTAAGTAAGATGATCATGTCCTTATTTTGGGGTTTTATTTATTTAATTATTTTAATACATTTTTTGCATTAAATAGACTAATTAATGTGATGGATTTGCCTAATGGGCATAACTCTATAAAGAGACTTGTCGATAAGTGGTGCTCTTCAAGCACATTGTTATGTATATAAGGCATGACACTTATATGGTTTGTTTTACTAAATGTATCTATGTACATTTGTGAGTACATATATATACTTAAGTATACCTAAGTTGAGAATTTTTAACTGTTGTATTGGGTATGTCCAAACTTATTAGATTGTTTAAATATAATAGAATCAAAATATTTTACAAAATTATTTGTAACTTATAGAGATAAATACCTACTCAAGAATGTTTATGACTCCTGCAAATGCCATTATAAGACTTATTGATGTAAAAATAGAATGTCTCCACTTTATAAAGGGTATGCTAAGCAATAGTTAGATATATGTTATTTTATATGGCATTATAGAGATGCTCATTTTGAATATGTACAAGTTAAATGCTTTTATGGCTATTATTATATTTATTTTATTATGGTTTTCAATTAATACATTGACGATAGTAATTAAAAATTATCATTACAGTTAGAAGAGAGATCGAGTTTTAGAAGTCGTGGGAGAATGGAGGGCGTCATACCAAATTATATCAGTCTTATACACATGATATACAGTTTCTCTCATATTAAGATGCCCAACATCTGTTATGGCCTAAGATTCATAGAAGAGGGCATGATAGATGTTTTGGAGGCAATTGTCATGGTGACATCTCTCTCTACTCACTTGGGAAAATGCCAACTAACACACTTGGTCACCTAGAATTTTATTTAGTGGTGTGGGTAATTATAAATGGAGGTAGGAAGAAAGAATGAGAAGGTGTGAGTGTTAAATGCACAACTCCTCCTGCAATTGAACCTTGTAAAATAATGTTGTGGGAATGGGATTAAGATCAAAATTTAGATTTGTGGTGGATGGCATTAACATTGCAAGGTAAGATTAGAACATCAGATCCACATACCTTCCAATCAGTCCCTGATGAACTTCCAAGTAAGTAATTTATTTGTATTGCTTATTTTTTGTGACTTAGAATAGTCATATATAGTCTTAATTATTGGTTTGTATTTATAACCATTAAGATCACAATTAATTTTTCAAGACTTGTCCCTTCCCTTTACTATCTAAATATATTTGAGATAATGGAAATAATTCCCTTGCCTGCGCAAAGTTTCACATTACATTTGCTTCAGTGATTAAGCATGAGTACAAGGGGTGTCTAAGCTAAATTAGCATGTTGGATGTGAGAAATCATATAGTTAATTCTCCTTTCCCTTCTTTGGCATATTGTTCTTATTGCAATATTCTTCCAACCATGGAATCTTTCATATAAATCCACCAAAGGGCCACTAGGTGTCATGTTTATAAGTGAGTTTTAAATGCTTCTCTTAGTTTCATACTAAGCTTAAAATGTTTGTAACATTGGTTGATATTCTTAATGGATATGAGACTGTAAAATTTTATTGGAAAATGCAAAAATACCTTGGTGGAAGATATTAGCCCATCTATGGCTGGGGAACACAAAATGATTAAGTGTTTCATAACTTGAGAAGAAACATCAATAGTTAGATCCTTCTAGTTAAAGTTTTTGGGAATTAATCTATGCAATGTGCTATATTTCTATTGAAAGGGTTTTACAATTATAAATATCTTCATCCCAATATAATAATCATATAAAGTTAGTAAAACCAATAAATAGTTAGATTAATTGAAGAGTGAATATACAAGTGACTGCCTTTCATTTTTTGTAGTCACTCAAATTTGGTTACAAATACTTGATTATGTCAATTTTGACCTTATTTCACTTTAGTTGACTTGTGCACTTGATCTGCACTTATTTTTACCACCTCACCCTATTATAAGCACCTATTTAGACATACTCCTTTTCTAGATTGATATCTGAGGCCTACATAAATGTTCTAAATGTTAAATATGCCATTAAACATCAATATGGACAAGTCTAAACCCAAAAAATACACATGTTTCCCTAAAGGACAAGAACGTCCAATAGGAAACAATAGTGGTATTCATTATTATCCCCTATGGGATGTTCATGTCCTTAATCCTCTAAAGTCAGTTTTTAAATTTAAACCCTATATTACTTTATGATCTGTGTTTTTAGGATTCTTAGCATGTGGTTTCCACTTTTGAATTGATATAAAGGCACACTTAAGTCATTTATTCTACCACTTTGTAATTTCAATATAGAGGCCCATTTATACTACTGCACATTTAACAAAGCTTCCACATTCTTCCCAATTTCGATTATGAGCATTTCAAGTAGTCCTTAGCCAAGTCAAAAGCCTATTTTATCTAAGCCAAAATAATGCATGATCAAGTATTCAATCCATATTTAGATTTACCCATATAGTCAAAGGAGCACATTTTCAAAAAAGATTATAAGTGGGAGAACTATGCAGGCTTAAATTCCTTCTTTGGAGTATTAGATACTTAGGCAATGTTTAGCCATCATGGTGTTGATTAGGGTTAGCTCAACCCATTACACTTCCCCCTTTATATTTATAGGGTTCCAATCATTACAAGCCTTTTTAGGGTTTCAACTTTTAACAAACTACGTCTAGGTCTTTTGCACACATCCGAAGGTCAAATCTCTGCAGATAGACCTAAATTAAGTTATTACACCTGAGTGTGATCCAAGTTCATGATTTTAATAAAATACAGGATCAACCAGTTCAAGACTATAATGGCAATTGATCTTGTCTTGAGTTGGATGATCCCATCCTTCTCCAACTTTAATTCTAGATTTTGGGTACTTATAGATCTAGTTCATGTTTGTCAGCTTCAATCTTTCTCAGACAAAAATAACTAAGTTTGTGATTTCATATCATAGTTGGTCTTTTTTCAATTGATTGTACTTTATTGAATTCAAAATTTTACTTTCATTATGCTTGTTGAAAATTCATTTACAATATTTTGTTATATTCTATTCAATTTATCTTAATTAAGATTAATTAATCTATTAATTTAAATTTTGATAAAACATATTGGTGAACCCAAGATAGTCACACAACTTTAGTGGTTAACCTATTTATTATTCAAGCATTGCTTCCATAAAATTGTCCCATGGTTTAGATATATTCTTGAATATCTGACACTTAAAGAACTTGCTTTTGACCTTGGATCCAAATATGACAGTAAAAGAACTCATTTTTGACCTTGGATTCGATCATTAAAACTAAAAACACTTTATTTTGACCTTGGATATGATATCTGACACTGAAATCACCTTATTTTGACCTTATATTTCAGATGAATTTACTAATATCCATACATAAAAAATAAAATAAAATAAATTAAATCCTATATTTTAGTTTTTTATTACTCTTTTTTTTCTCAATTTGCAAAGAATCTATGGCTATATTGGATGGGCCTTTTTTCTTTGAGTTTTTCAAAAAAAACCAAATCATATGCTAAGACACAAGTACTATTAGTGTAAAATTTTGTAAAGTCATGTATGTCATTGGAAAAAGAGTAGTTGTATATTTAAGATGCTATACAACTTACTTTACACCCTCTTAATGGACTTATTATGACCATAAAAAGTGACAAGACTCAAGAATCTAATTTAGCTAAGAATGATAGATTCAAACCTATAGATGTAAAAGCATTCAATGAATACCTTGATACCCACCCTAAGGAAGTTGATTCTTTGCTATATATAGCTCAACAAGAATAATTTTTTTTTATCGTGCTAGCACATTTGAGGAACCAAATGATTATATTTGATAACCTATTGTTAACCCTATCACCAGTGTCCCTACTTATAATATTGATATTATTATCACATATACACCTTTGGATTTGGGGGTGACCTAAAGCTTCCAAAAAATATCTATGCCTATGCCTAATCAAATGATTCATACAAGACATTTGATAGCTACACATATTACATCACATACCTTGCCTACTACATAATTCATTGTGCGTACTATTTCACTTTTGCATACTAAGGTGTTATAGTTAGATCAAGGTATACCAAAAGCTAGCCAATCATTGGATTCCCAAACTTTAATTCATAATCCATTATCACCTGTTATTGCATCATATCCTTTGCCTATAGGATTCCATTATATGAAGGTAAAGGAGATCCAGAAAAAATTCTTAGATCTTTTTATGTAGCAGGTTTACATTATGCTTTCAATGGCAAGTTGTTAACTAAGTTTTTTCCAATAAGCTTAAAATATTACGCTTTGTGTTTGTTTTATGAATTAAGTATTTAATTTGTTGGGTGAGTATTTTGTCACCAGCTAACTGATGAGCAAAATAGGTCTCTTCAACCATAACACATGGAGATTGGTCGGCCAAATGTGCAGGTTTACCACATCAGAGGTGGACAAATCTCTCCTCTCATTAAGGGGAGGTTCCCTATAAATATGAGGATATATATACTATATATATATATATATATATATATATATATATATATATATATATATATATGCAAAAAATAACACTCAGGGGTAGGACAACACCATCCATCTCTCTTTTTTCAGAGATGATGTTCATAGCCAAAGGAGAAATCTTGGTGAAATGATAGGAAGCACTTCTCTTCTTTCAGAAGTGGCCTACAACTAACAGTAAGAATCCTTTCAGGTAGGTAACAAGTAACTGGTAATAGGGGTGGTAACTAGTAGAATGAGGTGTAGTACAAAGTCTCCACCTCAACTACCTAAGAGTGAGATATGAAGGACAATGAGGGCACAAAGTCATCCCAAGGTCCTTTACACAGGAACAGATAATAGACAAACACACTAAAGGCAATTATGGCAGCACAAAGTCTCCCACAGTTGGCTTTAGGACACCTTCTTGATTACTTCCACTAGTTCTGCTTATTTCCTTAAAATGGACAAGAACACATTCAAAAAATAGACATAAGAACAATCCCCTAAATGACACAAGCTATAACAACACAAAGTCTAAAAGTAACCTGCTTTCTCATTCAAACAAAGAAATATGATCAACAATCTGAGCTCAAAGTCTTAGTAATCACCTTTCAATTTTGGTAGAGTTTTGCTTCTATAATCGAGAGATCTCCCTTTGCATAAAGTAAGAGAATACAATATATAGTAGCCAAGAAAGGCTTGGCAGCTTGTTCCATGGAGTCGCCCATGTTGCATTCAATGCCTTGAATGCATTTTCAATTTTGTCAAGGGAACATACTGGAACAAGGCAGATACCTTAACTGTGGCGTGTCAATTCATCTCAAATGTCTTCTCTTGGGCCTGGGTCATCTGGGCCTTCACCAAATATCTGTGCAACTGTCCACTTTGCTTTTACTTCATGGAGACAAACAGGCCACACCTTTAATGCTTGCAAGCTCAAATATCTACTTGGTGGACTGTTCCACCTGCTAAAATAACTCTTACACAGATATTTCTGGTCTTTCCCTCTTTCTTGTCATAATTTAAGCTCTCGGGCTATCTTTTCCCTTTTTGCTAGCTCTTTCGGCTCCTTCTTCAGCTAGTCACTGAGTTTATTTTTAGGTTCCGCACCACATTTGAAAATCAACAGATATTTTATTAGCTTGAATTTGACATCCATAGAGACGTCAAAGGTTCACTATTTCAATAGTTCAGGTGGCCTCCTTGGTTCCTTGGTTATGTCGCTTCTTTGGTTCATTCGCTTGAACCTTCTCCTTGAACTGGTCTCTAAAATCTTCTGCTTCTTTCCTTTGCTTGGAGCTTTCTTTGAATCATTGAATATGTGAACCATTTTGGTTCAAGGTTCACTGATTCATCTTCTTCCTTAGAAGCCTTTGTTTTCTCTAAGTCTCTCGAGCTTTGAAAGAGTCCGTAGAAATATGTCTGCAGAGTTCGTAGAAACAAGTCTATAGAATCAAGCCTGTGGAATCCATAGAATTGAGCCTTTAGAAATAATCATGTGGAGTCCATAGAAACAAGTCCATAGAAATCAATCCGTGGAGTCCATAAAATTGAGCCTGCAAAGTCTGGAGAATCGAGTCCATAGAAATCAGGCCTACAGAGTCCGTAGAAATCAATCACGGGCCTTAATGTCTTTGGAACTTCTCGAAGGGAAGGTGTCCCTTTGGGCCTTAAGAATGTCCATTTTTTGGTCGCTAAGAGCCCCCCGCAAGGGTACCTGCCCTTTGGGGTCCTTCCGGCGGTCCTTGGGCTCTAATTCCTTCGGACAAAATGTCCAAAGGAAATCTTCCCTTGCCTTAGTCGCTTTCCGTCGAGCTTTTTTCTTTCGAGTGAATGTATGAAGGAATTCCTTCAGACTTTTTGTCCAAAAGAATTCACCTTGTCTTTTGCCTTGAACAAATTAGAGGGAATTCCAACTTTTTCTGCCTTGTTCATTTTTCCAAAGAAAATCTTACCCTTTCAGCGTTTTACAATGGTCCATTTTGCTCATCACCTGCCCTCTGCAAGGGCATTTGGCCTTTGGTTCACTGCCCTCTGTAAGGGCACTTGCCCCTCGGGCTTTGGGGCACTCCTTTGAACCTCCCGATTGAACCAACTTTGGTTCAATGGTTCAATGGTTCTATCTTTTGTTTCGCTCATTCAATTGACCGCTTGAACCAACCGCATTGAACCAAATGCTTGTTAAACCTTTGAATCGTTGAACCCATTGAACCTGTGAACCATTTTGGTTCAATAGTTCAACGATTCAAGCCTTCTTATTTTCATTAAGTGTTTTGAAGTCGTTAAACTTGCTGAAGTGGTTGAAGTTTGAACTCTTGCCAAAGCGCTTAACTGTTAAGCTTGCCAATGCCATTGAACCTTTGAACCCATTGAACCTTTGAACCTGTTGAACCATTTTGGTTCAAGGTTCAATGGTTCAACGGTTAATTCCTTAGTTTGAAGCTCAGCGTTGAACCAAGCTTGAAAATGCCTAAGTGTTGGGAACTTGTTCCTTAGAGAGAGCTCGCCTGTTGAACTTGTTGAACTTGCTAATCCCTTAACTAAAAAATCTTGAATAATGAAGAATTTGAATGCTTAGAACAATTTTTGAGAAGAGAAGAAAGAATTTTGGCCTGCAGGACCAAAATGTTCATATGTTGTCCCAAAAATGAGTGACAGATTTTGGGAACAACACAATTAATCAAAGCATTCAATCCACTATTAGATCAATTTATTAAGCATTTTGCTATCAACAATGATGAAAATCTTTCCTATGCACAACTTTCTAAGCTTAAGTAAGGAACTAATGAGCCTATCAATGTTATGCACTTCATTATAAGACCATGCTTGCCAAAATGACCATCACATTGGTAGATAATGAATTAAAAGATATTTTCAAATAAAGTTTGTTTACATCTTTGCATGAATTAATTATTTAAAAAAAATTCAAATCATTTAAGGAACTTTTCAGAATAAGAGAAAGAGAAGTCAAACTTCTCACTTTGAACAAGCTCAAGTATGCAATTGCACCTACATCTACTTCCATAATGAAATTTCAAAGTAAACAATATTACAAAGGTAAGATAATAGATACTAAAGCTGATGCAAGGGTCACAATTAATGTTATTTCTCAATCTTTTAACAAAATTATTTTATCATATCAACCAAGAAGACAATTCTCTTAGTTACGACAACCACCTCATAAATTACTACAAAAGTTACTTGAATGCAATCTTATTACTCTACCTTTTTAAATTGATATGAGTAAACCTCGATGCAAATATTTTGATAACAATGCATATTGTTATTACCATAGATGCAATGGTCTTTCTATTAGTAGATGCTTCAAGCTCAAGCACCTTATTTAGGATCTTATCGACAATAATATCATTAAGCTAGACACTCCTATAAAAGAAATTAAGCCTCAAAATAATGAAAATGATAAGTTAAAAGTTTTTAGTGAAGCATTTCAAAACCATGGTAACAACAAGGACAAGATAGCAATGCATCATAATCATAATGCATATCTAACTCACGAGTCATATGATCATCCATTAGATGGAATTATCGGTATTACATCCTAATTTCTCTCTAAGCTAAATAACTTGTTTAATTTGTGGATTATTATGGTTGATTAGTTGATTAACTAATATTTGATTAGGCTTAATGACATATGTTGATTATATAACAATTTGTGTTGCTTAATTTACATATTAGATGCTATGATTTTGTGATACTATTATATTGTATACTTTGTGATCATGTTTGATTATTACATAACATTATTTTTATGTATATAATGATGTTTTGGGCTAACTACTTTCATTGGCATGAGGTGGATGTAGGATAGATTCTTCCCTCAGATCGTAATGGAGGGAGAGTATCATCGGAGAGGGTGGTTAGATGGAGACATTCAGGGTCGATAGAGAGTAAATCTAAAAACTCTTGCACACACCACTTAGCATATAATGTTTCATAATTATTTGATATGGATAGCATAACATGTTTTTTGTACTCTTCCTTTAGATGATTTTTAGTATGCTCTCTAGTATAATCTTATTTGGCCATCTAAGTGGGAGTTTGATTTCTCAATTGATATCATACCTAGACCAAAACTGCATTCTAAGGCACCATATAGGATGACAACCACTGAATTGGTTGACTTAAAGGCACAACTTCAAGATTTATTATCAAAAGGTTTGATTCGATTGAGTGTGTCACCATGGGGTGCTCTAGTTATCTTTATCAAGAATAAGGATGACACTCTTCGACTATGTAAAGACTACAAGATGTTGAACAAAGAAAAGATCAAGAATAGATATATGTTTCCATGTATTAATGATCTCTTTGATCAAATGCGAGGAGTCACAGTCTTTTTTATGATTGATCTTAGTGAAGGGTATCATCAATTGAGGATTCATGAATAAGATATCCCAAAAATAATGTTCAGGACTCTATATGGGCACCACGAGTTCACAGTGTTACCATTTGGATTGATGAATGCTCCAGCAACATTCATGAATCTTATGAACAGTGTGTTCAGAGTTTACCTAGATCGCTTTGTGTTGGTCATTCTTGATGACAACCTCATTTATTCTAAGGATGAGGAAGAACATTTACAACATCTACAATTGGTTTTACAACATTTGCAAAAGCATAAATTATATGGCTAGTTATATAAGTGTGCATTTTTCCAAAAGAAAGTGTAGTATCTAGGACATATTATCTTAGCAAATGGTATTTTAGTAGATCCAACAAAGATAAGAGCCATTATAGAATGGCTAACACCAAAGAATGTGTATAAGGTAAGAGGTTTTATAGGATTATTGGGCTATTACAAAAAAATAATTCCTAATTTTTATAAGATAGTTAATCTGATTACCTCTCTTCAGTGAAAGAATCAAAGTTTCATTTGGTCAAAAAAGTGTGAAGTAGTCTTTCGGAAAGTAAAAAGGAGGCTTACTTCAGCACCAGTGCTAAGAGTTTTCAATCTTAATGGTCAATTCTCCATGATCATAGATACATTTGGGAATGGAATTGGAGGAGTTCTTATGCAAGATGGTTCAATGGTAGCCTATGAATCTAGGAAACTGAAGCCATATGAGGTGAATTATGCCCCTCTTAACCTATAACTTGCAACAATTATGCATGTTTTACAAGTTTAGAGACATTATCTATTGGGAAATTTTTTTGAGCTCAATATTGATAACTTGGGACTCAAGTACATTTTCACCCAACCAAATCTAAATACTTGTCAAAGATGATGGTTAAAGTTCTTATCTGACTATGATTTTCATATTAACTATATCAAAGGCAAGGAGAATAAAGTAGTTGATGTTCTAAGCTGTAGAAGGTACATAGCAGTCATGGCTACTATTAGGAGTACTTTTAGAGATCAAGTGATCAAATTCTCATCAGGAGATAAATTATGTGATCAGGTTAGGAAGGCATTGTTGAAGAATGCTTAGAATCCTAAGTATAAGGGATTCAGAATAGAGAATAATGGTCTTTTGTGGTATAATGGTAGGATGTATGTACCAGATAGAAAGAATATGAGGAGCATAGTTCTAAAAGAATTACATAATGCCCCATATTCAGGACATCCAAGAGTAACCAAGCTTGTGGTTGATCTTAATATTTCTAGAAAGAAATCTAGAGAGATGTAATAGATTTTGTGTCTAATTTTCTAGAATGTCAGCATGTGAAAATTGAACATGTGTATCCAGCTGGATTGTTGTATCCACATGACATACCAGAGTGGAAGTAGCAAGTGATCAGTATGAACTTTTTCCAAGGGTTATCGTTATCATAGAACATGCATGACATTATCTTGATAGTAGTTGACAAACTAACCAAGGTAGCTCACTTTATATCGAGTAATCTAAGGATGCACCTACTCTTGTGAATAGATTTGTAAAGGAAGTGTATTAGTTGCATGGTTTTCAAGAGAAGATCATTTAAGATCATGATTTAAAGATGACTTCTAGATTTTGGTTGACTTTGAATTTAGCTCTGGGCATGCAGTTGAACTTTGGTATTGCATATCACCCACATAATGATGGACAGATAGAGTGAGTGAATCAAATTTTAGAAGACCTCCGTATGTATTTCATGGATCAACAATACAAGTAGAAAGAGTATCTTCCATTGGTTGAGTTTACTTACAACAAATCATACTAATCAACATTGAAGATGTCTTCATTTGAGGCATTGTACAGAAGAAGGTGTAGAACACCAATTAGTTGGGGCAAGTTGGAAGATAATGTAGTCTTTTTACTGGAGATGATTTTAGAAATGGAAGAGCAAGTCAAGACAATCAGGTAGAGGTTGGCCGAGGCCAACGATAGACAAAAAAGTTATGTTGATCTAAAGAGAATAACTAGGTATTTTTTATTAATGATAAAGTGTTTATGTAGGTTATGCCTAAAAAAGCTCGATTAAATTCAGGAAGTCAACAAAACTTTCACCGAGATATGTGGGACCCTTCGATATTTTGGAAGTGGTCAACCCTATAGCGTATAGGTTTGTATTGCCACCAATTTAGGCTCTTTTACATAATGTATTTCATGTGTATTATCTTAAAAATGATATAGTTAATCCTTCACATGTGTTGGATTGGAATGCTTTGTAGGTTCTAGATCCTAAGGTGGTCATGGTAGAACCAATTAGAGTAATTGACACTCGCAAACTTTATTTGCTTAATAGGGAAGTGCCACGGTACAAGGCCCTATGAGACCAATAATCTAAGGATAGTACCACTTGGGAGGACTATGATGAGTTTTACAAGCTATTTCCACATTTGTTTACTTGATTTGTTACTGCATATTATATTATTTTTTGCTGAACAATGTTTTAAATTCGTAACTTATGTTCGAATAAATGTCATTGGGATGATGACAAACTTTAGGGGGAAGGATGTCACATCTTGATTTATCTCTAAGCTAAATAACTTGTTTAATCTATGGATTATTATGGTTTATTATTTAATTAACTAATGTTTGATTAAGATTGATGACATATGTTGATTATATGACAGTTTGTGTTGCTTAATTTACATGATTAGATGATATGAGTTATCGACAATTTTATATTATGTACTTTGTGATCAAGTTTGATTATTATATACCATTATTTTTATGGATATAATGATGTTTCAAGCTAACTACCTTCATTGGCATGAGGTGGATGCAGGATATATTCTTCCCTCATATCGTGATGGAGGGAGAGTATCATCAGAGAGGGTGGTTAGATGGATATGTTGGGGGTCAACAAAGAGTGAATCTAAAAACCCTTAAACACACCACTTAGTATATCATGTTTAGTAATTATTTGATGTGGATAGTATAACATGTTTTGTGTACTTTTTCTTTAGTTGATTGTTAGTATGCTCTCTAGTATAATCTTATTTGTCTTAACAAGTGAATTTGTTTATGTTTATTTAGCTCACTACCTTATTATGTGTGGCTGTATAGTAAACAATATGATGTTGTAATGGCTTCCATAATCATTATTTGAGCTATAAGATTAGATAATAATAATAATTAAAGATTATTATTATTATAATAACTATATTATAAAGTCGAAAGATAATAACATTGTTTTAAAAGAGGTTATATTTGTTTAAGTATTTATGTTTATAATAAATAAATGGATATATATTAATAATTTAATCATTTTATAAATCATTTTAATGATAAAGTGGATAACATTTAATGTAAACTCTAGTCTTGTTGCATTGCCAAAGTAATATTAAACATTATTGTGTTAGTTGTTGCACGGGGAAGTACTTTAGTCTATGATTAGTTAAATGATCATGTATGGAATGTAGAATAAAGATTTTGTGACTTATGTAATAAATATGGTAGATGATGGTATATTTAAATCATTAACATGTATATTTGATAAAGGATTATGATGCAGAGGTTCTAATAGAAAATTCTCAACTTGAAGTTCTTTCCCAAACACACTAGGCCTTTTGACCCTTCCTAGTAGCCCTTTAGTTCTGTTTTATTGCTTGTACATAAAAAGTAAAAATAGGTAAGACTTCCCAATGGTATATTATCCTTTGCCTTGTCAATACACACGTGTGTGAATTTTGGAGACCAAATTCCTTGTTTAGATCCACTCTCCAACTTTTAGGCCTAATCAATTAAGCTTCTTCTAGGCCTAATCCACTTCAACTTCTCAAAATTATACTTGCATAGCCCATAAAAACCTAAAACTATGTGAATAAATTTAAAGGACCTCAAATATACTTACACTAAAAATTTTGGTTGAATTTGGATGGTTAGAATGTGAGATATAGCTAAAACCCTAGATTAGGGCTTTTATTGCTTTATCACAACTCGAGAGCATTGAAAAATCCACTGTGTACATCTTGATGGGTTTCAAAGATTAAAATTAGGTTTAATAGGTCTGTATTACCCCCAAGAAACTTTTCCAATCATTGGATGGTATCTTCCAATCCTCTACCAAAGATTTTGAACCAATTTGTAGTTGGTTGTGTGAAGAAATTGGTGGTTTATCAAACTATGTTCCTGTAGAAAGGAACAAACCACAATACCAAACATATAAAGATTAAAATCACCTACCATCACATTAAATAGAATTACCTGGACACCCCAAATTATTTAATCATCAATTCAAATATCTTTTCTTGCAATGGAAAACATACTTAGTCCACTCATAATATTGTCTGCTACAGAAAATAGGGTTTCTACACTAATTTTCAAGCATCAACTAGTCTTATTGAATTTAATTCAAGCATGATATTTAAAAAAATATATCCAAATACCTATATCAACTTTGAGAACACAATTAAAATTGATACGATGACTATTCCTTTATAAGAATAAGCACACTGTCTATTGCATAATAAATAATTCAGGAAACAAAGGATCTGTGTAAAAAGATATATGATCACTAGATGCCTTATTATTATTCTTTGATTATATAAGTTTAAAACACATTAAATAATATTTAAAGAAACATTTATAACCATTATCAAATTCATTATATGAACCAAATTTGAAGATACAGTCTACAAACTAATCAAAATACTCAAAATAGGGTCTATGTATCACTTTCTTGAACAGGGGCTTCTTCTTCTTTTCTTTCCCAGTCTTGATTCATATAAAACATGCAATAAATGAATCTCTATTAGAAAATATCACCTTTTTTATAATAGTTGATTGGTGTAACTAACTTTTGGAAGCCTTTCCATAGTTGCATGACAAGATTTAGAAAGGAAACAATTCCCCAAAGTTGCTTTCTTAGTTACATGTCACTTTGACCCTTGTCAATGGTCCAAAGGGGTCTAAAATGACATTTAAAACTTGTTAAAAAACTTATTCAAGACTTTTCATATCCTTACAAGTCCTAGAAACACACAATAAATTCAAATTTTTGAATACACTAGCTTTGGCAGGAAATCCAACATTTGAAACTTAAACTACCTAGATGCATTCCTAGACTACCAAATTGAAATCTAAGCATGACTGGGGACTTTCCAAGCCATATAAAACATAATTAGACCTTATTGAATGCAAAAAATCCAAAATTTGACAAAAATGGTTCCCTAAGAGTGATGCTCCTACATCATACTCCCAGGGAAAGGAAAAAGGACTCATGGACTGTTGTTCATGAGTGCTTCTAGAGTACTCCCTCGCTTATGTATGTAATGTTTAGTCATCCACATGGCATTTTATATTGGATGATTCTTCCATTAGACTAGATACTTGAAATACTACTTGTCTCTAATCCTCTTGATCACCTACTTATCTAATATGCACTCCATCTCCTCTGTCTTGGCCTTATGAAACTATCTTGCCCAATTTGGGCCTATTGTAGATGCATCATCTACTATGTTTCCTCTTTCATCTCCTTTGTAAGGGTACAAGTCTGCAACATTGAAGATAGGTGAAATTCCTACTACACTAGGTAACTCCAATTCGTATGCGATATTGGATAACTTTCTAAGAATCTTGGAAGGACCTATCTTTTTCATCTTCAACTTGTTGTATTCACCCCTTGGGTACCTTTCCTTCCTGAGATGAACTAAGACTAAGTCTCCAACCTAGAAATTCACTTCTCTTATACTCAAATCTGCCTATTTATTGTACTTGTCAAAACTAGACTCCAAATGCTTTCTTACCTGTTCATGTACCTCCTTCATTGCCATTGTAAAACTCATCTTCAAAACTTATCTTATCCATATGGTTGATGTTTCTAACCTAAAATACATCTCTAGAATGCATGCCATAAATCCCCTAAAATGGACTCTACCAGTGCTCCTGTTGGTAGAATCATTGTAAGCAAACTTTGCTTGAGACAACATAAGATACCACTACTTTGGATGGTCCTTAGATAAACACCTCAAAAAGTTTCCCAAACTTCTATTCACCACCTCAGTTTGCACATTTGTTTGAGGATGGTAAGCTGAACTAAAACTCAAATGTATGCCTAACTTCTTTCACAATGTCCTCTAGAAGTGACCAAAAAATTTGGTGTCTCTATTAGAAACAATGTTCATGGGTAGTCCATGAAGTCTCACTACCTCCTTGTAAAAAAAATTAGCTATGTGTATGGCATCATTAGAGGTTCTACATGGTATGAAATGTGTCATTTTAGAGAATTTATCAACAACTACAAGAAATGAATCAAAACCCCTTTGTGTCCTAGGAAATCCCATCACAAAGTCCATACTTATAAATTCCCAAGGCCTATTTAGGACTGATAGGGACTGATACAAACCTGCATTGGTGCTCTTACCCTTTTCCAATTGACAAATCTTGCACCTTTCCACAGACCTCCATACTTGTACTTGCATTTTAGACTAATAGTAGTGCCTAGTGAGTAACTCCAATGTCTTATCAAGCTCAAAGTGGCCTGCCATGCTTTCATTATGCTTCTCTTGGAGCATATTTCCTCTTTTAGAGCTTTTTGGCACACACAACTGTATTCTTTTGAATAACAATCCATCTTGAAGTACAAAATCTAATCTTGAGGTGCATTAGTCAAACCAAATGGCATGACCAACCATTCATACAAACCTTCATTTGTCTTGAAAGTAGTCTTTCACTCATCATTTTTCCCTGATTCTTATATGGTAATATCCACTGTTGAGGTCAATCTTGGAAAATTAGCTTGCTTCACTCAATCAATCCATCAAATCCTCCATCTTGGGAAGTGGAAATATATATCTTATAGTGATATTGTTTATGGCCCTAGAATAAATACACATTCTCCACTCACCTTCCTTCTTTGGCACCAACACTATGGGCACTGCACAAGGACTCAAGCTTTCTTTGATCATCCCTTTGTCAAGAAACTCCTACACTTGTCTTTTGATCTTAGCATTCTCTTGTGGGGTCATATTGTAGGTAACCTTGTTTGGTAGACTTACTCCAAGTACAAAGTCTATGTAATTCAGCTCATCAACAACTATGTCTGCATACTTCTCCAACATTTCTTAGATCTCTATGGGCAACTCATTGATCATAGTGACAATCATGATAGTCCTAAGCTTGATTACCAAAGTAAAGCCTATCTCTTCTTCATGCATGGCATTCAAACATTCCTTACCACTTACTAATATCACATGTAAGTCAACTTGTTGATCACTCTCCTCATCCTTCAAGGGAAACAAAGCGTGACTAACTCTATCCTTCATCAAAGTGTACATGTTCCTTCTTCCATCATGAGTGGTTTGCCTATCATATTGCCAAGTCCTTCCAAAAATCACATGGCACACATCCATTGGGATGACATCTTAAAGAACCTTGTCTTTATAGTTTCCAATATGAAACTCTACCCAACTTTGTTCACTCACTAAGACTTTTTGTCCCTTATTCAACCATGAGACCTTGTATGGTGTGGGGTGAGGTAGCTTCTTAAATCTAATCTTGTTAACCATTTCTACTGGAATAAGGTTATTTGTACTTCTTGAATTAGTGACCATTTTGAAACACTTACCTTGGCATTTGCAAGATGTCTTAAAGAGTGTATTCTTTTATGGTGGATCCTTTTCCTTGGGTGGCTTGATCATCACCCTCCTCATGTGTAATGATTCTCCCACTTTAGGATCTTATAGGTGTGATGGAGAGCAAACACTCTATTCCTCACCTCCTTGTGCAATCTGATTTCTCCTTTCATTTCTTGGGATTCTTACTGGCTGGTCCTCTAGGCATTCCCATTGCTCATGGCCAGCAAGCTTATTGCACTTAAAACACTTTCCTGCAAATCCACTTGATCCTCTACCCCTTGATGAATAACTACCTCTATTAAAAGGTCTCTTACCTAGAAATCCACCTCTTGAACTAGTGGACTCCTCTTGTGAATTGCTTGATTCACCTTGATGGTTTCTTTGTGAGAAACTTCTACCCCCTTAATTCTCTCTACCTTTGAAATTTCTACCCCTTCCTTTATTCTGATGATTATATTTCCTATTTAACTTATCTTCAGCTTTGAGTGCAAATTGGTAGCATTCCTCTAGTGTTCTTGGGCTAACAAGTGTTAGTTCATCTTGTAGATTGTACCTTGGGTCATCAAAGTACCTTGAAATATTATCTTTATCTTACTTAACATGTCCTGACCTGATGGTCAACTTAAATAACTCTTTTGTATATGCCTTCACAGTCATTTCTTTTTGCTTCAAATTTTGTAATTGTCTAAATAGATTTGTCTTATAGTCACTTGGCAAGAATTTGCCTTTGAGATTAGTAAACATTATATCCCAAGAAGTTATCTTATTCTTCCCCTTAATTCTTATCTCATCTTGTGTGAAGTCCCACCATAGTGAAGCATGCTCCTTTAGTTTTGTTCTTGCAAACTTGACCTTCTTATCATCAGGTATCTCTTCATACTCAAAATATTTGTTTAACTCATTCACCCAATCCATGATTTATTATCCATCAAGACCACCTATATAGGTGATAAATTCTACCTTTGGTTTATATCCTTAACCCATGATCACCTTCACGAGTCTCTCTTTATCCTGATCTTCAGGTCCTTCAACTTTTTCTTCTCCCTCTACTTCCTCATGGTCTTGTGGCTCATCTTCCCTTTCACTCAAGTCCCTGTTAGAATTCATCTTCTTTGGCTTCATTCTACATCAATCAAGATATCATTCAAGCTAATTCTAAGGTCTGTCAACTCTACCAAAATAGCATCTTGATTCCCTTGGTTCCTTGCAGCACCTCCTCAATTCTTCCTAGGTGGCATCTTGATCCTTGTTTAGGCAATATGTCAAACAAGTACCTATTGTTCTATTTTCAAAAGGAGATTCTCTCTCACTCTTCTTTTTATGTATTTATTCTTTTATCTTATACTAAAATTATGTAGAGTTTCCAATAAAAAAGTCTCAACTTGAAGTTCTTTCCCAAACACACTAGGCCTTTTAACCCTTCCTAGTAGCCCTTTAGCCTTGTATTCTTGATTGTATAGAAAAAGTACAAATAGTTAAGATTTACCAATGGTATATTCTCCTTTTCCTTGTCAAGACACACCTATGTGTCAATTTTGGAGACCAAATTCCTTGTCTAGGTCCACTCTCCAACTTTTATACCTTTTCAATTAGGCTTCTTCTAGGCCCAATCCACTTTAACGTCTCAAAAATGAATTTGCATAGCCCGTACAAACACAAAATTGTGTGAATAAATTAAAGGACCTCAAATATATACTTAGACCATAAAATTTGGTTGAATTTGGATGGTTAGAATGTGAGATATAACTAAAACCCTAGATTAGGGCTTTGGTTACTCTATCACAACTTGAGAGCATTGAAAAATCCATTATGTACATCTTAATGGGTTTAAAAGATTAAAATTAGGTTTATTAGGTCTGTATTACCCCCTAGAAACTTGTCCAATCACTCAATGGTATCTTCCAATCCGCTGGAAAAAATTTCTAACCCATTTATAGTTGATTGTGTGAAGAAATTGGTGGTTTACCAAACTGTGTTCCTGCAAAAAGGAACAAACCACAATACCAAACATATAAAGATTCATATCACATTATATCACATTGAATATACTTACTTGGACACCCCAAATCATTCAATAATTGATTTAAATATCTTTTCTTACAATGGAAAATGTACTCAGTCCATTTACAATATTGTCTGCTACAGGAAACAAGGTTTCTACACTAATTTTCAAGCATTATCCAGTCTTCTTGACTTTCCTTCAGGCATGCTCTTTTAAAAAAAATATCCAAATACTTTTATAAAGTTTGAGAACATAGTGTAAATTTATACAATGACTATTCCTTCATAAGAGTAAGCACACAGTCTGTTGCACAATGAATAATTTAGGAAATAGAGGATCCATGTAAAAATATATCTAATCACTAGATGAATTATTATTATTCCTTGCTTGTATAAGTTCAAAATGAATTCAATAACGTTTCAATAAACATTCATAACCATTATCAAGTTCATTTGATTATCCAAATTTGAAGATACAGTCTGCAAACTAATCAAAATGCTCAAAACAGGGTCTGTGTATCGCTTTCTTGAACAGGGGATTCTTCTTCTTTTCCTTCCTAGTCTTGATTCATACGAAACATGCAATAACTGACTCTCTATTAGAAAATTTCACCTTTTTTTTTAATATTTAACTGGTGTAACTAACTTTAGGAATCCTTTCCACGGTTGCATGACAAGTTTTAGAAAGGAAACAATTCCCCAAAGTTGCTTTCCTAGTTACATGTCACTTTGACCATTGTCAATGGCGCAAAGAGGTCTCAAGTGACATTACAAAATTGTTCAAAAGATTATTCAAGCCTTTCCATACCCCTTCAAATCCTAAAAACACACAATAAATTCAAATTTTTGAATACACTAGTTCTGGTGGGAAATACAAAATTTGAAACTTAGACTACCTAGATGCATTCCTAGACTACCAAATTGAAATATAAGCATGCTTAGGGAATTTTCAAGCTGTTAAAAGCATCATCAAACCTTATTAAATGAAAAAAAGACAAAATTTGACAATAATGGTTCCCAAAGAGTGATGCTCCTATATCAGACTATAATATGGTTAATTAGAGATTTTGTAGAGAAGCATCGAAATTGATTAGGTTGATAATCATTCATTGACTTCAATTAAGCAATGTTGGGAGAGAATTTTGAATTTATCATGTTTTGCTTAAAGATGAACTGCAAGTTAGTTAACTTTGTTGTGCATGCAAAATTAGAACGAGCCTTATCAATTGTTAATGATGTAGTAGTGGAAGAAATAGATGATGGAAAAATGATTAAAGGAGGGGAAAAGGCTATGAAGAGGGGACACACAACACAAAGGATGACTCACAACATTTTGTGAGGAGAAGATATAAGGTGGAGAAGAGGTGAATAAGTGTGAAAAATAAAATCGGCTCAATTTTCTGTGACATTATTACATTAAACAAGTTGGTTTTGTAATTTAATTTATGAGTAATATATTGAAATGAGTTTATCTAAATGTGTTTGGTTATTAGTTTCTTTGTTGAAATCATTAGAATTATTGGATCATATGTGGATCACTATGGAAGGATCAACCTCCATATAACTCCATAGTCACACCAAGGTAACCTAGGAGATGGGGTAGAGTCATTGAGTTGGCTATGGTTATTCATGGGTTTTTAAATAGCTCTTTCCTACTCATCTCTAAGCCAGTAGGAAATTCTTTGTTCAATATTTAAAGATTTATTCTGATGGATATATAATTATTATGGTTCATATTGGTTGATTCAAACCAGACTATTATATATGAATTTGGATATATGAAAACATGGACTCAAGAATGTTGTATGTATAATCATTCATTTGATAAACTAAATTTGACTTTCAGGCTAATTTATGGTTCTATGGGGTTATACACACACACACAAATATATACATGAGTATATACATAATTAAAAAATGATTAAATATATATGTGTACTCATATATATGTATATTCACACTTGTACGCTGAACTATCAAACTCCTTTAAAGTGACTGTAAGTGTGTGTGTGTGTGTGTGTGTGTGTGTGTATATATATATATATATATATATATATATAGAGAGAGAGAGAGAGAGAGAGAGAGAGAGAGAGAGATGTATACATAATTGTGATCAATTTTTCTCACTTCATTAAATGATTATACATACATACATACATACATACATACATACATACGTATATAATAGTATTAAACCATTAAAATGTCTTAGGTGACAATAAGTATATATAAATACATACACACACACACACACATATGTAGTTAGTAGATGGACTTATGACTGTCTATGTGTATTACATTTTATTGATGAAGTTATTTTTTGAAATGGGCATATATTAGGTTTTAAACCCTAATCTAGATTGCAAAATCTTGTATTATTCATAATGAAAAATATGTAGAATTGGGATTTTTCTCTGCATAGTCATTGGGTAAACCAAGTATGGGTAGATGAAATAAACGACTGTAAATTATATTCAGCCTTAGGAAATAATGTATACTAGTGGACTTTTAAGGAATTATCGTAGAGTTTAGTTTTATTATAAACATTGCTCCTACTCAGAAAGGACTGTGTATTAATGTTATTTTCAATGAACTTTGCATTCAATTGTGTATTGTTGAAATACATATGAATTTTCATAAACCAAATAGGGACTGTGTGTATGGGTTCCTTTGCATAATTGTATTGTTTTTTTGGTTTTATGTTGTAATTGTCTTATACGTCTAAAAATGGGATGATATAAATGATTCCTGAACTAGGTAACCAATTATGTATTATTGTATGATTTATGAAACCACACCCACATTAGATTAAAGGTGATTGTGTTTCATTTATTTGCTCTTTTGAATTGTATTTATTGGCCAACTTGAATGATAGTTTGGATGTAAATAGTTAAATAGTTTAGATGAATAATGAAGTATTGGAGTTTGATTTATATAATTTTGTGTAATTATTTATCATGGCATTTGAATTTCTTAGTTTATTGGAAAAATATTATGGGACCTTTGTATGTAAGTTGATTATATACTTCACGCATATATTATACAAGAAGGTAAATGACTATGGATGTAAAGTTTATAGTATATTGTATAAATGAAGTATGTATACATTTATATAGAAATATATTTTATTCATACAATTATGATATAATGGTTGTATATTATAACAATTAAAAATGGATGCTTGTTTATAATTGGTTGTATGAAAGCATTAAATATGTTAAATATAAATCATTCAACGTATTTATGAGGTTAAATACAATACATAATAGTATGTTATGGACTAGCTATTGTTATATGCAAAATATGAACAATTTAATAGCCAGGGTTATAATATTATTTTGTGAAGAAATAATATTATAAGTTGCCTAACGGATAAAGCAACTAGGGTTCTAGATATTCATTCCCAGATGGTGTGTTATATTGTGGATTATTTTTGTATTCTATTTATTATTTACAATAAACTAGATACTTAGATTTCATTCACTTCATTTGATAGATGAAATGAATGTATGTTATATTTATATATTTAGCATAATTTTGATTAGCCAAAGTGAAATATGATGAATGAATCTATTGGTTTTTGTATTATTATTTATTTTATCGAATCTCACATTCATGACCCTAATTGAGCAATGGATGGATTCCGTTGGCTTAATTAGCGCTATCAATGCAAGATGAGGGGTAATCCAATCAAGTGGTGTGTGAATTTGACTGATCTTAGAGATCATTTATTATTAAAAAATTTGGCCGATGTAGTATTTGATAATCATTGTCTTTTCATATGTTGATATAGTTTTCATATTTATGTGAAATCATATTAGAATAGATTTATTTGTGGTACACATTATGTATTAGATATCTTTAACACATGGGTTTTGGTTTATTACTCTAGATTCTTGCACCATCATTATCTACCCATCTGTGAAGGGAGGGCCATCCCCTTGTTTAGGAGATAGTGCAGGGGTTCTATGGTTTGTGGTTGGTGTGAAAAAATACTCGAATGATGCTCTTCCTTTTAACTGTAGTACTATACTTGAGACTACACTTGAAATTACATATTGATACTTGAGTCATGGAGACTCTTCTTAGAGGAGTTTTGTATCATATTTTATAATATAAGATATTCTTATGTATTGCTAAAACTATAATATTTATGCATTGTACTTCCTACTGTAGATGTTGTAATATTATATCAGCTATGGTTGAACTTGTATTATATCATTGATATTGAAATGCAGTAATTATGATTATTTAATATTGTTCATAATTTCTATATCTGTTCATGGTGATCCTTACCTAAGTGGATTAGCTATAACCTTAAGGGTTAACTAAATTAATGCAGTTAGTTAAAGATCACTAGATAGAATTTCTTGTGGTGAAATCTATATGTTGAATATATGTATTTAATTTTTTTTATAAAAATATTACAATATTATGGTAAAACCTAGTGGGGTTGTTACATTGTGGTATCAGATATGAGGCTTAAACTCTAGGATATAATGCGTCCACTAACACAAACTTATTCTTCTACGATAAGAAGAACAATGGTGCATGCTAGACCAGGAGATGAGGGTACTTTGAATACTAAACCCCTTATAGATCCAAATTAGTTTGTAGCTGAGCAAGTTGTGAAGTTAGACCAAATCCTCACAACCATACAAGAAACTAGGGATCGAATCCCGACCCTAGAACAAGAAGTGCATGGCCTTAAAGAGGAAAATGCTCAAGAAGAACCCAAAGATCATCCTAATGACTAGGAACATCTTCAAGAGCAGAGGTATGAGGAGGTGCCATAGGATGCAAGAGCTCGAGTAGCTATAGAGTTAACACATGACATGAAAAAGGTGAGTCCACCCAAGTTCGATGGAACTACATTGGGAGATGGACTTGAAGCATGGATAATAGAAATGGAGAAGTATTTAAAGATTCAAAATTACTCCAAAGGCATGAAAGTAGTCTAGGGAACTTATCAGCTTGCTGATGAAGTGACAACTTGGTTGGAAAACAAGATGCTTGAGATGAACCTCGACTCAACCACCACCACTTGGGAATATTTTTTGATATTATTGAGGTCACGATGACTTTCACAACTATACTTTGACCAAAATCTTATGGATTTTTTAGAATCTTAAGCAAGTAAATTTATTGGTAAATGAATATTGGGATCAATTCACTAAGCTTCTTAAATATGTACCTCAATATTAAGTAGATGAGAGGTTTAAAATCAAGAAATTCATCATGGGATTGAAACCACAAATAGTCAGTGAAGTAGATGTGCATTGTCCATCCACCATGGATTAGGTGTTTGAGAATGTAGTCAAACAAGAACAAAAACTAAAATCTCTAGCCCAAGTTAGAGATAAGTTCAAAAATAAATTTGGAAGTTCTAAACTAACTTTCAGGAAGAAGAGTTGGAAACAGAGGAGCAGATATTCCAAGGGTCAATTCAAGAATCAGAATGCCAAGTTCAATATTGGTTTAGGGAATAGGTTCCTTGGTAATGGTTTCAAAGGAAACCAACAGATTGAGAAGAAAGGACCAATTTGATGTTACTTCATTTGTGGAGGTGACCACTTTGATCAAGAATGTCCTCAAGAAAATTGAAGAATAAGGGTTGAGTATATCCATAAGGTACATTTTTGTAACGAATTCATGCAACTATTGATAACCGATAGGCTTAATATCAAGTTTCATCCATAGAACTATCAAGTATTTTGTTTGATCATCAAAATGCTATTTTAATTGATACAAGAGCTACATAATGTTTTATTACTCCTAAAGTGCTTAGAAAATTAACTATAAAGGCTGAAATAATGGCAAATGCATGGTCAATATAATATGGGAATGAGTTAAAGGGTAAATTTGACAAGTGTCTAGTCAAAGTAGAGATTAGGTTGCTTGAGTTTACTATGGTCGTCTATGTTTATACAACATCACTATGATCATATGATGTGATCCTAAGAGTCAATTGGCTTATGAAACATATATCCAAGATTGACTATTTTCTGAAGAAGGTTGAGTGTCAAGATGATTTCAAAAATTAGACATAACTTCAAGTTGAGAGAAGGGATTTGAAATTGAGGCAAATTTTTGTAATTCAACTCAAGAAAGCTAAAAGGAAGGAATGTTAGACATTTATTTTTAAGGTAAATGAGATGGAAGAACCTAAGGAACCATCTATCGAAGATTATCCTTTTTGAGAAACTTCCATGATGTGTTTTTGGAAGAGCTATCGAGATTTCCACCTAAGCATGAGTTTGATTTCCCAATCGCTATCATACCTAGATCACAACTGCAGTCTAATGCATCATACAAGATGACAATCACTAAATTTATTTAGTTAAAGGCGCAACTTTAGGAGTTATTATTGGAAGGTTTGATTTGATCAAGTGTGTCATTATGGGGGTGCTCCAATTGTCTTTGTCAAGAAGGATGGCACTCTTCACCTATGTATAGACTACATGATGTTAATTAAAGTAATGATACATAACAAATATCCATTTCCATGCATTGATGATCTCTTTGATCAAATGTGAGGAGCCACGGTCTTTTCTAAGATTGATATTAGAGTAGGGTATCACCAATTGAGGATCCATGAATAGGGTATCCCAAAAACAATGTTTAAGACTCGATATAAGCACTACGCATTCACATTGTTACCATTTGGATTGATAAATGATCATGTAGCATTCATGAATCTTATGAACAATGTGTTTAAATATTACCTAAATCATTTTATGTTGGTATTTCTTGATGATAACCTCATTTATTCCAAGGATGAGGAAGAACACTTACACCATTTGGAATTAGTTTTGTTACATTTGTAGAAGCATAAATTATAGGGCAAGTTGTTTGAGTGTGCACATTTATAAAATAAAGTGCAGTATCTTGGACATATTATCTCAATAGATGGAATTTCAGTAGATTTAGCAAGATAAGCACCATTATGGAGTGGCCTACACCAAAGAATGTGCATGAGGTAAGAAGTTTCATGAGATTATCAGGCTATTACAGGGAATTCATTCTAATTTTTTTAATATATCTTATCCTATTACCTATCTTCAACGAAAGAATCAAAGTTTCATCTGGTCAGAAAAGTGTGAATTAGCCCTTCAAGAATTGAAAAGGAGGATTAATTCAACACTAGTGCTAAGAGTTCCCAATCCTAATGGTCAATTCTCAGTGATCACAAATGCATCTAGGGATGCACTTGGAAGAGTTCTTATGCAGGATGGTTCAGTGGTAGCCTATGAATATAAGAAATTGAAGCCATGTGAGGTGAAGTATGCCCATCATAATCTAGAAATTATAGTAATTATGCATGCTTTGCAAGTTTGGAGACATTATCTATTGGGAAAACCATTTGAGCTTAAGATTAATATTTAGAGTTCTTATTTTCATATGATTTCAATATTAACTATATCAAAGGAAAGGAGTATAAAGTAACTAATGATTTAAGCCTTAGAAGGTACATAACATCCATGGCTATTATCAGGAGTACTTTTAGAGATCAAGTGATCAGATTCTCACCAGGAGATGAATTCTCTAATCAGGTCAAGAAGACATCATTTGAGAATGCTCAAAATCTTAGGTATAAGGGATCCATAAAGAGAATGATGGTCTTTTAAGGTATAATAGTAGGATGTATGTACCAGATAAAGAGAATTTGAGGAGTATAATGATAAAGTAATTACACAATGCTCCATATTCAGGACATCCAAGAGTAACCAAGCTCATGGCTAAGCTTAATATTTATGGAAAAAAATCAAGAGTGATATAATAGATTTGATGTATCGTTATCTAGAATGTCAACGTGTGAAAGCTGAACATGTGTATCTAGCTGGATTATTGTATCTTTATCATATGGATTATTGATACTGAGCAATTTGATTGATGATGCACCTAATATTTCAAAGAGATTCATAAGAGAAGTGTATCGGTTGCATGGTTTTCTAGAGAAGATTATTTCGGATCATGATCTGAATATGACTTATACATTTTGGTTGACTTTGAATTTGACTCTGGGTATGCAGTTGAACTTCAACACTGCATATTACTAATAAAATGATGGATAGATAGAGTGAGTGAATCATATTCTAGAAGATATCCTTTATATATAGTGTATGGATAAACAATACAAGTGGAATGAGTATATTCCATTGGTTGAGTTTACTTACAATAAATTATACCAATCAACATTAAAGATGATTCTATTTGAGGCATTGTATGGAAGGAGGTGTAGAACACTAATTAGTTGGGACATGTTGGAAGAGAGGGAAGTATTTACATCAAAGATAATTTCAAAAATGGAAGGGCAATTCAAGACAAGTAGGTAGAGGTTAACCGATGCCAACTATAGACAAAAAAGTTATGCTGATCTAAAGAGAATAGCCAAACAGTTTTCTATAGGTGATAAAGTATTTTTGGGGGTTAAGCCTCAGAAAAATTTGATTAAATTCATGAAGTCAATAAATATTTCATCAATATATGTGGAACCCTTCAAGGTTTTAGATGTGGTGAACCCTATAGCGTATAGGCTTGCATTTCCACCAGCTCTAACTCTTTTGCATAATGTCTTTCATGTGTCTTATTTTAAAAATTATGTAACTGATCCTTCACATGTGTTGGATTGGAATTCTTTGTAGGTTTTAGATCCTGGGGTGGTCATGGTAGAACTAATCAGAGTAATTGACACTCATAAGCTTTGTTTACGTAATAGGAAAGTGTCATAGTACAAGGTCTTGTGAGACCAATACTCTGAGGATAGTTCCACTTGGGAGGTCTATGATGAGTTGTACAGGCTATTTCCACATTTGTTTGCTTGATTTGTTATTAAGTATTTTATTATTTTATGTTAAATACTGTTTTAAATTCATAAATTGTGTTTGAATAAATGTCATTAGGATAATGACCAACTTTAGGAGAGAAGGATGTCAAATTCTAATTTCTCTCTAAGCTAAATAACTTGTTTAATCCATGGATTATTGTGGTTGATTAGTTAATTAACTAATATTTGATTAAATTTGATGATATATGTTGATTATGGGACAATTTATGTTGCCTAATTTACATGATTAAATGCTATGATTTAATGGTAATTTTAAATTATGTACATTATGATCATTTTTGATTATTATATAACATTATTTTTATAGATATAATGATGTTTCAGGCTAACTACCTTCATTGACATGAGGTGGATGCATGACAGATTCTTCCCTCAAATCATGATGGAGGGAGAGTATTATCGAAGAGGGTGGTTAGATAGAGATGTTGGGGGTCAATAGAGAACAAATATAGAAATCCTTGCACACACCACTTAGGATATAATGTTTTGTAATTACTTGATATGGATATCATAACATGTTTTGTGTACTTTTCTTTTAGATGATTGTTAGTATGCTCTATAGTATAATCTTGTTTGGCTTAACGAGTGAATTTATTTGTGTTTATTTATCTCACTACCTTATTATGTGTGGTTATATAGTAAGTAGTATGATGTTGTGATGGATTTCATAATCATTACTTGAGATATAAGATTAGATAATAATAATTAAAAATTATTATTATAATAATTATAATATAAAATTGAAAGATAATAACATTATTTTAAAAGAGGTTGTATTTGTTTAATTACTTGTTTTAATTATTTATATTTATAATATATAAATGGATATATATTAATAATTTAATGATTTTAGAAATCATTGTAATTATATAGTGGATAGCATTCAATGTAAACTCTAGTCTTGTTGCATCACCAAAGTAATATTAATCATTATTGTGTTAGTCATTACATGGGGAAATACTTTAGACAATGACTAGTTGATTAGTCATGCATGGAATATAGCATAAAAATTATATGACTTATGTAATCGATATGGTCGAGGATGGTTTATTTAAATCATTAGCATGCAGATTTGATAATGATTATTATATGGTTAATTAGGGATATTGTAGAGAAACATCGAGAATGATTAGTCTGCTAATCATTCATTGACTTCAATTGAGCAATGTTGGGAGAGAATTTTGGGGTTTACTGTGTTTTGCATGGAGATGAATTGCAAGTTAGGTAAGCTTGTTGTGCATGCAAAATTAGAAAAAACCTTATTAGCTATTAATGATGGAGTAGTGGAAAAAATAGATGATGGAAAAATGAATAAAGGAGGGGAAAAAGGTTGTGAAAAGGGAACACATGACATAGAGGATGGCTCACAACATTTTATGAGGATAAAATAGAAGGTGGAGAAGAGGTGAATAAGTACGAAGAAGAAATTTGGCTCAACTTTCTGTGACATTATTATATTAAACATGATGGTTTTATAATTCAATTTTTAAGTAATATATTGAAATGGGTTTCTCTAAATGTGTTTGGTTGCTAGTTTCTTTGTTGAAATAATTAAAATCACTGGATTGCATGTGGAGCCCTGTGGAAGGCTCTGCCTTAAAAAAACCCCACATTCAAACTAGGGTAACCTAGGAGATGGGGTAGAATCATTGAGTTGGCTATGGTTATTCATGGGTTTTTAAATAGCTCTTTCCTACTCATATCCAAACTAGTAGGAAAAACTCTGTTCAATATTTGAGGATTTATTCTGATGGATATATAAGTATTATGGTTCATATTAGTTGATTCGAACTAGGCTATTATATATGTATTTATATATATTAAAACATAGACTCAAGAATGCTATCTATATAATCACTCATTTGATAAACTAAATTAGATTTTTGGGCTAATTTATGGGTTCTTTGGGGTTATATATATATATATATATATATATATATATATATATATATATATATATATATATATGTATATATATATATATGCTTGTATGTTGAACTGTTAAACTTATTTAAAGTGACTGTAAGTGTATATGTATATATAGATATATGTATACATAATTATGATAGATTATCTAACTTCATTAAATGATCATGTGTATGTGTGTGTGTGTATTAAACTGTTAAACTATATTAGGTGACAATAAATATATTAAACTATATTAGGTGACAGTAAGTATATATATACATATTTGTATATATGTATATGTAGTCGGTAGATGGACTTATGATTATCTCTCTGTATTAAATTTTATTGATGAAGTTATTATTTGGAATGGGCATATGTTAGGTTTTAAACCCTAAGCTAGATTGTGAAATCTTGTATTATTCATAATGAACTATATGCGAAATTGAGATTTTTTTTGCATAGTCATTGGGTAACCCGGGTTAGGTAGATGAAATATACTACTGTAGATTGCATTCGGCCTTAGGAAATAATGTATACCAATGGGATTTTAAGGAATCATGGCAGCATTTAGTTTTAATATAAACATTACTCAGATAGGACTATGTATTGGTGTTATTTTCTATGAAATTTACATTCGAGTATGTATTATTGAAATATGTATGAATTTGCATAAACCAGATGGGAATTGGGTGTACTGTTTCCTTTGCATAATTGTATCATTTATTTGGTTTTATGTTGTAATTGTCTTATACATCCGAAACTGGTATGATACAAATGATACCCGAGATGGGAAACCAACTGTGTATTATTATATGTTTTATGGAACCATACCCGCATTGGATTAAAGGCGACTGTGTTTCATTTATTTACTCTTTTGAATTGTATTCATTGGCCAACTTGAATGATAGTTTGGAAGTAAATAGTTAAATATTTTAGATGAATAATGAAGTATTGGAGTTTGATTTATATAATTCTATGTAATTATTTATCATGGCATTTGAATTTATCAGTTTATTAGAAAAAGGTTATGGGACCTTTGTATGTAAGTTGACTGTATACTTTACGTATATAGTATACTATAAGGCAAATGACTGTGTATGTCAACTTTATAGTATGTTGCATAAATGAAGTATGTATAATGTAATTATATGTATGCATTTATATAGAAATATCTATTATACATACAACTATGATATAATGGTTATATATTATAACAATGAAAAATGGATGCTTGTTTATAGTTGGTTGTATGAAAGTATGAGATATGTTAAATATAAATCATTCAATGTATTTATGAGGTTAAATATAGAACATAATAGTATGTTATGGACTAGCTATTGTTATATGTGGAATATGAGCAATTTAATTGCAAGGGTTATGATATTATTTCATGGATAAATACTATTATAAGTTACTTAATGGATAAAGCAACCAGCGGTTTAGATATTCATTCTTAGATGGTGTGTTATATTGAAGATTGTTTTTGTATTTTGTTAATTATTTATAATAACTAGATACTTAGATTTCATTCACTTCATTTGATGGACTAAATGAATGTATGTGATATTTCTATATTTAGCACAGTTTTGATTAGCTAAAGTGAAATATGATGAATGAATCTATCGATTTTTATATTATTATTTATTTTATAGAATCTCACATTCATGACCCTAATTAAGTAGTGGAAGGAGTCTATTGGCTTAATTAGTGCCATCAATGCAAGATAAGGGGTAATCCAATCAAGTGGTGTGTATGAATATGACCAATCCTATAGATCATTTATTATTGAAAACTTTGTCCAAAGTAATGTTTGATAAACATTATCATTGTTAGGAACCCCTCCAAGGAAGCACAATTGATTACCTTTCTTATAAGCAATTAAACACAGAATTAAACCAGAATGATTAAGTAACTAGAAACTTGAAACAACAAAGAATTTGAGAGACAATACACAATCTTGTATTAAATAATCTTCAGAAGAAAATACAATAAAGAAGATGCCACTTCTTCTTCCACCTCTAAGGCTTGCCACACCTCAAGGACTTCTTCCCTCTCTCTCTTGCTCAACCATAACCAACTCAACAACCTGAGTTGTTATCCCCTCTTTGAATGCTTCAGCTGATCTCTTTGACCTTACACCTTGCAGATCTCCTTGACCTTGCTTTCTTGCTTCAATGCTTTACTTGCCTTAATTACAATACATGCCTCATGGGTCTTTAATTAGGATCCCATGCATACAATAATTAGACCTCTAATTACAATAATTAGAAACACAGACTCAAGACTTAAATTAGTCTTCAACATGCAACACTCTCAGACCTCTTAAAATTAGATGAGTCTAATTCTGGAAATGCATTCTGGAAACACATGTAACTGCATGCACATGCACAGGTGACCAACATCGGTTGCTGTCGGTCTGCTCTTGATCGATGTCGGTCGATCCTTGGTCCCTGCCTGACTGACATCAGGAATAATGCCTATGCTGGTTACTGACTAAACTCAACAACTCCCTGATTAGCATCTTGGTGAAGCTTTTAGCTCCATAAATTAACAATCTCCCACTTGGAGATAAACAACTGCACCTATACAACAACCTCCACTAACCATCTCAAGCACCTCCATCTTCAAACTCAATCTTGAAAACCAACCACCACACATCCTATGATGCTACACCTGTCATCCAAGTAACTTGCCACATCTGAACCTACAACTCCATGTAGTGAAGACCTTGACCCTGCATAGCATGTGCACCTACTGTTGGTCCCTCTCAAATACCTGAGAATCCATTGAACTGCACTCTAGCACTCCTTTTTTGAATTGGCTCCAAACTCTCTGACAACTCCCACTACTTGGGAAAACTTAGGTCTACTAGACCTCATGTGATTTCGAACACTGTTCTAAGCTCAGCTTGAACTGTCCAGCCCTTAGTGTACTTACCGGTTCTATACCTACACCTTCTTCACATCAGCTCCCACTGGAGACAAAATTAACCTATGATCTTCAATGTCTCTCATGCCAAAAGAATTTTGCTACTCCCAAATTCTTCATGACACCCATTTGAACTAACTTGACCTTTAGCTCAGAAACTCCCTGTATATGTAACCCTACAACAAGCAACACAATACAGTAACAAGATAATGTAGCTAATATTATCCAACCTGGTAAAAGAAAACACAATGGTTAAACCTCCATTGTCTTGCAGCATGCTCAAGACCATATACTCTAGCCTTCTGTCTCACGTGTCCATCCACTCTCTTCTCTAACTTGGGAATCCATTCCTCTATCAGTGCTTTCTTCCAGCTGACAACTCCACCAACAAACACTTGTTTGGTTCTTCTCCAAGGACTCACACTCCTCATCCATGCCTAGCTCTCATTATTTCCTGGATTATACCTGCATTGCCTCTTCACATCTTCCTGGTTCTTGACCATCAGTAAGCAACAAGTAATATAAAGAAGGTGAACAATGAATATGAGGTTCACTTACCCTTTCTAACCTCCATATGGGTGTTTGAGACTCCTTGACAGCTTGCTATCCGCCCAACATCCGTTCTAGTGACCGATCTCGGCCATCTCCTAGTCTGCACCCGATCGATGTTGGCTCCCTGCACTGACCCTGACTACCGATGTCATTTCCTTGGCCGACGCTGGTGTCCCTTCTACCGATGTTAGTTCTTATCTGACCGATGTCGGTCTTCTCCTGCCTGACACTACCGACCCTACTGGTCTGCACATGATCGATGTTGGTACCTGCCTGACCGATGTCAGTTCCAAGTGACCGACGTCGATAACTGTGTGTTCCTGTAAGTGATGACTTCTTTATTTGTGAGCTCATCTTGGAACAAAACCCTATCCATACTACCTTGCTCAGAATTATTCAGCCCCTGTGACTGATTTATGTCCATCATCTCTTCCATAAACACCAAGGCTTCCCTGTTCTTGTCAAAAGCATCAAATTTCCTTTTCCTACAATGAACTCGATCTATGCCTTCTGAATCTAAACTCATACCCTTTGAATCAAGAATGTCCATTCCCTTCTTATTCATGTGACCAAGCCTATTAAGCCACATCTTTGAATCTACAGCTAAAGTAGATAAACTAGAAGTAGAATCAGTAATACAAGTAGATAGATAAATAGTACCTACTTTCTTACCTCTTGCTAAAATAAGTGCACCCTTGGTAACCTTCCAAGAATCTGCTGTGAGGGATACTGTGCATCCCTCATCACCCAACCTTCCTATAGAAACCAAACTATGCTTCAAGACTGGGAAATGCATAACCTCCTTTAATACCCATGTGTTGTCTGTTTGCAATTCCAGCTGCACTTTCCCTTTGCCAACCATTTGACAAGGCGTACCATCCCCTAAATAAAGCTCTCCAAAGTCTCCCTAGACATACTCATGGAACAAATCTCTATTTGGGGTTGCATGAAAAAAAGAACCAGAATCTAAAACCCATGATTCTAAGTGACTATCCAAAAAAAGTATGAGAGCATCTTGTGCCACAATACCTGCATCTTTTACCTCTTCATTACCTTCATGTTGATTTTCTTTATCCTTCAAGCAACACTCTTTCTTTGTGTGTCCTCTCTTTCCACAAAACCAACAGGTGATACCTCCATTTATGGATCTCCTTCCCATCTTTGACCTTGATTTCCCTTGCTCAACCTTCTCTCTTTGCCTTCCCCTGCTTTCTGCACTTAGAGCAATCCCTGATGATGATTCACCTATGCTTTTCCTATGTATTTTTTCATTCAAGATTACACCAACCACATCATCAACTTTTAATATTTTAGAAGCAGACACAGTATTACTTACTGCCATTACCAAACTATCCCAACTTTCAAGTAAAGAGCATTTAATTAAGAGAGCCTTTCTTCATCATCAAAAATAATATTGATTGAAGCTAACTAGTTTACTAAACCATGGAAATCACTAAGATGAGTATGTACCGATCCACCTTCCTGCATTTGCAAAGTAAATAACTGCTTCATAAGAAATACCTTATTTGAAGCTGAGGGCTTTTCATATAAATTTCCCAAAGATTCTATCAACTCTTCCGTTGTCTTACACTGTGATAAGTTGGAAATCACAGACGATGCAAGGCTCAACCTTATGGATCCCAGAGCCTTCTGATCAAGAACCCCCCATTCTTCATCCTTCATATCTTTGGGCTTGCATGTAGCCCCACCGAACGGTAAGTACAAATCTTTTTGATACAAATAATCTTCTATCTATATATATATATATGTAGATAGAAGATTATTTGTATCAAAAAGATAACCTTTAGAGTGGAACTTATATTATCATTGATTATAACAAGAAAAAATATTTTTAGTTATCTAGATTGAGTGGAGAATGTATCGTAGCTTACTTTCTTCTGCCATTGCTGTACTCCCACTCAATCAGAAACCCCTGAGAATGACCTATAATCAAATAATAACCTGCTCCCTGCAACCGTGGCCCTGATACCAATTGTTAGGAACCCCTCCAAAGAAGCACAATTGATTACCTTTCTTATAAGCAATTAAACACAAAATTGAACTAGAATGATTAAGTAACTAGAAACTTGAAACAACAAAGAATTTGAGAGACAATACACAATCTTGTATTAAATAATCTTCAGAAGAAAATACAATAAAGAAGATGCCACTTCTTCTTCCACCTCTAAGGCTTGCCACACCTCAAGGACTTCTTCCCTCTCTCTCTTGCTCAACCACAACCAACTCAACAACTTGAGTTGTTATCTCCTCCTTGAATGCTTCAGTTGATCTCCTTGACCTTACACCTTGCAGATCTCCTTGACCTTGCTTTCTTGCTTCAATGCTTTACTTGCCTTAATTACAATACATGCCTCATGGGTCTTTAAATAGGATCCCATGCATATAATAATTAGACCTCTAATTACAATAATTAGAAACACAGACTCAAGACTTAAATTAGTCTTCAACATGCAAACACTCTTAGACCTCTTAAAATTAGACGAGTCTAATTCTGGAAACGCGTTCTGAAAACACATGCAACTGCATGCACACGCATAGGTGACCGATGTCAGTTGCTGTCGATCTGCTCCTCACCGAAGTTAGCTGATCCCTGGTCCCTACCTGACCGACGTTGACAATACTGCCTATGCCGGTTACTGACTAAACTCAACAACTCCCTGATTAACATCTTGGTGAAGCTTTTAGCTCCACAACTTAACAATCATTTCATATGTTGATATAGTTTTGATATTTGTGTGATATCATATTAGAACAAATTTATTTATGGTAGACATTATGCATTAGATATATTCTACACACGGGTTCTAGTTTGTTACTCTAGATTCCCACATCGTCATTATCTACCCATCTATGGAGGGAGGGCCATCCCTTTATCTAGAAGATAGTGTGGGCAATCTATGGTCTGTGGTTGGTGTGGAAAAGGACTTGAATGATGTTATTTCTCCTAACTAGAGTACTATACTTGAGACTACACTTGATATTACATATTGATACTTGAGTCATGAAGACTCTTGAGTCATGGAGACTTTGCTCAGAGGAGCTTTGTATTATGTTTTATAATATGATATATTTTTGTGTTATTGAAATTGTAAAATTTATGCATTGTAATTCCTACAGTAGAGGTTATAATATTGTATCAATTGTGGCTAAAATTTTAATATATCATTGATGTTGAAATGAAATAATTATGGTTATTCAATATTATTCATAATTTTTATATATATTCATGGTAATCCTTAGCTAAGTGGATTTGCTATAACCTTAAGTGTTAACTAAATTAATGTAGGTAGTTAAAGATCATTAGTTAGGATTTTTTGTGGTGAAATCTATATGTTGAATATATGTATTTAAATTAAAAAAAAAATATTGAAATATTTTGGTAAAACCCAATGAGTTTATTACAATTGGTACTGTTAGGAACCCACATAAGCACAATTGTTTACCATATACAAGTAACTTAAGATGCAAAATTAACCAGAAGTAACAAGTAACTAGAAATCAAAAACAAAACAGAATATGAGAGACAATACCCAATTGTATTAATACTCATCCAGAAAATATTATAATAAAGAAGATGCCACTTCTTCTTCACACCTCTCAGAGGCTTCCCACACCTCAAGTGTACAGTAATTCTTTCCTCAAAGCTCTCTCTCTTACGGTCCCAACACACAACTCAAATATAGAGTTGGTGTTCACCTCCAACCAGTTAGTATCCACTACTGCCAGTACACCAGTGCTCCACGCACTCCACAAGTGTTTCACACACTCCAAGTACTCAACATACTTCAACTAGATCTCCCCTGAACTTGCAACAACTTGCAACTCAAGCGATCTTATTTATGGAAGGATCTACCTTGCCTTCCTCTTTGCTCTCTTTCTGAGTACACACTGTACTCCAAGTAGATCCTACCTGATCTTGCTCCCTGTTGTGTTGTTGTCACTTTGATCCTGCTGCCACCTGCAGATCAATTTGGTTCTGCACACCTGCAAACCTAGAATTTGCACACACATACACCTGCAGATCAATGATCTTACTTACCATGCAGATCTCCTAACGTAGCCATGCACACCTGCTAACCAAGATCATACATACATGAAGAACCCTTCTGATTCTCCAAACTAGTACCCACACTTGGGCACTGTGGCACTAGGAGGAACACACCATGCTCTCTTCAATCTGAAGGAGCTTATTTTGCTCTCTTACTCTCTAGCACTGATTACAATACAACCCATGAGTCTATTATATAGATCTCATGCAACAATAATTAGACACCTAATTACAATAATTAAATCCATAGCTTCAAGTCTTAAATTGGCTCTCAACATGCAAACACCCAGTTCGTTAACTAATTGTCTGTGAAACTGGCAGTTTTGAACCGCACAGGCGACTGACGTCGGTTCCTATCTGGCTGGAGGTGACCGACATCAGCAGACCAATGACCGACGTCAGTTGCTCTTCTATCTGCACCTTACCGACATCGGTTGACCTGACCGATGCTGGTGTTTGTGACACTCAACAACCTCCTCCCCTATTTGCATTAGTGAAACTTTTAGCTCCACAACTTAACAATCTCTCACTTGGAGATAAACAACTGCACTATACCTGTACCTGTACACCATCTAATCTATTTCTTGGATTGTATCCCTCTTCAAGCTCAACCTTGAAGACCAACCACCACACAACCTGTGGTGCACCTCCTATCATCCGAGTAACCTACCACATCCGAACCTACAAACCCATGTAGTGAAGTCTTGACCCTGCATAGCATGAATCCCTACTGCTGGTCCCTCTCAAATACCTAAGAACCCACTTCCCTGAATTGGCTCCTAACTCTTTGACAGCTCCCACTACTAGGGAAACTCAGGTCTATACCATACCTCATGTGATTTCAGACACTGAACTGTCCAACCCTTGGTGTGCTCCAGTTTTGCATCCTGCATATTGAACCTTGCCAACACTTGATTCACATCAGCTCCCACTGGAGACAAAATCAACCTATGATCTTCCATGTCTCTCATGCCAAAGAATTTTGCTGCTCTAAATTCCTCATGACATGCCACTGAACTAACCTTACCCTTAGCTCAACAAAACCCTGTATGTTTGAATCTGCTAGCTAGCATACCATCCACATACAGTAATAAGATAATGTAGCTATCATCATCCACCTGGTAAGACAAACACAATGGTTACACTGATATTGACTAAAGCCCTACTTTGTCATCCACTTGTCAAAACCTGTACCACTGTCCTGCGGGTTCCTCAAGACCATATGACTTGGCCTTCTGTCTCACGTATCCATTCTCTCTATTCTTTAACTAAGGTATCCATTCATCTCTTAGTGCTTTCTTCTGGCTGGCAACCCTACCAAATCTCCCATTTAGTTTTGCATCCTCATCATGCCATGCTCCCACTATTTTCTAGATCCTTCCTGCTCTGCAGTGAGCAACGAGTATAAAGAAGAGGAATAATGAATTTGAGGCTTACTTACACTTTTAGTCCTCCCCATGGGCATTTGAGACTCCTTGACAACTTGCTATCCACCCAAAATCCATTACAGTGATCGACCTCGGTCACCACACAGTCTACATCCGACCGATGTCAGTTCCATGCGCCTGTCTTGACTACCGACCCCACTAACGTCAGTGTCTACCTGATGCTGACATCGATCCTCCTGATTGACGTCAGTCTTACTATCACTGACATCAGTCCTCCTGATCGACGTCAGTCTTACCCTACCTGACACCACCGGCTCCGATCTACACATGACCAACATTGGCACCTATCTGTTTGACGCTGGTTCCTCCTAACTGATGTTGGTACCTATGTTCACTTGTGAGTGATGACTTTTTACCCACAAGCTTTCTTTGAATCAAATCCCTGTCTAAACTACTCTGCTCAGAGTTAATCAACCTTCTCCACTGATTTCTGTCTGCCATCTACTCCATAAACACCAAGGCTTTCTAGTTCTTAAGTCTGTCAAAAACATCCGACTTCCTCTTAAGAATATGCATCTCTTTCTTGTTCATGTGACTAAGCCTACAAAGCCATGTCTCCACAACAGAAGAAGAATCAGTAATATAAGTAGATAGATAAAGGATACCTACTTTCTTACCACCAGCTAATTCAAGTGCATCCGTTGTGAGAGTTTCTGTGCATCTCTCTTCACTTAAATTTCTTGAAGAAATTAGCCATAACTTCAAGACTGGGACCTGCATGACCTCTTTCAACACCCATGTGTTGGCCACCTACAATTTCAACTTCACTTTCCCTTTGCCAATTCTTTGGCAAGGCACACCAGCCCCTAAATAAATCTTTCCAAAGTCTCCAAAGACCTTAACATGGAAAAATACTCTATTTCAGACTGCATGGAAAAAGGCAACATAATCTATAAGACAAGATTCTACTTTATCCAAGAAACCTCTTAGAACATCTTGTGCAACAACGCCTACAACATCTGCTTCTTTAGTTCCTTCATGCTGATCTTCTACCAACCAACAATTTCTCTTTACTTGCTCTTTCTTTCCATAGGACCGTAATTGACCATTCGTGCTTTTCAATTCCTCCATTCTTAGCTTACTTTCTTCTGCCGTTGCTATACTCCCACTCAATCAGAAACCCCTAAGAATGACCTGTAACCAAACACAAATCTGCTCCCTGCAACCTTAGCTCTGATACCAACTGTTAGGAACCCATGGAAGCACAATTGATTACCATATACAAGCAACTTAAGATGCGGAATTAACCAGAAGTAACAAGTAACTAGAAATAAAAAACAACACATAATATGAGAGACAATACCCAATTGTATTAATACTCATCCAGAAAAGAATACAATAAAGAAGATGCCACTTCTTCTTCACACCTCTCAGAGGCTTCCCACACCTCAAGTGTACAATAATTCTTTCCTCAAAGCTCTCTCTCTTATGGTCCCAACACACAACTCAAACATAGAGTTGGTGTTCACTCTAACTAGTCAGTATCCACTACTGCCAATACACCAGTGCTCCATGCCCACAAGTGCTCCACGCACTCCAAGTACTCAACGTACTTCAAGTAGATCTCCCCTGAACTTGTAACAACCTGAAACTCAAACGATCTTACTTATGAAAGGATCTACCTTGCCTTCTTCTTTGCTCTCTTTCTGAGTACACACTGTACTCCAAGTAGATCCTGCCTGATCTTGCTCCCTGTTGTGTTTCTATCACTTTGATCCTACTGCCACCTGCAGATTAATCTGGTTCTGCACACCTACAAACTTAGACCTTGCACACACATACACCTGCAGATCAATGATCTTACTTACATTGCAGATCTCCTAACGTAGCCATACACACCTACTGACCAAGATCATACATACATGAAGAACCCTTCTGATTCTCCAAACTAGTACCCACACTTGGCACTGTGGCACTAGGAGGAACACACCATGCTCTCTTCAATCTGAAGGAGCTTATTTTTCTCTCTTACTCTCTGGCACTAATTACAATACAACCCATGAGTCTATTATATAGATCTCATGTAAACAATAATTAGACACCTAATTACAATAATTAGATTTGCAGCTTCAAGTCTTAAATTGGCTCTCAACATGCAAACACCTGGTTCATTAACTAACTGTCTGTGAAACTGGTAGTTTTGAACCGCACAGGCGATCGACATCGGTCCCTGTCTACCTGGAGGTGACCGACATCGGTCGACCAATGACTGACGTTGGTTGCTCTTCTGTCTGCACCTTGCCGACGTCGATTGGCCTGACTGACGCCGGTGTCTGTGACACTCAACAACCTCCTCCCCTATTTGCATCAGTGAAGCTTTTAGCTCCACAACCTAACAGGTACAATTGTTCAAACTAATTCACCATGTCCTATGATTAATTTTGATGATAGTGAGATAGTAGATGATGATTCTAGTTTTCATGTTTTATGTATACAAGCTTAAATTGATCAACAACCCATTCATAGTGTGATAGTTGATAATAGATCAAGTGAAAATGTGTGCATAATGACATTCATTCCTTCATTAGATTACACACAACATGATATACAAGAAAATTCAAAAAGTGTCAAGACATTTAATGGGAAACAAGAAACCACTTTAGGACACATTGTGTTGCCTCTTACGGTGAGTCCTACCATACTATATACTCATTTTATTGTTTTTTCACAAAACGTGGTCTTTAACATGATATTGGGGTGCCCTTTGTTATAAAATCTCTTTATTGTACCTTATACAATACATAGATGCCTAAAGTACATTTGTTACTAGTACGTTGTTAAAATTTTAAGGATTACATATGAGTACCCTCTACAGTCTATGACACTTCCTCCTTCCCATCCACCACCACAATTGATTAGTACATATATATATATATATAAGAATAAAACACATTTTAAGTTGTTACCCCTAAGCAAAAGACTTCTATTCAACCAATTCAAAAAAAGGTGCAAAAGTCTCAAAAGCAACAAATGTAAAAGTAAGCTTATCAGAAAAGGGTGCCTCATTCTCAACAAGTAAAATTACACATATCTCCTTCTACATTGATGATATATATAGATCAAAATAATACTGAAAAGGCAAAACATTTGGCACAATCTCCTATTAGTCCTGATTAGATCTTGTATCATTTTACATCTCCTAGAGCTATTCCTCTTATATAGAATTACAAGTAGTGATCTAGATAGTTTTATTATAACACATGATGTATTTTTTGGTTATGATACATGCACATATAGAAAATTTCATCCATAAAATGTCATTAATTTACCACTTAATATAGATTCTTAAATTCCATATTGATGAGATCATTAGTTAGCTCGTTGCATTTCCAAATATTCTTAAAAAAGGTCAAAAACATGCAAATAATTAAAAAACCAAAAATCTAATTGTATATATGTTATTGACTATTACATCACATTATTATAATAATCACACATGTGATCGATTAAATCAATTCTTTTAGGTCCTCGTTAGCCTCTTAGCTCTTCTTTTTCACCTTTCCAAATCTAAATTATCCAAAATAGTTGTCAATTTTGCCATATCCTACCATCTATATCCATGTTGTCACACTCTATACTGATAAAATTATATTTTCTATCAAGGATAAAATTAACTAGTAAGGGAGAGAATCAATTTCCATTACTATCCTCAGTTGGTTGATCCTATCCTATGCAAATTTTAACCCATAAATCAAAATTTGAGCACATAGAGCCTTAATATTATGAAATTTCAAATATTCTACTCAGTTTTCATACAAAAACCAATACTTATTCATGCTAAATATTTATATTCTTGTGTTATATTGATCATACATACTAACAACAAGTGTACTTTTGATGAAACAAGGATGTACAATCAGTTCGTTACATACTCATTTAGTCTCCTATAGGTTTTTCAAAGTTACAACTCACATATATACTAGGGGTATCTTACTCATACATGGCCATTGCATCATTCACAATGCATACTTCCTATTGAAACATGTTGAGGATTATTTATATCCCTATTCTTTCTTGTACTTTCAAACCCTTGCCTATCATTAGTTTCATTTGCTTCTAGTTTCAATTTTAAAAATTACAAAAACATTCAAAATATTAAAAATTCAAAATCAGGATCTAAGCATGCTTAGACTTCTATTTTACATCACCGTCATATGTTATTTATATCATGATTAATAGATAGCATATAATTTTTCTATCACACTTGCATTTCACTAGTATTCATGAGATTTATGCAGGACATACAAATCTTACAAGGACTAAGATGTTGGACTTGATTTACCCAATAGCCTTGCTAAATTTGGGCCATCATTTCCATATGCTATTATATATACAGGTGTGATCATTCTATGACTCTTATAATGTTGAGCTATATACTAGTTACAAATGTCTTACTAACATCTCTATATTACAACTATGTACATAGATATGCTATTTTATAGGATACAATCACATTACATATACATTATTTAGACTATTTTCTAATTATATGTTCTATTCATTTTATTACTTATATGTAATAAAATAGATATTTGTTTTTTAATCATGTATGGCTAATGGCCCTTGTGTGCAACTTATTAAACATCTCTACGAGATATTTGCTTGTTTTGTGAGACATTTAAACACATCCATTACTTGCAAATGTTGACCCTTTATTTTTTGTAATTTTGAATATTTTCCTTTTTTGTGACATCATTCATGTCCTTTGTGTATTAATTTTGGCCTTGTATGTGCAATATTTGTTCATGCCACATTTGAACATGTCCCTTGTATATGGGCTTCAGCCTTATTGTATGACATTGTGATTGTTGTGTTTGTGTGCTTGTTGAAATTTTTAAGTTTGTCGAGTGCCATGATCCATATCATGCATTAACTAATGCACATGATACTAACTTAAAATTTTATTGATATAAGTTTCATGGATACATTTATATAGGCCTTGTCTCATATGCTACGTACATAATTCAAAAGGTACAAATCTTACTATGTTGACATGCTTTTCACATATGCTACATTATTCAATGATTACATCTTGCTACACATGATACAATTAACTTTTTGTTTTGATATGGGTGACTTTTAAGAAATAATTCCGTCATATCAAAATGGAGGCATTTTAGTGGTATTTTCATACATGAGATAAGCCTTCACAAAGCAAAAGTCAGTTTTTAGTATAGAATACAGATTCAAAGTTTTATAATGGTTCAAAATTTGATCATTGGCACATATTATGAAAACATATGCCATGCATATGCACTAACATTTTAGGAACAAAGTACAAATTGATATAATTTTGGATGCATAATAAAGATTTGTTCACAAGTTTCAAATAAAAATTTATAGATTTGCATGTCCATATAGCTACATATTCTACATTTATTAATGAAAACATGATAAAAATTCATGAATATTGTGATTATTTTTCAAAGCTTAGGGGGAATGATACAAATTCATGTCATATTTTTCAATATTAATTTTTATATGTGGACATGGTAGGAGCATGAGAGTTATCCCTTCTCTTTTGATCACGTATTCAGGAATAAAGGAATAAAGTGACAATTGAATCTACAGGCCATTTGCAATGGTTGATTTAGTTAATGTGCATCATCATAACTTAGAGGTTCAATGGCATCTTTCATTATGTTTGAAAATTCATTATGGATCTCAACTTATTTCATATTTTGGGGTTACAAAGAACAACATAATAAATTTAGGTTTTTGCATCCCTTAACGGGTTTTATTTTCTATGCAAGTTTAATACAAGTTGGGGATAGATCACCCTCAAATTCTCTAAGTGATTCATTGGAAGCATCAATTCTATAATGCTTTATGGGAACATCAATTCTATAATGCTTCACGGAAACATCATCTCCAAGCAAAGTCATAAGAGATTGCATTGGTTTCACGCATACAAGTTTAATATTTCCTTGTTCTTTTCAATTTATTCAAATTCAAGTTACATTTCAATTTTTAGTTTAACATATGAGAATTAACTATCTTTACATCATTTCAATATTTTCCATGAAATGTTTTACATGATTTGGAGCTTCTCTCAAAGGTAAAGTGTGTTGTACACACTCAGGTACTTTTTCTTTTTTACTATAGAAATTTAATTTTTAGACTAAATGGGGGAAAAATGTAGTCACTAAAATTTGGTTACAAATACTTGATTATGTCATTTTTGACCCTATTTCACTTTAATTGAATTATGCACTTAATATTGACCTATTTTGCCACCTCACCCTATCCTAAGCACCTATTTCAACCTACTTTTATAGATTTTCATATAACACCTATAGAACCATTATAAATGATAAAAACACCACTAAGAATTAGTATGGACAAGTCTGAACCCAAAACACACACATTTCCCTAAAGGACAAGAATATCTAATAGGGGAAAATAGTGGCAGATGTTATTGTCCCCTATGAGACATTCCTGTCCTTAACCCTTTAATAGTTAGATTTCTAATTTAACCCCCCCTTCTTGCGTGATTCATGTTTTTTGGATTCTTAGTTTGTGGTTTCCCATTTTGAATTGATATAAAGGCAAATTTAATTCACTTATTACACCACTTGGCAATTTCAATACATAGGCATATTTATACTACACATTGAGCAAAGCTTCCATATTCTTCCCAGTTCTGATTCTAAGCATTTCATGTAGTCCTTGGCCAAGTAAAAATCTTATTTTATCCAAGCCAAAACAAAGCATGATCAAGTATTCAATCCATCTTTAGATGCATTCATATAGTCAAAAGAGCACAATTGCATAAAGCACTCTAAGTGGGAGAATTATATGGTCTTGAATTCTCTCTTCAAATTATTGGATACGTAGGCAAAATTCAATCATCACAAGGGAAATTGGGGCCAACTCAACCCATTACATTCTCCCCTTTTTTTTTATAGGTTTTCAATCATTGTAAGCCCTATTAGGATTTTAACTTTGAATAAGTTATTTGCAGGTCTTCTGCACACATCTGAAGGTTGAATCTTTGCATACAAAACTAAATTTAGTTATCGCACTTAATTATGACTAGAGTTTGTGATTTTCATCAAAATACATGATAAAATAGTTGGGGAATATATTGGTATTTGATCCTATCTTGAGCTGGATAATCATGTCCTTTTCTAGCTCCAGTTCTAGATTTTGGGTACTTGCATATCTAGTCCTTGTTTGTTAGTTTCAATATTCTGTTAGCTTCCAATAGTCAGATCTCAAATGTAAAAAATTAAGTTTGTCATTTCATTTCATATTTAGTATTTTTTTAATCAATTTTACTTTATCAGATTTAGTCTTTTACTTTCATTTTGCTTGTCAAAAAATCATTTACAATATTATGTTATATTCTAATCAATTTATTTAAATTATGATTAATTCACCTCTTAGTTCAAAAATTTTAATTTTTTTTTTTATAAAGAGTCTGGAAGAACCATTCAAATATCTAATTAGCTTATATTTATCACAATACATTGAATGTTTAAATGATTTCCTTTCATTTTTTAATAATTAGAAAAGTTAATTCAATTGATAATTGGATTATTACTATCGTTATGCATTGAATACTTAAATAATTTCATTTCATTTTGAAATAGTTATTAAATCTAAATCAATTATAATTATATTATCATTGTCATAATGCATTGAATAATTAAATGATTATATTTCTTCTTTAAATGCATATAAAAGTTAATTTATATGATAAGGAACTCATTATACTAATATATGTAATTGTTGCTTTTGACAAAAGAATCATGCTTGGTTGCTCATTTTATAGTAGGATAAAAAATCATGTGCTCCATATGTTGAAAATGACATAACTTAAATGCTTCCATTTAATGATAAGGTTGATTAATATGCTTGGTTCACTTTATTTGATAAAAGATTCTAATAGTATGCTTATGTGCTCTATGTACTTCATTCAATGGGAATCTCAATTACTATGCTCAGTGTATTTAATTTCATCTAGGAATTAGTTGCATACTTTTTTCATGATAGAACAGTTATTTTAGTCCATTTAATTTAAATGTATGAATACTTTCATAGGCATAAATGTTTCATGTGCCTCGTTTAATACTAGGATAAAATAACATGCTTCATATGCTACCATGTTATTGGACGCATTTGATAAATTGATCACGCTTAGCTAAAGAGGATAATATGTCCTTAAGTGGATAAGATGATTATTATGCTAACAAGTTTGGTTATAACATTTTATAAATGAATCATGCCTAGTTGTTCATTGATAAATGCAATCAATGTGCTTTATTTGATAAGGTTAGAGTTATGCTAAAATGCAATTTGTTGCAAATAGTAAAATGATAGTCCTTATTTATAGAGGACCATATGTGCTTATTTTTTAAAAAAATGAATAAAGGTAAGTCATGTTGAAATTAATCTCACATGATGGTAAAAGTAATTAGTGCTTAGATTTTTTTCATTTATTAAGTAGAGCATGTTGAGTTAGAATGTTTTCATCAGATCACTAGAATAATTTATGCTTATAATTATTCCAACTTGAAAGTGTGGCATGCATGCATATAATTAGCAAGTGTAGTAAGTTGTTCTTATAATATTTCTAATTCGAAAAGCATGGCACTTATTCTTATAATTGGCAATTGTAGCAAATTGTGCTTATAATAATTTTAATTGGCAAGTGTATCAAAGTTGTGCTTATAATACTTCCAATTGATAAGTGTGAAAAAGTGTGATTATAATACTTGCATTTGACTAAGTATAGTGAAGTTTTACTTTTATTAATTGATGTAATGAAATGATGCTTTCATTGGACTAAGCATAACTAAGATATGATTATAATACATACGATTGACAAGTGTATCAAACTTGTGATTATAATACCTCTAATCCATAAATGTGTGTAGTCACATAAAATTAATCACTAAATTCTTGATAATGTTTATTCTTGGCATCCTTACCCCTACTTTATCCAATTGCCCTTTTGCTAACTCACAATAAATAATAGAGCCTTAAATGTATTATAAACACTATAAATATCACATAGACATCCCTATTACATTCATTCATATTCAGTCCACAGGATCTTATTAGACCTATCCCAATAGTCTCTGGTCTTTTAGGATAAGTCTACACTAGTTATACAGGTCTATACTACGACCTTGTCTCTTGTACTACAATGGTTACTTTTTCAAATGAGATGTTTCACAATGACTCACTTGCACATTTTTAAAGTCATTCAACTAAATTATTGTAAATATTCTCTTATAAAATCACATCAAGGATACTCATTATTCCCCCACTAGATTTCTTTAGCAAAAGCACTGCACCCTGAGCAAAATAACACTATTTATTCCTATTTCAATTCTACAAAATTCTAATAGTCAATAACCAAGTCTAAATATTGTTTATTATAGGTTAAGGGCATCTCTTGTCAAAAATTTCAATTAATCATCCAAGTCATTCTAGTCGCATAATCATGGATCACACAAGCACTCTATGAGGGAGAAATACATCATCATGAGGCTCATTTGGGCTATGTATGTAACGCTCACTTAAATGGGGTTTTTGAGGTGAGCTTAGCTATTCCCCTTACCCATTGTCCCTTTTGTTAGATTTGATTTCTATCTTATTTCTTGTGCAAGATCTAGGGTTTCAGTATTTGTAGGTCTTTCACTTGATAACACAAAACACATGGCTCAATAATCAACCTTTGCAGCGTATCGCATAGGCCCAGATTGACACATTATGAATATATTCACTCATGATGCAACCATCATAGCCAAGCAAGGCTATAATGTGATCCTATTTGCATTTTATGGACTTCTTTTAGCAGTCTATGAATTACTATTTTCTGACATGACATTGTTTTTAGGTTATTTCACATAGTTTGCACTTACAGACAATCCACACAGTTGGTAAGAACCTAGAACAATAAATATGCTCTGATACCAACTGTTAGGAACCTAAAACAATATATATGCTCTGATACCAACTGTTAGGTGACCCCTTATCCAATGGAAGCACAATTGATTACTTTCTTATAAGCAATTAAACACGGAATTATACCAGAATGATAAAGTAACTAGAAACTTGAGACATCAAAGAATTTGAGAGACAATACACACTCTTGTATTAAATATTACTAGAAGAAAATACAATAAGGAAGATGCCACTTCTTCCTCCACCTCAAAGGCTTGCCACACCTCAAGACCTTCTTCCCTCTCTCTCTTGCTCAACCTTAACAACTCTAAAGCCTGAGTTATTATCCCTCCTTGAATGCTTTAGCTGATCTCCTTGACCTTACACCTGTAGATCTCCTTGACCTTGCTTGCTTTAATGCTTTTACTTGCCTTCTTGATAATTACAATACATGCCTTATGGGTCTTTAAATAGGATCCCATGCTTACAAAAATAGAACTCTAACTACAATAATTAGACACACAGCTCGTGACTATAATTAGTCTTTTGACATGCAAACACTCACTTCACTTAACTGATTGTTCATCAATAGCAGTTATGGAACACACAGGCGACTGACGTCGGTCCCTGCTTGCCTGGTGCTGTCGACGTCGGCCGACTAGCTGCCATCGTTGGTTTCCTTCTACACTGCATCTGACCGACGTCGATCATGCTGTCGATGCCGGTGCTTCTGGTTCTTCAGCATCCTCTTCTTCGTGTCTGTAAATAGTTGAAGCTTTTAGCTCCACACCCTAACAATCTCCCACCTGGAGATAAATAGTTGATACTGTACCTGTACTTGTACACCATCTATTTTGTTCCCTTGGCTCTGTATCCCTCTTCAACATCACTCTTGAAGACCAACCACCACTGAACCTGTGATGCAATACCTGTCACTTATGCCAAAAGAATTTTGCTGCTCCCAAATTCTCCATGACATACTTCTGAACCAACTCTACCCTTAGCTCGGAAAACTCCCTGTATATGAAACCCTGCAACAAGTAACACAATATAGTAACAGGATAATGTAGCTAATATTATCCAACCTGGTAAAGATAAAATACAATGGTCAAACCTCCATTGTTCTGCAGCCTAATCAAGACCATATACCATAGCCTTCTGTCTCATGTGTCCATCCACTCTCTTCTCTAAAATGGGAATCCATCCCTCTATCCAGTGCTTTCTTCCAATAGACAACTCTACCAACAAATACCTATTTGGTTCTTCTCTAAGGACTCACACTCCTCATCCATGCCAAGCTCCCACTGTTTTTGGATTCTACCTGCATTGCTTCTTCCGTCTTCCTAGTTCATGACTATCAGTAAGCAATATAAAGAAGGTGAACAATGAATATGAGGTTCACATACCTTTTCTGATGTCCATATGGGTGTTTGAGACTTATTGATAGCTTGCTGTCCACCCATCATCCGTTCTAGTGACCGATCTCGGCCATCTCCCAGTCTGCTCCTGATCAATGTCGGTTCCCTGCACTGACCCTAACTGCCGATGCCATTTCCCTGGCCGACGCTGGTGTCCCCCCTATCGACGTCGGTCCTTATGACCGACGTCAAACTTCTCTTGCCCGACCTACCGACCCTGCTGGTCTGCACATGATCGATGTCGGTATCTAGATGACCGACGTCGGTCCCATGTGACCAACATCAGCATCTGTGTGTTCTTGTAAGTGATGAAATTTTCATCCGCGAGCTCTTCTTGGATCAAACCTCTATCTATACTGCATTACTTAGATTTATTCAGCCCCTGTGACTGATCTCTATCCTTCATCTCCTCCATAAACACCAAGGCTTCTTTGTTCCTGTCAAAAGCATCAAATTTCCTTTTTTTGCAATGAACTCTATCTATGCTTTCCAAATTTGAACACATACCTTTTGAATTGAGAACTTCCATTCCCTTCCTATTCATGTGACCGAGCCTATTAGACCACATCTTCGAATCTACACCAGAAGTAGAATCAATAATACAAGTAGATATATAAAGAGTATGTACTTTCTTACCTCTTGCTAAAACAAGTGCTCCCTTGGTAACCTTCCAAGAATCCGCTGTGAGGGTTATTGTGCATCCCTCATCACCCAACCTTCCTATAGAAATCAAACTCTACTTCAAAATTGGAACATGCATGACCTCTTTCAACACCCATGTGTTGTCAATCTGCAATCTCAGCTACACTTTCCCTTTGCCAACTATCTGACAAGGCGTACCATCCCCTAAATAGAGCACTCCAAAGTCTCCCTGTTTATACTCATAAAACAAATCTCTATTTGGGGATGCATGAAAAGATGAACCAGAATCTAAAATCCATGATCTTACTTGACTATCCAAAGAAAGTATGAGAGCGTCCTGTACCACAATATTTGCATCCTTTGCTTCTTTAATACCTGCATGTTGATTCTCTTTATCTCTCAACCAACACTCCTTTGTATGTCCTTTCTTTCCACAAAACCAGCAGGTAATACCTTTGGACTCGGATCTCCTTCCCAACCTTGATTTCCCTTGCCCAATCTTCTCCCTTTGCCTTCCCCTGCTTTCTGCACTTAGAGCATTCCTTGATGATTCACATGTGCTTTTCCTGCGTATTTCCTCATTCAAGATCACACTCACAACATCATCAAATTTTAAGATTTTAGAAGCAGATGCAGAATTACTTACTGCCATAACCAAACTGTCCCAACTTTCAGGCAAAGAACATAAAATCAAGAGAGCCTTTACCTCATCATCAAAAACAATATTGACTGAAGCTAATTGGTTTACCAAACCATGGAAATCACTGAGATGAGTATGTACCGATCCACCTTCCTTCATTTGCAAAGTAAATAGCTGCTTCATAAGATATACCTTATTAGAAGCCGAGGGCTTTTCATATAAATTCGCTAAGGACTTTATCAACTCTTCCATTGTCTTGCACTGTGATAAGCTGGAAATCACAGACGATGTAAGGCTCAACCTTATGGAACCTAGAGCCTTCTAATCAAGAACGTTCCATTCTTCATCCTTCATATCCGTGGGCTTGCATGCAACCCCACCCAATAGTAAGTACAAATCCTTCTGATATAGATAGTCCTCAATCTGCATCCTCCAATGTTGATAATTTTTGCCGTTAAACTTCTCCATTTCGTAGCTTACTTTCTTCTGCCATTGCTGAACTCCCACTCAATCAAAAAACCCTGTGAATGACCTATAATAAAAAACAATACCCTTTTTCCTACAAATCGTAGCTCTGATACCAACTGTTAGGAACCTAGAATAATAAATATGCTCTGATACCAACTGTTAGGAACCTAGAATAATAAATATGCTCTGATACCAACTGTTAGGTGACCCCTTATCCAATGAAAGCACAATTGATTACTTTCTTATAAGCAATTAAACACGAAATTATACCAGAATGATAAAGTAACTTGAAACTTGAGATAGCAAAGAATTTTAGAGATAATACGCACTCTTGTATTAAATATTACTAGAAGAAAATACAATAAGGAAGATGCCACTTCTTCCTCCACCTCAAAGGCTTACCACACCTCAAGACTTTCTTCCCTCTCTCTCTTGCTCAACCTTAACAACTCTAAATCCTAAGTTATTATCCCTCCTTGAATGCTTTAGCTGATCTCCTTGACCTTACACCTATAGATCTCCTTGACCTTGCTTGCTTCAATGCTTTTACTTGCCTTCTTGATAATTACAATACATGCCTTATGGGTCTTTAAATAAGATCCCATGCTTACAAAAATAGAACTCTAACTACAATAATTAGACACACAGTGACTATAATTAGTCTTTTGACATGCAAACACTCACTTCACTTAACTGACTGTTCGTCAACAACAGTTTTGGAACACACAGGTGACTGACGTCGGTCCCTGCTTGCCTAGTGCTGCCGACGTCGATCGACTAGCTACCATCACTGGTTTCCTTCTGCACTGCATCTGACCGACGTCAGTCATGCTACCGATGCCGGTGCTTCTAGTTCTTTATCATCCTCTTCTTCGTGCCTGCAAACAGTTGAAGCTTTTAGCTCCACACCCTAACAACAGTGAGATCTATCATTATTTTAAGGGACACTCTCTAAACTTAGCCTAATTTTCTAATTTTAACAAGTCACTGATTTCTATAAGTTTTGTAATTTACTATAGTATACTATATTTTAATATCAGATAAATACATATCAACATTTCTAATTTATTAGTTTAATAATAATTAGTTTAAGACATCTTAAATGAAAAGGGTTAAACATTCTGGTGAACTCACTATTTTTAGAACATTGCTTGTTATTTTTACTTTATTTTTGGGATATGAATTATTTCAAATTTTTGTAAATTCCTAATACTGAAAGAAAACAACCTTCGACTTTGGATTAAATTTGACACTGAAGAAGTTATCTTGTCACCTTGGATCTTTTCGACACATAATCTCTTTCTTTCGACCTTGGGTTGAAATTCACTTGATTTATGAAACTATTTTTTTTGCTTTTATTTTCAATTTATTTTTCATTTATTTTAAAAATTATGTTTCAACAAATTTCAAACTACTTAATGACTATCATGAAAGGCTACACATTATCTATTTATAGAAACCACAATGTGAGGGGTTCACCCTAATGCTCATAGCCACAATAAAACACTAAATGACAAAGTTTAGTTTACACATGCCTCACAATATATCAAAAGTGCTCAGGGTCCCTTGTTTACACCAATAAAAAGTCTCTTTTATTTGTTTGACTTATGGTGTACTTGAGAGGATTGTATCACCTAAAGAAGTTACTCTCATTATACCCTTGAAACTGAGGTTAGTGGGCTCCAAGCATACTTCTACACATCTATAGTTAGTGATTTGAAATATTGGGCTGACATTAATCAACAAACAATCAAGTATTTATGAGATCTTACAAGTCATTCAAACCCTTAACCAAGTAGACACACACACACACACACACACACACCTCAATGCATGTGTAGGCTAGTTTTAACTCTATTTTTTACTACCTTGGTCTTCATATGAATCAATGTAGGTAATAGGGGATTCATGCTTGGGGAAAAGGTAATGGGTTTATGTTATCCTCTCTAGTAAAAGTTGATGAAAAAAGTTGGTATGGGAGATAACTTGGCAAAAACTTGGAGTATGAAAGTAGGAGTCACTTGATGGAAATGATACCCAATGGATGAATATGATGCCATAACAAGTTAACAAACATAGTGAGAGAAGGTGAATCAATAGAAATGATTAAATTTAATCCTGAAGCAAAGTGTACGTAACTAATTTAAAAAATATTATGAAATAATCTTTTCAATCCTTGCAAGAGGGTTAGGTTTTCCTCCAATTAGAGGGTTTCCCTTCCTTAAACCAAATCAAGTTATAAGTGTGCAATATCATGTATATTATTTTTTCCATCTTACTTATGATATTGCTTATTATAGGATTTTTTTTCCCTTTGATTTGTAACAAAAAATGTTGTTATGATAACAATATATCTTTTTGATCATAAAAATTGAAAAATGTTCATATGTCATGGTTATTTAAGTTTTGCTTAATATTGGAAATAGTTGGAAATGTTCAAATAAACCTTATAAACCTTTATATAAAAACAAAAATTAATAAGTAAGTTAAAATGAATTAAAGTAGTAGTTTATTTGGTTTAAAAATTGTTTAAAATATTTTATTATTAGGAAAAATTAATATAGTGAAAAATAAAATACAATTCATTTTTCTAATTCCCGAAAAACACACAAACACAATAAACATGATTATGATCATAACAATAGAAAAATCACATAAACACAATGAACATGATAAGCAACATATAAGCACAATGAATGTAATAAGGATCATGACAAGTTCATGAGCACGATGAATGTGGTAGAAAAAATTTAAACATAATGAACATGACAAACATAATAATAACATAACAAACACATAATCATAATGAACATGATAAAAAAAATAAAAATAATATATCATAACAATCATGTACTATGGAAATCAAATTATGAATAATACAATTTTAAAATATTGGATCCTATAAAACCTGCCACTACTACATTATGTCCCTTAAATGTCAACTTTTATGTCAAAATCATGGCCTTTTTACTTGTTTTTAAAGAGTCTTAAGCAAAATCTTTGGTGATGTTATTTTACATCATATTTCTAAAAAAACATTGTAAGGTGATGCAAATTACATTAAAAAAATTTGTGTAAGACTTATCGAAAAGATATTTAATTTCTAGGATAAGAATGATTATACTTAGAATTATAAACAACGGATAAAATATATTAAAAATCACTTAGTGTTATTAAATGTAAGTATAATTTTTTAGTAAATATAATTTATAAAACAAAATTTAATAAACATTACTATCATAAATGATGTATATAGGAGAGCCATCACTTTCATCATGGAATTATTGCCATAAAATATGTAATGAAAGAATGATTATTTTTAATCATCATCATCATATTCGTCATCATTATCATTATCGTCAAAATTCTCATCATATTTGTCTTCTTCATGATATTCCTCATCACAACTCATTACCTAAAAAATACATGCAACATCAAATATCAAGAATTTTGAATTAATATAAAATATTAATTGAAACATAATAATATCAAATATTTATCTAAAAAATAAAATTATAAATGTAATTGTAGACATCAAATTTTGGTACATGATCTTTTTATGTCACATCTTTGTCACACTTTATCATACTTAGTCAATGTGTACACATTTAACTATTTTTAGTACACTTTCCCCTCATGTTGAGCCTCATATTATCTTCCATTCACTTATGTTCTCCTTACAACTTGATTTTTGTTCTCATTAGTTGAAATGATACTACCTCCATTCAATATAGAATACTTGAAAATCCATTGAGGACTATTAATTTTCCCTTATACAGCCCTAGATGTTCCCATAATTTTCAAAACACTATTTTATGCTCATTGCATAGGCCTTAGTCTACCTATGATGGTGTTTTCTTGACTTGTGAGTTCTTTGTGCCTTGATTTTTGCCTTTTATTATCCTCCAGGGTTGGTGTATGTGTAGATGTGCTCCTATAAATCCTACACACATAAATATATCCTTAGTAATTCCATCATAGAGATTTATTACAAGACAAATCACTTATGCTCATCTATCAAGTCTTATCAAGAGGTCTCTATATTTCATCAAGGAATCTGCACGTTGATTAATTTTTGCCCTCTCTATCTCGTGCCAATATCTTGTATCAAAATATGTTCATATAGAAGCATGTAGTCACTTTATATTAACTAGGGAGAGTCCCTATATTTCACTTGGGTTGGGATTAAACTCACATAGCACTAAAACTCATAGGGTCCCGATTCCAAGCATGTGGGATCTATAATTACAATTCCTCAAGAGGTTGCCGTAGCCAGCTAACTTACATACACTATTTTAAGAAACATTGTGGTGGTATAGATCAAGATCAAAAAATAAGTAAATTAGAGAGTTTTGTCCATCAATTCATATAATCAAATCCATATTCTAGATCAATATCATTCTACACAATAACCCTATAAAATATAGGGTTAGAGAGAGGGGCTGATTTTGACCAATTTTTGAAAGTTTTTGGTTTGTAAAACAATTTATGGGTTTTGTTTATCTTGTATGGACTCGTTATTCACTATTTTTATCCTTGAAAATTCCAAAGACAATTCAAAAATTAGGTATCACTCTATCCATATTCTTTGTCAAGTTTCAAATGTATAATTATCTTTTTTTAGCACATTTTAAATCTATATACATGATTGTATTTACATAGATTAGCATTGTGCAATAGTTTGAGTATTTTGTCTCATCTCAAAGATACAATATTTTACTATGCTTACAAATACTTCAAACATCTTTTCTACTAGGTCATGTCACTTGAGGATGATCTTTTAAGATCACACGTGCTTAACTGTGAGACTCATGCTACACAATGTGTTTGTATTCATCACATTACAAATCTTAACATTATCCATGAAAAAATTAAGAAAAACCCTAAACCATTTACTAAGCATAAAACTACACCTACAAAAATTCTTATGCCTTCACTTAGCGGATCACGACAATTTCTCAAACTTAAAGAAAGTCAAAGTACAACATTGAAAAGGCTACATGATAAGAACATGATTATATTACCTTTTGTTAAGTGTTATGGTTTGGTTTATGTACCACAAACATTTCATTAAAAATTAATTTTGTAAATATCATTGAATCAATGGTCATACAACAGTTAGGTGTTGTGTTTTGAAACATAAAATATAATATCTTATTAAAAATGGCAACCTTACATCCAATATATCTATTGTGAAACCAAAATTCATAAGTACACTAATTACTATTAAGTAATCTATGCAGTATGATATTTTATCTTCTAAATTATAAATTCCAACTCCTAAGGTCGAGGCACCCAATCATGACAACATGCCAATCACACTCCTTGATCATATCCTATAGAGACTTGTCTTTCCTGTGTGGAACCTTTGGTCATTAATGTTTATATGGAAGTACAAATAATACAACAAATCATGATAGATGACAAAGCTCAATTTAATATGTGTACTCTTTCTTTCCTTAAAACACTTAGATATTATATATGAAAAAGGTAACTCAAGTAAAATGTAACTCAAGTAGCACCTTTTTTAGTGGAACATGTATAAATGGTTATATTACATTGTCTATATCAATTTAATATAATATGACATATCCAACTTTATTTTATGTTATGTCATCTTTGTTTTACTATAATGTTGTATTGGGAACAACATGGTTATAAATGATGAATGCAACACTTAATAGATCACATGGGTATCCTACATTCAAATATGAAGATAATACAATTACAATCTAATGAGGTACAATGTATGTAAATCAATATTTAAAGCATTTTAAGGCAAATATCATTACATCTAAAAAATAACTAAAATGGGTGCCTAAGAAACAAGGGAAACAAGATCAAGTTCAAATAGAAATGTAATAACCTTTTACTAGTACATCTTCAAGGATACATCAATTTAGTTATACATATCTTGCATTAGATATATTATTTCAAAAAATGATGAGTTGTTAATAACATATCCTAATTTTGTTAAAAATGTACACCAATGTATTATCTATTTTGATGATTCAATACTTGATTGTTCATTTATTACCCTTCATTAGCACACCTTGGGCTTCAACATTTCATCTCTTATTCACATCATCAATATAGGACTCACATTATATAACTATGATAAGGAATTCACAACTATCTCCACCGACATCATGGTGGCATTTATTTTTCTAGATTACATTGATTTGACTTCCACTTTTTCTATTATTCATTTTTATTGACTTTATGACTTTTCATGACTTGCCACTTGGCTTTGGTTATTTCGTTTTGACTTCCCTCCTATGATTTTTCTTGCCTGACATTTTATTTGTGTATTTTTATCTTTGTGTGTGCATTATTGATCTTGATTATCTTTGTATTATTTGGTTACCACATATCCTAAAAAATTTCATATGCCAGGATCCATATGGTATAGATATTTTCTTATATTACCATAATACACATCAGACATTTATAAATGACATACAATTTAGATACTTATATTTGACAAAATATCATCTACATTTGGAACATATTATTATCATGCTCACATTGACCATACATTTACCACTTAGGTCAAAATATTATTCTAGGAAATACAAAATATACAAAAACATTGAAAGACAAAATAATAAATTTATTTATCGAATGATACATATCACACTTATCTACCTATGCTAGAGGTTTTACATATACATATTTAAAAATATTATTATCATGGTATTAGTTGAGTATATGAGATGAAATATAAGGTTACATATGGTCATGGACTTACATATACTATGCGACTACATTCACACCCATAACTAGGGGCATTGTCACATTGGCAGTATGCCATATAATGAGGGAGTCTCTCTGTAATAGGTGTTAAGTGATATCCTTCCTAAATTCCATTTATCATATAAATTTGCTTATAGTGAATATATAAATCATGTAATTTACCACATATTTCTTGTTATATGGATATATACATTGTATTTTTACATATGATTATTATATGGATACATTATATGTTCTCTTATGTGCTTATGATTGCATGATCTGCAAGTGTGTTTGGGCTTGTATGCAATTATGTGTGTTTCTTAGGGATGTATTATTTAATATTTTCTATATAATATCCTAAATTCATCATATCATGTCATCATTTATTTTCATTCCTATGTCCTTTCATGATGATTTTTCCATGGTTACATGGTTGTGTGTGATTACTTGCCTGTATTGTGCAATATAATTTTTTTGTGCCATGATCCATATCATGCACAATAATATTTATGGTACATTATGATTATTACCTTCACTTAAATGATCCCATGAATCTATTGATTTATACTAATATTTTCTGTGTGCACCTCATTTCTATATTTAGTCCTTTTATTGGCACGCTACTATATTGGGGCATATTACTTGTCCGTTATTTTATTATTGGAGGCATTAGACCCTTGCCTATTTCCTTGAGCTTATTATTTTTATATTGCACATAAAAAGCTTATATTGGGACATAAATTCATTCCCCATCACATTTATATATTTGGGACTATTTATTACCCCTTACTCTCTCATCTTTATATGAGGTTACAACTTTCAATCAAGATTTACATGTTGCTAGTAGCATCCCTTGGGGATAGTTATCAGGACATGCTAGAGTTATAATCTAAATAAATTACTTGGTTTATTAAAAGGATATCTATAAAAAAACTAAATATTTGAAATATATGGATCCTAATATCAATGATTAACACAAGTAGAGTAGATTCATCGTTCGTTATAAAATCAAATTAAACCAAATACACATGAAAAGGAAATATAATTTCTCTATAGATAATACACATACATATAATTATGAACTATCTTCATATCTTCCAAATAAAATTATATAGGCTAGGGAATATCTCTCACAATCATCTTAACATCAAATCTAATCAATTAGAAACATATCTTCAGGTGATCCTTATAATATTTGTAAAGTCTCCACGACTCTTCATTTTCTTATCCAGTGTTTTCCTCTTCCTTTCCTATTCAGGATATGTTATAACTTTCATTTATCTTCTTTGACCATAATATATTTTATAAATTACATATATCACAGAAGGAATATTACAAAATTTGTGAGACAATATTCGTAATGCCTTAGCAACACTTTCCTAGACTTAAACGATTATCCCATCTTGAGATATAAGACCATGTCATAATTAAAACTAGAGTATTCTACTTGATCATAGGGTATTTTTATCATACTATATCTTATTCATTTGTGTTGATCCTAAGTTTAGGCCATAACTTTGAAAGATGTGTCATTTGTTAGTTTTCCCTTCTATACACTATGTAACTACCCTTGTAGGTTTTCAACTAAGTAGCATACTAACCTATCACCCTTTATGAGTTTTTCATCAGGTTGGAATAAATAGGAGGCTTCCCTTTATGGGTTTTAAACCTTCTTATCCCCACTCACATTTTTTTTTTCCAAAATTACATTCTTTAAAAAGTTTCAATGGGTCAAAATTTGACAAAAAAATCTAGACTTATTATGCCTTGCTTTGGTGTCGAAGGTAGTCGCGAAAATGGTTGGCTCGACTGGCTAAAGCTTTGTTGTGATGAGGATGATTATGGAGTTGATTATATTGGATGAGTCATTTTTATGTGAAAGACTTGTAGTAGCTCAAAAAGTGAAATGTAATTTGTCTTGTCCACTTGATTCTTGAGAGAAGGCATTAAGTTGACCATATTTGCCTTATAAATTTTCTAGTCTGCCAGTCCTTCACAAATCATGGTAAAATATGTATGTAATTATGCCAATGTTTACATGAATGTAAAATCATCCTTGCTCATAATCTAAATGATTATGATGCCTATCATAATGTTTTTATCGATCTCAACTTTCTGTTGCTTGAACAAATTTATAAATCAATGTGCATGGATGCATGAAAATGTACCATGATGCATCTCCATTCCTAAGTTTTCATTATATCCATCACATTTTAACTCTATAGTAGATATAGAGCTAGTGCATCCTTACTCTTTTTGTCATCTAAACTGTTCATGATGATGATTTTTGTGTTTTTCACCTTTTCCTATCTTCATTATTGTCCTTCAACATTGCCTCATGTTGTGCCTTCCAATCTAGCAGTTTTATTAAAATTTGCTCACCTTGAGTTATCACCATTATCAAATATTTCTTACACTCCTCCAAAATTAAGAGTACACACTCAAAATATTTCTCCTATAATCACACCAATGACTTAATCCCTTTAATTCTCTTATGATTTTGTTAATTGTCTACAAGTTTGGTGACCAAGGAAGAATTTTGGAGTTGGTCAAACATCACTTGATTTACAACCACTTTCTTGACCAACTCCAAACAATTTTCATGAGTTACTTTCCTTACTTTAGTCACCATGTCCTTTAGATTTTTTTTTGAAGAATATATAGTGTAGTATTTCCAAGGGTAGCCTTAAATACATTTTCTCCTTCCAGATATTGTTCTATTACCAAATTTTTTACATTGATGACCAATTTTTACATCATAGTGGTAAGAGGAAACTACAATGGTTGTTACATTTTCTTGGATTGAGTGGCTCCCAGATGGTTAGTGGGCATGACAAAAGTTATTATCCCTATTGATGTGTGATATTAATCTATCCACCATGACCCCAATTTATCACTTCCACCTTGCAATCCTTTGTTGTGTGAGCATGATTACCAATTCTAGAGCCTACAATTGTTTGTTCAAGATTCTATTGCATTTATCTTATGCCTTATTGATTTGTGTTAAAACTTGGTTAATGGGACATTTTCCTTGATATACATATATATATATATATATATATATATATATATATATATATATATATATATATATATATATATTTACACTCCTGTCTTAACCTAAGATTGCATCCTTTGGTTTCTTCTACCCACCTCATGTCTATTTTTATAATTATATGTCTTGTAGAGATTTTGCTTGCATTTATTTGCCTCTCATAGCCTTTTCTCTTTCTTTCTTATCCTTATCAAATTTGTCCTTCTCTAGTATATCTTTTTATAGTTTCTCCTTATCAGCCTTATATTTCTTAGCATGTTATTTCATAGCCTTTTATCATTCCTCATTATTTCTATCTTTCTCATCTCGAACAACTTGGTATTAGATGGATTTTTCAAATGACTCTTTATCTTGCATTACTTTGATGTGGGCATATTTTTGTTCCTTTTCCTTTACAAAATTTTCTTTAGCCTCTTTGTCTACTTGTGCTTTTGACTTTGCAATATATCCAATAATATGTTCTTCATTTATTCACAATGGATGCAATATATTTATATGAGTTGTAGAAGGTGGATTTTCCTTTTGCACATAAGTAGTTCCAATGAAATCCCTTGAAATGGCTGCACTAGATTGTTTTTAAAACATACTAAAGGTATGTAGGATACACATGGTAGGTTCTATGGTGATCCAGGGGGTGTATGAGGAAAATGTGGAGGGGAGTGAGGAAGAGAATGTAGAGGTGAATGTGGAGGGGAAGTAAAGAGTTTAAGAGGAGAGTGGGGTGGTGAATTTATGACATATGGAGGATACTATGGTGGAGTGGTTGCAATGAACTATGATAATAATGGTGAAAGTAAGTAGTGTCAATTGCGGTGTTATTGTTACAGTGGCTTACTTTAACACTATTACCTTATTCCTAATTAATTCTAGAGGTTGCATAATTTTCTTCTCCTCTTATTCTTGTGCTCCTTCCTTTGTAATGATTTTAGTTCCTCATATTCTTATGTTGCATTGTCATCCTTTAGGTTTCCCTTCCATCCACTTCTAGGTTTGCATGAATTTATTTCCTATCCATTAGGTTACTTTTGGACTATTGTAAAAGGAATTTCCTTTGGATCCTTTTCTTCAGTTGGGGGTTCCACATGCATTCATAATGTTGAAAAAATTTGTTTTGTAATCGAATATTTTCTCTTTATTGTAAGAAGTCAGGTTGGGCTTGATGGATGATCAATTTTAATATTTATAGGAATCACATGTGCCCACACTTATGTCGCTCTAGGTGTACCAAACACTACTTCTGCACTGACCTTATGATATGAGTCATTTGACATTGTGTCTAGGTTGAGTGATAGAGGCATGGATGGAATATCAACTAAATGACCTTTTGGTAAATTTTATTGTAATTATGCATTTCACACAACCTAAAATAGAAACCAATACTTCTCATTTTATTTTATTATAAGCATACCCATATATCATATTTAGATGCCTTATATATAAACTTGAGAAACCCATAACTTCTCATAGTCTAAATGAACAAAGAGTTTAGGTAATTTGGGACTTGCTGCTTTTTCAAATTCATCAATTTATTTTATAGAGGAGCTGGAGGTTATTGCAATGTGTGCTCCTTACTTTAGTGGATACTTGTTGCAATATGACCTGCATTAGTATTGCTTACAATGGCTGCACATTTCCACAGACATGTTATGTTGCTTGCTTAGTTCATACTTGAACATGTTATTGGTTGTGAAAAAGGAAATTTTTAGGAATACATGGTACCCAATCCATGTCATTAGATGATCACTTTGTCATGGAACTATGCTATTGAAGCCAAAGTTGTGAGGTATAATTTCACCTCTTTTAGAATACAAGGGTTCAAGTTGATCATCTCATTTACTTCCCACAAACATTTCCTTAATCTATGTTCTTATGAATATTAATCCAATAAGCATTTGAAAACAAAGTTTCTAAAAGCGATATCTAGCCAGAATTTCTCACTTATGGGCACTTCAAAAGATTTTCATTGCGTGAAGTAGATGAGCATTACCAAGAATTAGGACTAAAACCCTTAAATTTTTCCTTTAAGGAATTTATTTGTGTTTGTATTTACCTCAAATACCACAAATTTTGGCCACTTTAACTACTCATTCAATCAAATAATTTTATATACAATGTATATTACACCATGGCAACCTGTTTGGCTCGCCTAGTGTGTGCCAATACCTCATCATGATTTTGTCTACTAGGAATCACATTGATATGTTGGTTACTAGTTGCATTAGGATACCTCAAGTCATTATCACTACTTTAAAACTCTCCTTTATGTCTAAATGGAATGGTGGCTTGTCAATTTTTAGGGCTTGAAATTTTTTTCCCTTGTTAGTAGTATAGTTTCCATCACAACTATCTTTGCATTAATTGGAATTATTAGTTTCATTTAGAGGTAGATTTATCCCTTATTGCACCAACTAAATAGGGTTTGGAAAAACTTTAAATTTGGCCCAAACACGAATAGGTGCACTAATATTTCTATGTTATAGCCTCTGAGTGGCTTGTGTTATGCAAGTGCACTTAATACTAGTCATGGATCTAATTGTAATGCCATATCGATGAAAAATTCTTGCTTCACCTCATCAACTAGGTTAATGGGGTCTGAATCTTCCCATTTCATCTATGTGAGTATAAGCCTAATCCCCATCTATTTATTCTCTACATTTATTGAAAAGAAAAATATGATCCCTTCCTATTGCATCATCATTTTTAGCTTCGATAAGATTGTCCTTATGAATGAATATGCCATTTTTTGTGAGGTTTGTACGTATACTTTTTTCATCCTACACAATCATTTTATTTTCTTCACTACTCTTCAATACTTTTACTTCTCATATTCTATTGTGAATTTCATGATTGAGTGCAATTATATCTTGAAGTATGTGATCCCTATGCTTTGTGAAAAATATTCAAATCCAAATTGGCTCTGCTAGGGTTTCCTATGGTCAATTTCCCTTCCTTTGTGTTATTTATTACCAACTTTACATACCACTTTTGTGGGACTTTATCAAGATCCTACACATTAATTGTATTCAACACTCCACCTTGTGGGTGGGCTAGCCCTATATAATGGCTCCCCCACTCTCAACTGTAATTATTTTTACAAGATACGAGAGGAATGGTTTGCAAAAGAACTCAAAAGTTTATCCCAAAGGTTTATGATGTGGTATCCCCTCTGCTCTTCCCCTTCAACTAGAAGTATGTCTTGTTGGTGACATTATTAAAAATGCATGTAAATGGTATGGAAATTTCTCCCTATTGCTTACTTTGTCAGCTGAGTCCCATCGAAAGAGTCCCTCTAGAATTGGTTTCACCATCACTAGGATCCCATAGGCATCCATGTGGTTGGCATCAAAAACCACACCAAAAGGTTTTTATGTTTACCTTTAAAGAGTCATTTGAAGTCCAATCCGCCCATGACAAATCAAGTTATTGGTTTCTTTGAAACACACTCTTGATTTATCCAGCCAAACCCATGTTTTAAAGGGTATACATCAAGCCTCCCTTAAATTTCTCATATGGGTTGAACTTTCCATCCTACTAGTGTACCATTGGGCCTTTATGGATCAAATTCTTATGCCTAGTAGGTACTTTATTTACTAGAAGAAACTGAAGTGGTTATCCTCCTACCCTAATAAATGAGTTTGCATAGAGGTGGATCCATCTAAAGACCTAAATAAATTCATTTATATCTAGGTAGGTGATGCCCACTGGTCACGCAAAGTTATGTACTTTAAATGACTAACACTCACTTTTTTTGTTAGGTGTTTGACCATTGTATCAAAGACTGTGCCCTTATGGGATGATCGAAGCCTTCCACGACCCCTACACAACCCAAGAAGCCTAAGGTGGTAGACAATGAGGATGGTTTGACCATAATTACCTCTAAAAAATTATAACTTGGGCCAAAACCATCATCTACAAAAACTTCTCCTCTAATAAACAAGCCTTTTAAGGAGATACCCACCTCACCCCCATGTTGTTCTAGTCCCCCAAGCCTAGTAGAGCCTATTTTCTAATAGTGCCCATGATTCCATGGTCCCTGAATCTGGGATATCCTCAACTATTGGCTCCTTAACTTGGTGGTTGTGCAACCCACCCTATGGTGGTGGTGACTCTCTTCAAAATTAGCATGGGGATAAACACTATTCCATTATGTCAGGAGGATTTTCTCACCCAAAATAACTCACTAGTTTTGTAATGTTAGCAAATTTTGAGGATGGACAAGAGGAGATCCACATGGATGATATTTCCTAATGAATTTTTTCTCTTGGAATGTTCGAGGTCTTATAGATTCCTCTCTAAAATCCTCTTTGCATGCTGCCTACCAACATATAGGTTATATAGATTTTGTTTATTTGAAAGAATTTTAAATATTTAGGATTTCTTGTACAGACTTCTCTGTGTTGTATTTGGGATGATGCCACCCAGTTTTCCACTTTGTATGAAGATGGATGTAGCAGCACCAACATCTTGATTTCACCTATGTTTTACCCATATATTATTACCATGGGGGATGACCTATCACACCATGATGTTTGGATATTTTTGGATAATGATGGCCATTCATTGGGCATTCTTAACATTTACACCACTAATGATGGTCCAGATAGATCACTGCTTTGGTGATCCTTAGTTGATAAGCCCCCTATCATGTGGCTAGTATGTGGGGATTTTAATATGATTGAACATTCTAAGGAAAAATTTGGTGAGTTGTCTATGAGGTTGTGCATTGAGGAATGTGAATCATGGTATTAATTCAAGAATAAATGGGGTCTTGTTGGCGCTCTCCTCCAATGACACTAATTTATTACCACATCTTGGTTTATGTGGTCTAACTGCCATGTTGGGGATTATCATATGCTCAAAAAGCTAAACCATTATATGTTGTTAGAATAAAATATTTTCTCCTTGTCTAATATTAATGGCCATCTTGTCACTATCCATTCTCACTTGGTTCTCTTTGATCATTCTCCTATCTCCTACAAAGTAGAATGGGCCATGGGGCAGTATAAGGTGCCATGTAATCAATTTATCCTCAATACTTATCTTGTAAGACATGTTGATGCCATCCTTATAAATTATTAGATCTAAAACTTTAACCCTTCCTCCTTATGCTTCCAGTTGGATTGAGTGGTGGAATGAAGCCATTTTTCACACCACCACCTTCCTTTTCCACTATGGGAAGCAAGTTGTGTGTGTTAAAAAGTATTATGAGGAAGCTACACTTAATGAATTTAAGAGGGTTTACTCACTTATTAAGCTTAATACTTTTGATACTCATTTTAAAAATATTACTGCCTCACTCAAACACCAGATTAAGGTGGTGTATAGCCATGCTACTAGAGGGGCACAACTATGCACTCGGATACACTAGCTCAAGGTTAGAAACAAAGCTTGTAAATGTTTTTTCAAGTCCCTCAGGGACAAATAAGCTTGTGGCTAGATCAAGGCCATAAATTTGGCCCAAGTTAGGCTCACCTCCCTCCCAGACATCTCCTCAACCTTTGTGAATCACTACAAGTTACTGTTTCAAGCCTAGGAGGTGACGAAAGAAAGATCTTCGGCTTTACAGGAATGCCTCAATGTGGTTCCTCACAAAGTTAAATTGGCTGACCATCAGCTCTATAACTCACCTTTAACTCTCTAAGAACTCAAAAAGGTTATATAATTCATTAAAATGATAAATCCCATGGCTTCGATGACTTATGAATTATATAAAGCTACATGGGAGTTTGTTGGGTTGGACTTGTTTTAGGTTTATAAATAAGCCATATAAAACAATTCTTTGAAAGATTTAATTAATCAAGGTAATACTAAGTTGATACATAGATTAGGTGACCTAGATCTCATTACTAGTAGGTGGCCCATCACCTTGTTGAATGTCTCCTAAAAAACCCTTATCATAGCTCTTGCCAATCATCTCTATTTTATTCTTCCTACATTTATCACACCTGAGCAAACCAATTTCATTAGAGGGAGGTATATTTTGGATAATATTATTTTTATCTGGGAGGGTATGGATTGGGCTAGGTTCTCTCATAATTAAACCATTTTTCTCAATTTTGACTTTGAAAAAGCCTACGATATAATTGAATGACCTTTTCTCCTAGTTATGTTAAAGGCTCTTGGTTTCATCCAATATTTATTTTGGTAGTCCAAACTTTAATTTCAGATGCCTTGGCCTACCTCACCATTAATGGTTTCAAGTCTGATAACATTTTCCTATAGAACTCCATTAGGTAAGGCTTCTCTCTTGATCCAATGTTATATATTCTCTCCATAGAAGATTTAGGATATCTTCTTGCCTCTAGAGTAGAGTGGGGTCTGGTTTGAGGTATCTTTTTAGTTGACCATTCTTCCCAACTCATTAATGGCCAGTTTATAGATGATACCTTACTTACACTTGAAGAACATGAATGAACCTTCTTTGAAGCTATGAAGTGTCTTGATATTTTTTACTTGGCCTCTGGGTCTAGTTTGCAATGGAGTAAGATGCAACATTTCAAGCAAAGTATGATGCCTATGCCTGAATGGCTTCTTTGATTCAATTTGAAATGGATTGAAAATGGAAAATAATTTAAATTAATTGGCATATTTTTTGCCTTTGATAGTTATTTGTTTGAGTTTTGACAATATCTCATTATTAGAGTGGAGAATAAAGTTGAATACTAGATTACCAAGCTAGTATCCTTAGTAAGAAAGTTCTAAATTTGCATTAAGATTCTAGTTGCCACCCATGTTTATTATTCCACTTATTGGGAAAATTCTAAAGCATCTTATGAAATCTTAGCTAAAATTATTAGGGACATTATTTGGTCTAATTCTAAACAAACCAAGGGTTTCCATTGTGTTACTTGAGATATTTGTTGCCTTCCTCAGGATAAAGTAGGCATGGGGATTATTGACCATTATAGACAAAGTGTAGCCTTATGTGCCAAATGGGTAGTTCATGATATTGAAGGTAAGGGGTCCTAAAAAATATTGTTAAGGCATTGTATTTCTTCTACGTCACCCTATGGTAAACCCAGTTGGAAGAATATAGGTTTTCACTACCTTCTCATCACTATGGCTCTTGTCAAATTTAAAGGCTCTTTTACTGCCAAAAGTGTATAGAAATCATTTGAGGATGTCAATATATATGTGAAATAGATTAGGGATGGTTTTTATATAGGTTTATCTTTCAATAATCATAGCATCTAGTGGTATTATATTATGACATGCACTAATGTTTTGTTGGCTGAATTGTTGGGAATCAAAGCCCTTAAACTCTTTCATAAAGGTATCCATATCATTCGATATTTAGTTGATGTTAGGGAATGGATTCCTTAGCCACATTTAAAAATTTATTTTAATTTAACAATGCTAACTTACCTTATGTTCTTCGAATTGAATAGCTTCTTTATGATGTTATGCTTCATAAGATGGGTTTGCAGTCACCTTGGGCATGGTAGAAAGACTAATGATGTAATTGTGACACCCAATTTAAAAATTGTTATCTAGGCCTTTTTTATTGAGTCATGATACCCTTCTCCTCTGCTCTCTATAATCTCAATAGGTGTTGGGGTCTTAAATATTCCCCTAGAACTTGGCTTGCTAGACTTGAAAAAAATTGGCATTTTGGGATGGGACCAAAGCTAGCCCTCTTCCTATGGTGCCTTGTCTATCAAGGTCTCTTACTCAGGGAATGGCTCTCTCATATGAGCATTGATCCACCCAAGTGTCCTACATGCCAATGACTTGAGTCTTTCAAACACCTCTTTTGGTTTGCCCATGAGCCCAATATACTTGGAAGTGGATCCATAATTTATTCCAACCTTATCACCTTGAGCTTTTCTCTTTGCAATTTGCTCTTTTAGGGGGCTCAACTAACTGGCCAACTTCTATTACTTTTATGTAGATTTTTTTAGAGCCATCATTATTTTATAGTTATGGAAGGTCATAAATAATGTTATATTCAATAATGATAAATGCTCATATGAATTTTATATTAATGATAAGGTTTTTTTTATATCTTTATCTTGCATACAAATTCAAGCCTAGATAGACAAGGTTGTGATGGAAGTTCTCCACCTCTAAGAGTTACTGAATCACTATGGGAGTGATTTTTACACCATGAGTCATGTTATACCAAATCGGCCACCCTAGGGACCATCATAACTACCTCCCTGGTGGCATAGAAGCCAATCATGAAACCATGGCCACTTCTTGCCTCACTTTCATTTAGGGTGGGGTTTATTGTCACCATGTGGTAAATTTGATACATCTCCCTCTCATAGAGGCTCGCCTATTGGTACTATTACTTAGGCATAACCTAATGATGGTTTCACTATTGATATTACCATCGACCCCTAGATAGTTGGTGGAACATAATCCTCCTACCTCAAAGCCTTCTAATTGGGTGACTCTGCCACCTAAGGATGATCCTCTGCCTCCTCCATTAGGTGTTACAACTTGTGCTTAATGTATTTTGTTTTTGAGTTTTGTGTTTTATCCAACCTTGTTTTATGTTTTTCACTAATGTTTTGAGTTGAGACTTTTTCTCTAACATGGAGTTTGAGCCGTGCATACAAATCAACTACTTTGTGGTGTAACTTTTATGTATTATTATTATTATTTTGTTTGATATATGATCTTGAAGCATTACAATAGTAAAAATATTCAAATCTAACCCATGTGCCCCTTTTATCCTCATATTTTTGTATTTTTGGATTTATCCATTGATATAATTCTCTATAGCCATTTAAGAGGTGACATGTTACCTTTTCATATCTTATTTATTGTGTTATTCACTTATTTGATTTGATCCATCATCAATTTTTTTACCTTTCAAAAAGTGAGCCCTTTTTCAATTGGAAATGTAAGTAACATTTGCACAATATAATTCTATTTAAAAAAAAATCTTAATATTAAATTAATATTCTTATGATATCCCTAGACTTAGATGGTTTGAAAGGCTTCCCAAATTCCTCAAATGAATTTGGTCTGTCTCGCCCCTTTGTTACAATATCTTTACCATATTACATTTATTTTTAATGCCTTCCTTGTGGTAAACTAATTTATTCTATCTACTCTACTACTCTACCATACATATTGAATTTGAAAAATCTTACTCTACTCATGTCAAATGACACTTATTTCTCTTATTTTACCTTATTATGATTAGTGGTGGAAGGCTTAAGCTTATTACCATTCACTTTCCATAGAATAATGCCCCCTTGAATAATTTTAAAAGACAATTGTACCTTGAATTGTCATTTGATGGATCACATACAACCCTTTCCATCATATTCCAAGCTTTCATGGGTGTGATTTAAACCTAATTTCACACAAGAGGACCAATTAGCCATCCTAAATTTTTTTGGTTTTCATGTTTTAATCATGCCATGCCTTTTGACTATAATTTTTTACTTATTGATTATAGTTTTCCATCATTCATGTTTCCTCCATATGTGAAAGTTATAAAAGTCTATTCTCCAATGACTCCTTGTTACCAAACCTAGTGACCATGATAATTCACAAATTGGGAACAACATATTCTAATAGCATAACAGATTCTTTACCATATACAAAATAAAAAGGCATATGCTATGTAGCTCATTTGTTTCTGGTTAAATAAGCCAAAAATATCATAGGAATTTTATTCTCCTAGTCGTCCCTTTATACATTATAAATTTTCATTAACATTCTTTTCAATACCTTGTTTGATGTTTTGACTTGACCATTAGCTTGTATATGATAGGTTGTGTTCTTCTGGTGTGATATCATGAATTTTTTGGTGATGAATTTGATGGTGATATTTAGGAAGTGTGCAACTCGGTCACTGATTATCCTTTGTGGACACTCAAATTGGTTATGATATTTTCTGACAAGAATTTCACATCATCTTTTGTTACATAATTTGGAGCCATTATTGCTTCAAAGTAATTTTTTAAATAATCATTCTTAGTGAAATATAATGATAATTTGACATCTTATATGGAATATTGATAGGTCCAATAGAATATATTCCCTGTTGCTCAAAGGGTTGGGTTGCAAGTATTAGATTCAAAGGCATTTCATCCCTTTGATTTTGATTTTTGATGCCCTAACACACATCACAATGTTTCAAAATTGAATGTGCATCCTAAAAAATGTGTCCCACCATAACATACTTTGAAATATCTTCATTTTAGTCATTTCTCCTCTACAATGACCTCCTATGAATCTTTCATGAGCTTCATTCAAGACTGTTACTCTTTCATGTTATAACTCACCCTGTGAAGTACATTATCCTTAGCTATTTTGTAAAAAAACTAATTTACAATTGTAAATGTAAAATCAATTGGAACTAATTATTTATTTTCATTCTTAGTGTAATGTTCTTGTATTATTCCCTTCTACAAAAGGTAGCAATCTCTTTGAGTTATTTTGGAATGACTGTGACTATGAATAGATGGGTATTTGATGAATCCTCTTGGAGATACTTAAGGTCTTCTCCATTTTTAATTATAATACGATGGTCAAGACCCTCATGTTATCTGATTGGTTTAAAATTAATTTTGCATTGATACTCCTAAAACAACATTAACTATCTAGAAATTATACTGCCCAACAATGACTTGCTCACCAAATATCATAAATCTTGATGATTAGTGAAGAATTTAAATGGAGTATTTAATAGATAGTGACACAATTTATGAAGTATGAAAACAATAGGAATATATTCCATTTATATTTTGGTATAACTATTTTTTTTTTAAGACAGTTTATGACTTGTGAAATGGATATGATGATCTAATTCCTAGTCACTCAATTGTGTGAGAATTGTGCCAATTGTAGTCCCTAATGCATCCACATGAACATGAAAACATTTTCCCGTGTCCAAGAAAACTAAGATGGGATTGTGAGTAATATTTATATTAATTTAGTAAATGAAGTTTGACATTTTGATGTCCAATTACACTTGTTTTCTTTATGCAACAATGTTTCCATGGGTGTTACGTTATTTGTGTAACTGTGCATGAACTTGTGGTAGTTTCACATATATCCCAGTAATGATCCTACTTATGATAGATTTGTTAGTAGTTTAATCGTAATGATGATTGTGATCTAATATTTTCCACTAATATTCCATAACTACAAACCACATGCCCCAAAAATACTCTGAAAGGTGTGAAGAACAAACACTTTTTCAAATTCATCACAATTCACAATGCCTTGCATTGTTCAAGCATCAATTGCAACATGGAAAAAAAATCATTGAAGATTATTAATTTTTCCCAATCATCAAGATATATTTCTATAAAGTCATAAATAAAATACTTAAAAGTGGTTATTATTGATCTTGAGAACACTGTGAGTGCATTTTTTAATCCAAATGGCATCACCTTGTAAGCAAATGAGTCTCATTTTTTACATAAATAATTTTAGATTGATCCTATTTTATGATTCAAGATTTGATGATAAGCACTATACCCATATTTGAAAAAATACTCTTCATGTCCTATGATTAATTCTAATATCTCATCTATAAATAGTGTTAGGAATGGATCATAATGCATGCATCATTCAGAGCCCTATAATCACCGTAAATTTTGATTTGTCCTATCTTCTTGTGTTGTAAAAGAATTAGACTCACCCAATAATTTTTTTTTCATTTGGGTATATGAGCCTTGGTTTTGACCATCATATCAATTGAAAGTTTGAATTTTAGTTTCATATTAAGATTCATTCAATAAGGCCACTTCTTGATTGGCCTCGTGTATTCTTTGAGATCTATTTGAATTTCCCCTAAAGGTAGGTCCACAATTTTGATCTCATTGAATTTGGTAGGGAATATATCCTAGTAACCTCACAATAATTTTTCAACCTTTGAGATATGTTGTTATGTCTAATAGTCTCCAAAACACACCATCTTCGATACCTCCTTAGTGCTAATTTTCTTGTCTTTTTTATTATGGTTCTCGATAGATCTTGTTGCCTTTATCCTTTATGGAATCTATGACTTTTCTCTATAATGATAAATCCTCTATGTTTGAATTCCACAAAATTTCCTCTTTTACATTTGATACATTCTTTTTATTTTGCATTTTGACACTCTTGTTAGGCTCAAACATTCCCTTGAGATCCATGTCTTCTTCAATATCCATGGTTATCGAGTTACTTGAACTATTCCAAAACCAATTTCATGATTTGAGCATAAATCCTTTTATCCCAAATTTTGAAAAATATTTATATTTTCCCATTTATGTCCAATCCTCCATAAGACATTAATATTTGTATTTTTTTAGGGCTTTGTGCACCATTGGGTTCTCATCTTCAAATACAAAAGTCTGGATGAAATATTGTGGAATATGTGTTTAAGTACTTATTTCCCTTTTGTGTTCTTGATGCATATACCAAGATTTTGTGGTGTTAGAGTTCCTTATAATATGTATACCCAATACCAATTATACATTTTATACTCTTTCCATCTATGCACACATGAGTCAACATGTATCTATGGACATTGGCCTACTTAGAAATTAGACCATTTGATTTTTCAAGCAAGTAGAGATATGGAACCTTGCTCACAACATTTCACAAGATATTTCCTAATCTAGGTTATCTAAGCAATGCCCAACTCATCATGTAGTTATGATTACTATTAATGAATGATTCAAATCTCTTACTCACATCTCATCCTATGAAAAATAGAACTTGAACATATTAATGAACCTTATCAGGTCCTCCATCCCAAAATATTACAAAATTTTATGATCCATTGTGAAAACCATTCTCATAGATCTTACTTCATAATCACCTCAAGCCAAATTTATCTATTTTACATTAGAATCTTTACTAATTGAAGAAGTTTGTGCCCATGGTATTATTATTTCTAGTTAGGCTCTATGTAATCTTGGTTAATCACAAACAACTAGTAGATTTGTTCAATTTATTAATGAGTAGTGATTTTACCAATGGTGATTTGTATCCATCATTCTTGTGCTACTATGATACTTGAGGAATCTTCAAAATTTGCCTTTGTAATTGTTCGAGTATCTTTATTCCTTGTGCAACTTGAAATATTTTCAAAAATTGTGGAAAAGTCCACTCATATTCCATCTATGTTTTGGGCCTTTTATCCATTTTATACCAACTTTTTGGGATGTTTGCATAATTAAAATTTGTCTATATAGGTTTTGTGTATGTCATATTTTTTCTTTTTTAATAGGAATGATAATGATAACATCATCCTAGTGGGATTGTAATTGATTTTCCAACATGTTAATGATCATACAACCATCATAAGCCTGCTTCTTAACAATTAATGTAGGGTAAAATGTTTCATTAGTTTTGATTTCAATCACCTTAAAATATCCTATTCATTGACTTTGATTTCCACATCTTACAACCTTCGAATGGGTTCTAGTCAATAATAATTTGTGACATTCATTGTTACTAGATTGTAGCTCAACGTATGATTCCCAATAGCTTCTCATGTTGACTATTGTATCATGTTTACCAAATTCCCAAAATTATATATTGTGTTATAAACTTCATACCCTTTGAGTTTGATATCCATCCTTGTGTGCATATCCTAAAACTTCTTTGTTTTCACATACCAAACCATTTTATATGTTTTGTCCTACCCTTTTACACCAAAGCATTGTGATTTTTTTTGAGATATCTTCATTTCTCAACACATTTATCATATAAATAAAATACATTAGGGTCAAGACCACACCTTCTTGTTTGAGGATTTGTATGATTTATTTATAGACTTGTGCTTTAGAGTTCACAACATTAGTGATGTTACCATCCTTGGCTTGGATTGATTTCAACTTAGCAAATTTGTGCATCAATGTCTATTTAACCCTTTTGAAGATGTGTGAGGGTTAAAAAGGTAGAGTAGCCTAATAAATTGGATGAATAAAACTATTCGAAAGTAAGCCAATTAAATTAATTTAGATAACACAACATGTTAAAACTTGAGAATTACCAAATACATAAAGTACAATGTTAGTTGATATTATGATAATTACAACATGAAAAATAGATTATAATTAGCTTGTTTGTAAATATGCAAGTATATATGATATGTACAAAGGTGGAAGTAAGTAGATCGATGTTCAGGATCCAGTCATTAAATTATGGAAATATTAGTTCTATAGTCTTAGACACTTGTGTTGATGCTTCTATCTATAGCTCGACACTTCTGTCATGTATGAAATATTCATTATATTGAGAAATGACAACCTATGCCTATTAGGGTTTTATGTTGCCTTTATGTAAATGTATTTGGATCACGTACACATGCTTTATATGAATGTGTATAGCTCAAACCTTGGTTATTCACCTTAGGTTAGGTCACCTTGCCAAAAAATGGGTTAGTAGGCTTACAAATTCAAGATGACCTCAAGGACACATTTGTCAATGAGTGTTTCTTAAATAGCCAATACTTCAAAGAGGGCCTCAGACATAATTAGTTCTCCCTTAAGTGTGGGATTTTATGTGCATAAAGGTGTAATAAGCTATATACAAGGGTATATCATGATCTAAATTATAACTTGACAAATAATACTCATGGGATGTTCTTTGAATGCTTTAGATCATTAATATGGTTACTCCTATCATTGATATATAAATAGGGAAGAATAGGAAAGTATAACTCAGTTATGCAATTGATTGATTGAGCTTGAACATGTGCTTGCCTGGTATTTTATAGATGGATAATTACTAGAATTTTATTTGTATTATATTGCACCTTATAAAAATATCTCACATAAGGGTTAGAGAAGATAAATAGGCTGACCCATACATTTCAAAATATTTGAAATTTTTATGACTTTTGAAGTAAAACCACTTGATTAGGAAATTGAACACTAGCATCGATGCTGGTGTTCCTCTGCAAAACACAAGTTCTAGTAGGGTGGAAAAATATTAAAGATCTTTAACGGAAGGTGAAGGATATAAATCACATTTTAAGATTTATATAGTGTATAAATGCTTTAGGTCATCAGAATGATAAGGTTGGTTTATAAGATAAACATTTAGGCATAATGAGATGGTGAATGCGAGTCTTTTGACAATAGGAAGGTCTAAAACTGAAGGGTAGAGTCCTGATTAGTATTTTCCAAGTATAAAAGACTAATATGCTATATATAATCAGATTTTAGTATCTACAATGTCTTTTCTCTCCTGAAATCCAAATATTTATTGTCTTTTACTTTCTAAAATTGTATTTATGTGGTTATCTCTAAAAGATCAAGTCCTTGCTCACTACGTTACATCCTTATCACTAATTTGATATACACTCATTATTTTGGGTGAGTGTTCACCATGTTTACATTTCATACCTACTTATCCTTACTCTATTTTTTAAGTGAGGGATAATCAATAGTGTCATGTTGACTAGATATTATAAATTAAGCATAATACATCTCTACGAATTACTTGGATAATTGCCTATAATGTAATTTACCTCTATGCATAAATAGAAAATTATAGGTTACTGTTAGCCAAATTTCATACCTTGTTTTGCAGCTTCCTTTAGCTACGTTCAACATTCACTTGTCTATTTTAACTCACTTGTAAAAGACCAGTTGTTTTGTTTTCTTTTCTTCAGAGCTTTTGTTTAGCCCTTTCAAGTGTCTTTTCAATATTTTGCCTAAGGTTTGAATTCTTTTGGGTTTCTTGTTTTAGACAAAAAGTCTGAAAGAATTCTCTCCTTGTCTTCCTCGAAGGAATTATTTTGGCATTTTTATCTTGAATGTTTTTTTTGAAGAATTCTTCCTTTGTCTTTTCTCAAAGTTTATCCTTCACAACTTTTTTGAAAGAATTATTTTAGACTTTTTGTCTGAAACAATCTTTCTGAAAAGTGCCCTTCGAATTTTTTTTGAAGGGTCTCTCTCTCTCCAAAGTGCCCTTCAAAAAAGTTTTGAAGGGCCATTTTCTCTCCAAAGTGCCCTTCAAAACTTTTATGAAGGGCCACTTTCCATCCAAAGTGCCCTTTGAAACTTTTTCAAAGGGCCACTTTCCCTCCAAAGTACCCTTAAAATTTTCCAAAGGGTTACTTTCCCTCCAAAGTTCCCTTCAAAACTATTTTGAAGGGCCACTTTCCCTCCAAAGTGCCCTTTAGAAAAGTTTTGAAGGGCCAGTTTCCCTCCAAAGTACCCTTTGAAACTTTTTTAAAGGGCCACTTTCCCTCTAAATTACCCCTCAAAACTATTCTGAAGGGCTACTTTCCCTCCAAAGTGCCCTTCAGAACTTTTTCAAAGGGTCACTTTTCCTCCAAAGTTCCCTTCAATTTTTTTTTGAAGGGCCACTTTCCCTCCAAAGTGCCCTTTGAAACTTTTCTAAAGGGCTACTTTCCCTCCAAAGTGTCCTTCGAATTTTTTTTTTAAGGGACACTTTTCAAGCCTAAAGGGATCATTCCAAAAGGAAGTGACCTTTGAAAGAAGTCTAAGGAATTGTTGAGGACTTTTTTTCCACAAAAATCCTTTAGACAAGCCATACTCTAAAGGCCCAAAAAGACATGGACCATTCAAAGGGGAGAGCATGCTCATGGGAAATATTTCAAGGAAATGTCTGATGAAAATGCCCATGAGAATTCTTTGGGGAAAGTACCGATGTGAATTGTTCAAGAAGGGTGCTCAAAGGAAAAGCCCTAATGGAATGATGGTTGTATGAACATCAACTTCAAGACAATGAGCTAACCATTAGGGTTCAAATAAAAGGATTCATAAGTAGATCCAAGGGCTCACATCCTTCATCCATCAAAATAATGAGAAAGCCCATATCACCTTTGATCAACTAGGATCCATGTCATTTTGGGACAACCAACTAGGGAAGAGAAGAGGCCAACAGAATAAAAATGACAAATCACCATGCCCAATGGAAGGTCATTAGAGTAAAGACAAATCTACAATATGTGGATAGCTACATTTATGTCATGATTCAGTGAAGAATATCCCAATTCTATTAGTACAAACCATTGAAAAAGCATCTTTGAGATAGTAGGACAAAATGTGTAACAACTTGTGATGACATGAATCAACCAAATGGCCCAAGCAAACATCCTTTGTAAATATGGTTGTAGCTGAAGATGGTGACAAAAACAAAAAAAACAAATTGATTCCTCTCCTTGGTGAAAAAGGATTTCCTCTCTCTCTTTTGTCTTGCTATATATATAGTCCCTTAGCTAATCAAAAGACATCCACATAGAGTACGATGAATCCCTACTAGAATGATATCCTACCTTTAAGTATTAGTATAGTCCTTTTCCCTTTCAAGTTCTAAACATTGTCTGAGTGTGAAAGTGACATATATTGACAAAAAGTGATGGTTTCATGCTTCTATCCTTTGTCATTCATGTCTGAGTAAAGTTATTGATCTAATAGGTCATCTAGAGTGTGTTTAAGTGTATGGAACTACTGTAAGAATTTTAACTATTCTCAAATGTGTAATGTGCCTTTCAGTTCATTCCCCTTCTATTTTTTCATGCATCTCACTTTACTAAAGTATTCATGTTAGAACTCTAGAACTTGGAAAAAGATATTTACATTTTACTGTATTGTGCACTAAGATATGACATTCATGTGGAAGAAGAACCTTGGTGCATCACCATTCTCAAGATAGGTTTCCCTCATGCAATTTCTAACCCTTTTCTTTTCAATCAAGTTAGTGTAGATAAAGATTGTTTTATAGAGACAAATTTAGGGAGATAGCCCTTTTAATCTAGAGGTCCATTTCCATTATAGGTATACCCACATGCCTGGAAGTGTTCAAATGTTTCCCAAATCTAGAAGAGGATTGAAAACCCCCTTTTAGGGTGCAATATTTAGAGACAATAGTTTTGGCATGCTTGGTGGGACCCTAGTTCCTGGTTATTTACATGTCAAGGTGAATGTTGGTGTTGATAAATCTAAGTTTATACCATTAATATGGCATTTGGTGACTCCAAAAGGTGAGAATCTTTGGTTGTAGATCAAGTTTTCCATATTATACTTCATGGTCCTCACTAGGTTGTCTAGGACTTCTGATCAAGCCCCTCTAGCTAAAGCTCTTCTTGAAAAATAATGCCCTAAACGATTCCCAATGCTTAGAGATCCTTGGCAAGGAGGTTTTGGAGAAGAAGAAGAAGTTGAGGAGGTTAGAGAAATAGGAGATCAAGAGGAAATAAGAGTAATGGATAGACAATAACCTTTTTCAGCCTTTAACACAAAATCTAATTGGCCTTCCTGCATACGACCCTATTCCTCCTAATGCTACCAAGAGTTTCCCTAGTTTCAATGGAGAGGGTCCTATTACCCCATTCGAGCATATTAGGGACATTTCAAATTTTTGTAACTTCCGTAATGTCACCTAAGCCAACATAGCCATTAGATTACTTACTATGTCTCTGAAAGGCAAAGCACTTTACTAGTATAGGACTTTGGAAGGTGGTTGCATTACAAGTTGGAATGGCTTTGGGGAATTAATAGTGACTAGATTTGAGAATAAGAGTGACAACACTTTGCCAATCCATCAATTGAATGTGATAAAGAGAGGTCCTGATGAATCTATGGGGGATTTCAATGAAATATTTCAAAGGACATGGTATAGGTTGCTGACTATCATGAGACCTCCTCTAAGCTTTGTATTCCCCACCTATCTCAAAGGTATTGGTACTGATGTAGTAGTGATGTTGTAATCTATGGGAGGATTCACTCTGCCTGATGCATATGAAATAGCTATTGAAGTTGAAAATAAATTGATACAAGTTAGAAGATTTCTACCAAAAGTTTCCATGCCATTTCTGTCTCATTGTTCAATTGAAGCTCTAAGCATAGCTCAAGTTCCTAATGCCAATGTCAATCCAAGAACTTTCCCTAAGAAAGTGGATAGTGCTATGGACAAAGATGAAGAAATCTAGTCATTAAAAACTCAGCTCAGGCAAGTTCAATTCCAGATAAGTGCTCTACCTAACCATCAATACTATCCTCAACAAGGCTCTAGAGCTCCACTCCAATACAACTACCAAAGAAGAGGATAGGGTCAATGAGGTTTTAGTAGGCATCCCAATGCCTATAATCCTAATCCCACTCCTTCCACAAAGGTTATTGTTCTAGTACATGCTAATCTAGTCCAAGGAGAGAATCATTTGGACCAATGGGGACAACCTCAAGATCACTTTATGCATGATGGTGGAGAAAACAACCAAGCTTTGTGGCATAAGAGGAAACTAATCCTTATGTAACTTCAGAAGAAGCAAACATTATGCAAAGGGATAGCCGTGGAGAAGGTAATAACCAAAGTATAGGCATGATGAAATTCCAAACAAAGGATGATTATTTGTTAAATCAAAACAAATCAATTGCATCCAACACAAGAGATAAGAAGAGATCATTGGGAGAAGGTCAAGAAGCATGAATAACTCCAAGAGATGCCTCTCCAAGGCCACAAGGTGTGAATCCTAATGTAGTTCCTACTACAAATCATGTTCCTCATCAAAATCAGAATGCAAGTAGGATTGTCAAGCCTACAACATAGTGGTTTAGAATCCTTCTCTACCTTCAAAGGTCCAATAAAAGGTGAATAATTCCCCTCTAAACATTATTGATTGTTTGAAGAATTCCAAGATAAACATATCTCTTTGGGAGGTCTTGCACATGCCTTGTCAAAAGGAGCTCTTGCAAGAATAACTCATAAGCATCCATACAACCCCCCAAAATTCAAAGCATAATGGTGTAACACCTACCAATGATCTAAGCCATGTCTTAGAGCCTTCCACCAATTCTAAAAATCCTCCACCCTTCTATCTCACCCTTATTGTGGGAGATAAGTTGGTCGATAATTGCATTGTGGATAGTGGAACTAGTACCACTGTTATCCTTAAAGTGGTGGCTAATAAGCTAGGATTAAAATATGAGCCACATAGTAAGGGTGTATTGTATCTTGATGGGACTCCAAATAAGACAGTGGGACTGGTCAAAAGTCTAAAGGTTTTTCTACATGATTGCCCAAGTTTCCTAATTTTTCAAGATGTTGTGGTGGTAGACCTTCCAACTCATTTTGCTAACTACTTATCAAGGGACTTCACAACTAAGATAGGAGGGTACCTTTCTAATGATTGGTATTTCCTAGTTTTTAAAACAAGATATGTAACCAAGATGACTAGAAGGACTCAACCCTTAACAAGGTTTCATATTGAGTCATACATGAAGACAAACTCAAATCAGAATTGTCTAATTAGCAAAGAGCAAGAAAGTGTTATGGACGGTGAAGCATCCTCCCCTTTGAAGGTATTTTTGATCTCTTCCTTGATATATAAAACATTTAAACACATGTAATTTATCCATATACTTTCATTGAGGAGACTAATTTGGGAGTTTATTGTATGCATGAAAGGGATGTTCCAATCCCTTCACTCACTAATGAAGACCATGAGCTTGAAGGAATTTGGGAAATATTTTTTGATGGCTTAAGAAGCAAAGTAGGTGTAGGAGCTAGCATTATGTTAGTTTTTCCATTAAATAATTATTATTACTCCTCATATAAATTCACTTTATCTATATTTAAAATGTGGCAAAATATGAAGGCCTAGTCCATGGTCTCCAATGGGCAAAGAAGAGGGGAATCAAGAGTTTAAAGGTTTATGGAGATAGTGAGCTGGTCATTCACCAAGTAAGAAATCAAGCTACAACTAATAATCCATTACTTAAATCCTATAAGCATAGGGTATGTAACCTACTTGAATACTTTGATGCCTTCAACATATAACCCATACCTAGGGATTTCAATAAACATGCTGACATATTGGCTGCCATATGGGCACGATTTGATACAACTACTGATGTGGGACAAGAGAAAGATCAATCTCATATCAAGATCATTGTGAGACCCTCTATTATAGATAATGAAGTGTCATGGTAGGTGTTTGAAAGTGATGAACACATTGCACACTTCTTGCAAAATGAGGTAGGTTTCTCCTTAAGAAACTAAAGGAGACTACATGATCAATATGAAGAGCAAATCATTCAGCTGAAGACAAACAAGATACCTAAGGGGCTGATTACCTTAGAGAGTGTTTTCAATGAGGATGATTAAAAGAAGAAATAAAGAGTGAGCATGTCAAAAAAGGAAGAGAACTATGAAAGAGTCCTGATTTTCAAGGACAGACTTTTGAAAATTTACGTGTGTTCTCAACCCAAGAGGTAGGATTTTACTGAATTGTGCAAAGAGTTTCATGACATCTTTACTTAGGAGTATAAAGACTTGAAAGGGTTTGATATAAGTCTAGCTCATCATACCATTGCATTAGAACCTAGAGCTAAATCAATCAGGCAAAAATAAAGGCCTATCAATCTTAAGATAGAAGAACTCATGAGGAAAGAACTGACCAAGCTGATTGAGTCTAGGATTATCTTTCCTATCAAACACTCAACTTGGGTGGATAATCTTGTACCTATCCAAAATAATAATGAAGATATCAAACTTTGTGTGGATTTTTGATATCTTAACAAAGTGTCTCTCAAAGATCATTATCCACTACCCTCCATAGAGCAAATTCTGTAGGTTATTTCAAGTTCCCAACACTTCTGTCTTCTTGACAATTACTCAAGCTACAACCAAATATTAGTAAATGAGGAGGATCAATTAAAGACAACCTTCACTACAAAGTGGGGGACCTTTACCTATAATAATATGCCTTTTGGTTTGTCCAATGCTAGAGCCACTTTTCAAAGAGCAATGGACATGGATTTTAAAGGTTTGATCAATAAGTTCTTACTTGTGTACCTAGATGATATAATTGTCTTTTCAAAAGATGCTATTGATCATCTGAAATATATAAGGTAGGTGCTTGAGAAATGTATGGAATATGGCATATCCCTTAATCTAAAAAAGTACATCTTTTTTGTTTATGAAGGTAAAATTTTGGGGCACATTATTTCATAAGGAGGTTTGTATATTGACCCCAAAAGGATTGAGGATATCCTAAGCTTGTCCTTGCCTCAACACAAGAAGGGACTGAAAATATTCTTGGGGAAAATAAACTTTTTTAGAAGGTTTACTCTAGAATTTATAGTTGTGGTAAAGCCTATCAAAGCCATGCTAAAAAAGAACCAAGTTTTTACTTAGACAAAGGAGGGAAAGAGCAGTTTTGAGACAATCAAGAAAGCAATTGAAAAATATCCTACTTTCTTGAACCCAAACTTTGCCAAGGATTTCATACTCTATACCTTTGATAACCTTGATACAATCTCATCTATGCTCATGAAAAATAATGATGAAGAGGTAGAGTAACTATTTACATTCTTTAGCCAAAGATTGGAGGATTATGAGGTGAAATATATATTTATTGAGAAGTAGGCTTTGAAAATGATAAGGCGATTGAAAAAATTTAGGCACATGGTCTCAAACAATAAGATACATGTCATGGTTTCTCATCCTAGCACTAAAGAGTTTCTCCTAAGGAAGGACCTCAATGAAAAGAGAGTTGGCTGGATTACAAAGGTGATGGAGTATGAAGTGGACATCAAGGTGACAAACTTGGTGAGAGGACAAGGATTATGCAAGCATTTAGCTTTAGATCTATAAGATTAAAAAGAAGAGGTTTTAATCAACCAAGTTTATCCCCAACCAACTGATCACATACCAGTTTGGAGCTAGACACAAGAAATCATCAGTTTTTTTAAAAATGGCGAGTGTCCCAATGGTTTGATCAAGTCTCAAAAGAGATACTTTAGATTGTAGACCATTACCTATTACCTTATTGATAATGTTCTTTTTACAAAGGACATAAATGGTGTGCTATTGAGGTGTGTTGATAGTGGTCAATTTGACATGCTGCCAGAAAGTTTTCACAATGGTATAGATGGAGGTCATTTATCTCCTAGAACTATAGCTACAAAGATAATGAGGGTTGGTTATTATTGGCCTAGTGTCCTTAATGTGCCTTCTTTTTAGGAAAATAAAAACTCGTAGACCTTCCATTAAATCCTATCCAAGTGGACCAACCTTTCATGCAATGGGGCCTCAATTTCATTGGTATGATCAACCCTCCATCAAGTGCTAGACACAAATGGATATTGACTGCCACTGACTACTTCACAAGGTGGGTAAAAGTTGTTGCATTGAAGGAGGCAAATGAAAATGCTATTTTGGAGTTCTATGAGAGCATTATAACAAGGTTTGGAGTTCCTCATGTCATCATTTCTAATAATGAACTTGCTTTCTTAAGTGCAAAAACTTTTGATTAGGTAGTTAGGAATAGAGTTCACTTGAGTACCTCATCTAATTATTACCCTCAAGGTAATGGATTGGTTGAGTCTACCAACAAGAACCTCATCAAGATCATTAAGATAACATTAGAGAAAAATGAAAGAGCCTAGCACAACAAGTTAAAAATAGTTTTATGGGTAGATAAGATTACTCCTAAAAAATCAATTGGTAACTCTCCTTTCATACTTGTTTATGGGAGAGAATCTAGGTTATCCATATCCCAAGAACTTCCTACCCTAGAACTTCCACAACAGTTGGAATTACTTAAAAACACTCTAATGGAAGTCAGGTTGATAGAACTAATTTAGCTGTAAGAAGCAAGGGATGATGCACACAAGGCTATGAAACACCATCAAGTATTCATAAAGAAGTCCTTTGACAAAATAATAAGTGTAAGTGTGTTCAAAGAGGGTGAATTGGTCTTGAAATGGGATGAGGACATAACAAAGCTAAGCATACATACAATGTTTGACACATTGTGGAGTGGCCCTTACATCATTAGCAAGTGCAAGCAAAGCAACTCTTTTTAGCTCTCCAAGATGAATAGAGAAGAGTTGGCTATCCCTATGAATGGGATACATCTGAAGTCTTGATATTAGTCCTGAAAAGCCATGTTTTGTAAATACTAGTTTAGATGTGTGTTTATTTTTGGTTGGCTATTATGTTCCCTAATTGCATTGTTGCACAAGTGTCTTTCCTTCCTCTTGTTTGGCATGCATCTTTGCATTTGTGCATTTGATCATCCAACTTATGTGTTTTAGCTAAGAAGCTTGTTCAAGTTCTTTTGAGTGCCTTATGCGTGACTCCATGCCCAATGGAAGGATTTACGTGACTGGTCTTTGGCATAGCAGGCATGCCTCCCCTCAAAATCACCAAGAATGTTAGCCAAATTTCATACCTTATTTTGTAGCTTCCTTTGGCTAAGTTTAACATTTACTTGTCTATTTTATATCACTTGTAAAAGACCAGTTGTTTTCTTTTCTTTTCTTTGGAGCTTTTATTTGGCCTTTTCAAGTGTCTTTTCAGTCTTTTGCCCAAGGTTTGAATTCTTTTGGGTTTCTTGTCTCAGACTTTTTATCTCAGACAAAAAGTTTGAAAGAATTCTCTCCTTATCTTCCCTGAAGCAATTCTTTCAACCTTTTTGTCTTAGACATAACATTTGAAATAATACTTCCTTTATCTTTTTCTAAAGTTTATCCTTCACAACTTTTCTGAAAGAATTATTTTAGACTTTTTGTTCAAAACAATCTTTCTGAAAAGTGCCCTTCAAAACTTTTTTGAAGGGTCTCTCTCTCTCCAAAGTGCCCTTCGAAAAAGTTTTGAAGGGCCACTTTCTCTCCAAAGTGCCCTTCAGAACTTTTTTGAAGGGCCACTTTCCCTCCAAAGTTCCCTTTAAAACTTTTTCGAAGGGCCACTTTCCCTCCAAAGTACCCTTTGGAACTGTTTCAAAGGGCTACTTTCCCTCCAAAGTACCCTTCAAAAAAGTTTTTAAGGGCCACTTTCCCTCCAAAATGCCCTTTGAATTTTTTTTGAAGGACTACTTTCCCTCCAAAGTGCCCTTTGAAACTATTTCGAAGGGCCACTTTCCCTCCAAAGTGCCCTTCAAATTTTTTTTGAAGGGCCACTTTCCCTCCAAAGTGCCCTTTAGAACTTTTCTGAAGGGCCACTTTCCCTCCAAAATGTCCTTCAAAAAAGTTTTTGAAGGGACACTTTCCAAGCACGAAGGGATCATTCCAAAAGGAAGTGACCTTTGTAAGAAGTTTGAAGGAATTATTGTGGAATTTTTATCTATAACAATCCTTCAAAAAAGTCATACTCCAAAGGCCCAAAAAGACATGGACCATTCAAAGGGGAGATCACACCCACAAGAAATCTTTCAGGGAAAATGTCTGATGAAAATACCCATGGGAATTATTTCAGGGAAAGTACCCGTGTGAATTGTTCAAGAAGGGTGCCCAAAGGAAAAGCCCTAGTGGAATGAGGGTTGAATGAATGCCAACTTCAAGATAGTGAGCTAACCATTGGGGTTCAAATAAAAGGATTCACAAATAGATCCAAGGGCTCATGTTTTTCATCTATCAAAACAATGAGAGAGCCCATATCACTTTTGATTGACTAGGATCCATGTCATTTTGGGACAACCAACCAAGGAAGAGAAGAGGCCAACAAAATGAAAATGACAAATCACCATGCCCAATGGAAGGTCATTAGAGTGAAGATAAATTTACAATAGGTGGATAGCCATATTGATGTCATGACTCAGTCAAGAATATCCCAATTCTATTAGTACAAACCATTGAAAAAGCATCTTTGAGATAACAAGACAAAATGTGTAACAACTTGTGATGACATGAATCAACCAAATGGCCCAAGCAAAAATCCTTTGTAAAGATAGTTGTAGCTAAAGATGGTGACAATTATTAAAAACAACAAATTGATTCCTCTCCTTGGTGAAAAAGGCTTTCCTCTCTCTCTTCTTTCTTGCTATATATACAGCCCCTTGGCTAGTAAAAAGACATCCACATAGAGTATGATGAAGCCCTGCTAGAATGATATCCTAACTTTAAACATTAGTATAGTTCTTTTCCCTTTCAAGTTTTAAACATTATCTGAGTGTGTAAGTGACATATATTGACAACAAGTGATGGTTTCATGGTCCTCACTAGGTCATCTAGGACTTTCGATCAAGCCCCTCTAGCTGAAGCTCTTCTTGAAAAATAATGCCCTGAACCATTCCCAATGCTTAAAGATCCTTAGAAAGGAGGTTTTGGAGAAGAAGAAGAAGTTAAGGAGGTTGGAGAAACATGAGATCTAGAGGAAATAAGAGAAATGGATAGACAACAACCTTTCCTAGCCTTTAACACACAAAATCCAATTGACCTTCCTGCATATGACCCTATTCCTCCCAATGCTACCAAGAGTTTCCCTAGTTTCAATGGAGAGGGTCCTATTAACAGATCTGAGCATATTAGGGACATTTTGAATTTTTGTAACTTCCATAATGTCACCCGAGCCAACATAGCCATTAGATTACTTGCTATGTCTCTAAAAGGCAAAGCACTTGACTGGTATAGGACTTTGGAACGTGGTTGCATTACAAGTTGGGATGGCTTTGAGGAATTACTGGTGACTGGATTAGAGAATAAGAGTGACCATACTTCATTGATCCATTAGCTGAATGTGATAAAAAAAGGTCCTAACAAATCTATGGGGAATTTTAATGAAATAGTTCAAAGGACATGGTATAGTATTACATTTCTAATTTATACACCAGATGGATTTTTTTTTGTTCTTACATTTCATCTATTTACCATAGCATTACATCTATCTTGGCATTCATTTTTGCATTTATTTATGAGCTCTCACAACAACCCTCAATCTATTCAACTCTAATCACAACTATGATGGCTTCTACTTTTTGAAATTGTGTTTGGGCTATCTCAAACTGCATTTTTCTTTATAATCCTTCTACAAACTATGTTGCCTTGTACTTTCCTCAAATGTGAAGTTAATTTGTTTATGACATATTAAAATCTTATATCATATTTTGAAATTGATTCCCTTGGTTTTTGATTGATTTCATTTAGATCTTGAATGATATGGCTCACACATTTGTGCCTTTTGGATTATGTTATTAGCCTACCATTAATAACAACTAGATAGAGGTTGGTGGCACCGCATTTATAAATGAGTTCTAATGCTTGGCTGGTTTAAGCTCCTTTGAGTTCATACTATCTTGTTTCATTATCCTTCATTCATTTAATCTCCCACTTCATGTCACATGTCAGGAGGTATTTTTTTGGATTGATAGATCCATTAAATGGATGTAGTGTGACAAAAAATCTTGTAGGATATGACATAGGTCCTGCAATCATAATGCTCACTATTGGCTTGTTGGGCATTGTATTTGTTTCACTACTACTAGCTAAAATATTTTTTCCTTAAGTTACTTGTGCAGTGGTATTATCCAATGTATATAACTTTGTGTTAAACTCTTCTCTTCCTCTTGCTATCCTTTTTCTTAAATATATTCACCTGTAGTTATATTTTAAAATATTATAATAAGGTTATGGATTAATCACTTCTAACTCAAAATATAATTGTGATAGCATGGGTGATGTGGTTCTTACAAGTGAATGAAATATCTTTGACTCTTGATTGAACATCTCTGCATATAAATCATTATAAGTGGGTTAATCTTCTATTCAACCCAAAAAGTATGAAGAATAAGTTTACTTATAAACCTATCATTACACTAATATATCTCTTAAATGATCTTGTTTTCTTTGATTATTTGATCACTCTCCCATTTTGGGATAACATCTTGTTCATAGTTTCCTTCTACAGTTATCCTTATCTATTTTATTCCCTCTGAATATTGGTCACTTCTATTTTTGATGGAAGTTTTTGACCTTGTCAAGAAAAGTTCCAACTTTTCATAGATATGTGTTGTGGTAATTGTGTGCAAGGTAGGTATTACACAAGGTGTTTGTGCAAGAACTAGTTGTGCACGATGTTGTGTAGACTGATTATGCAAGTAGAGATAGTTACACATGTTTGTATGGAGACTACCTACGACAATTGTGAAAGTTTGTTAGCATTCAAGATTGATGGTATAATTACACAAAGCTATCTATATAATTTCAATACACTATGAAATATTATGAAGAGGCACATAGTGGTTGAGTCATAATAAGGTGGTACAAGGAGCTATGAAACATGTCAAATAATATAGGTTAGCTTATAGAATTTAAATAATCTTGTATTGTTGACCATTTTTTGGTCCTGTAGGCCCAAAAATTGGTCCCCATTTTCTTTCCTTGCTGTCCCAGTCTTTGATGTTTTCACCTTGCTGCAATCATGGTTTTTTCCCTTTGTAATAACCCTAGTCTTATAAAGAGTTGAGAGATCTAAGACCTGTAGGTTTTCAGTTTAATATGGAGCTTATTTTGCTTCGAGCGATTGCCTTAGACAAGCCCTTTGGCAAAGGAATGGGTCTAGTTCAAAGAATGCAAGTCTTTTACAAAGCTCTGACGTTAAAGTACCCTTGCGAAGGGCAGTCAGATTGCAAATTGGACTATTCTAGTAGGCTCGAAAGGTAAATTAGGGACCTAAAATGCCCTTGCAAAGGGTAAGGATAACCTTCGAAAAAAATCCAAGGCAAAAGATAAAGAATTCCTTAAGACTTTTTATCTGAAAGAAGTTCATAAAGAAGAAACAAAGGGTGAATTCCTTCAGACAAAGTACCCGAAGGAATTCCTTCAGACATTTTGTTTGAAGAAATTCATAAAGGAAAAAGACCAAAACATGAAGGCAGGTTTTCCTTTAGGCAAATTATTTGAAGGAATTCCTTCAGACATTTTGTCTAAAGGAATTGAGAAGACAAGGGAGCCCGAAGGGCAGTTGTCCGAAGGAATTGAGAAGACAAGGGAGACTGAAGGGTAAGTGCCCTTGCGAGGGACTATCAATGACCAAAAAGGGACATTTTTCATTTTTTTAAAGGGACACCTTCCCTTTGGAAAGGTTCATTGCAAAGGGCTGAAGGAATAACCAAAGGGATGATGGGCTCGAGCACGTCAATCTTAACATAGTGAACTAGCTGTTAGAGTTCAAATGTCCAGTGACGGGTGCATGAACATCAAATTCAAAGCAGTAAAATAGCCATTGGTTTTAAAATAGTGACAGGCCTATAGACATCAATTTTGATGGGATGCATCAGTTGAGAAAGGAGCCTGAAGAGCCAAGAAATGATAGAAGATAGCCCCGAGGGCCGAAAAGCCAGGAAAAGATAAAAGCCAAGTGCAGGAGCAGATAAAAATGGTCCAAGTGGTATAGAAAACATTGGCACAAGAAGTTATTATAGTAGATGAAATAGTATATACAAAGTGGCCACCAAGGAGAGCATGGGCATTCAATAGAATGGCCCATTTTCCCTCATTTTACATCAATGAACAGATAGCGAACTTCATTAAGAAGCAACCTTGTCATTCAAGTAGACAAAGTAACCCATGCTCTTGTAGTGATATTTAATATGAGTTAAGCACCAAAGTTAAGACTTGTGACACCTACAACATGGTTCCTTCAGTAGTTTCCCCTTTCTAAGGTGTTTAATGCAGCATGGGCCACTTGTTCTAGAAAATGCCAAAGTCTTCTTCTTCATGCTATATATATTGTAACCTCTCAGTTGAGGAAGATATCTCTCAGCTTGTAAGGTGGAACTTTACCAAAATTTACCTTGATTAAAAAATAAACATTTTTACCTCCATTTGAGCTTGCACTTTTGCACGTCTATGGCTTTGTCTTGTGTTAAGTCATTTTTTCTTCATGCTTTCATAGAATGATTCTAGCATGTCTAGTGTATTGTGAGTTCTTCTTTTTCAGATCAGCCATAAGTGTCCACAATAGAGTATAGGTGTATGTGAATAGGCTGCCATAGTGTGTCTTAGAATACATTTGGTAGTTCTTCCTCCCTGTATCTCTAGAGGACCCCTAGCTCACTAATGTAGAAGAGTTTCTCGTGTCTAATCAACTTATTCTTGGTGGAAAGTGTATGTCAAAGCTAAGTAGATCAACTTGTTTGGTGCATCGCCATCTTAGGATAGTTTTTATTTTCAGTAATCCTTCTCTCTTTTCATCCCCCTCATTATTAGCAGTAGGAAATCTAGGACCTTAGAGAAGCATCAAAGGGAGTTAGCCCTTATCTAGAGATTCTCCCCTTAGTTTTTGCCAGACCCACAACAAGATGGGAGTCTCCACTATGCCACGTGGAAGATAGAAGCTCATCCTCTTGTCAAGGGGTGCAATCCATAATGTCAATAGTTTTTGGTACGCCTGATGGAACCTATTTTGTCCAAAGAGTTGAAGAATTTTGGTGTGTTCTTCAACCAACTAGCCTTTGGAGGCTTTTCATCAACACCAATGGTGACTCTGAGTTAAATCATCTAGTTAAGCAGTCTTGGTGCCATAAAAAAATCACTTTGGTATGTATAATCCCATTGTTGAGCAACATGGGCCTTGTGTTCCTTCATATAGTTTTGATCAAGCTCAGGTTGTTCATGGAATCACCTCAAGCAACTCTCCTAGTTGCCCTTCACCTAGTGTAAGGAAGATAATGTTGGAGTTTGAGAAGCAAGTGATGGAGATAAAAATATTGGAGTAGTATAGATATTAGCAAGAGCTTATAGACAAAGAGGAGTGCTTGTTGAGGCAAGATCAGGCCTTACAATCAATGAAGGAGGAGGTAGCAAAATAGAAGAGTCCATTCATTTAAGGCATTCAGCCTTGTGTGCCTTCTCCCATTCCAATGCAACCCCCTCCTATTCTAAAGAAAGCCTCTTGTTGTGCACCAAATCCTTTCTACTAAATAACACTTGCTCACTCTAGCTCATCTAATGCATTAACCACTCCTGCTCTTAATCCCTTGCACCTAGCTTTTCAACACCAAAGGGCATTAGAGTAGCCTCCCATGGAAATGAACGTTCTCAATTCCTTAGATTTTGAATCCTCCTTTGAAGGGAATCATCCTATGCCTTTTAAAAAATAGCACATCTCTCTTCAAGAAATTCTTTTTGTGCATCAACAGTCTCTTCCTAGTCTTCCTCAACCTCCTCAAGTCTTTCAACATGATGTCAAGATTCCAAGTTAGAGGAGAGAATATCATGAACCAGCTCAGGGCCTTGGACATGATGAAACTACCCCTAATCATGGTGATCCTCATGATCTCCAAGAAAGGCTCTCCCAAGAGAATATAGCTAGGTAAATTATAGAGTTGGAGTCCAGAATGAGATTCCTCAGCCAAGGTGTGATGGATGGTTTAGAACAAACAACATATTTCATGTCTAAACACACCCCATCTACACTCCTCCAAGAGAGCTATCAAGCCACATCTGATGTGGATGAAGTGTTGGCCAAATGGAAGGAAGAAAATCCTTTGATTCTAGCTCAAGGTTTGCCTTTTCTTCCACATGAGTTTGACCATCAGCCTTCCACTTCATCCCTTTTCAAGGAGGACCCTATTTTGAAAGAGGCAAGTGAAGAAGAGAGGATCCAATTTACGGCTGTCCAAGAGGCTATCATGAGTGACAATGAGGATGAGACCATCATGGATGCCTCTTTTGAAGACATCATCAATAATGGAGAAGACATAGGTCATGCATACATGTAGATATTCCATATATATGAAGATGAGTTTGACAAACTTTATTTGTCAACAATGGATGATGAGGAATGTGAGCATGGTGAGCTCTCTCCCCCCTTTTTTGATAAAATTCCTTACTACTTTGATGAAGAAAATGACCACGCTATGGGGCCCAAGTTGGAGGAGGATTAGGAGCATGTCTTAGAATAACTAGAGACTCTTATTTTTGAGCAAGAAAAGGAGAGGCTTATCCATCTTGTTGAAAGCTTTGAAGAAGAGAACTTTGAACAAGAAGGTGATGTTTTGTGGGATAAGCAAGTAGTTTGTGATCTCATTTCAGACATCACAACAAACACCCTTCTTCAAGAAAGCCATGATGAAGTAGAAGATCAATTTGATAGGATCTTCAATGAGGTAGAAGGGAATAAGTAAATCCATCATGCATGCCAAAGGGGTTATGAGCTAAGTGAGGCTTATGTTGATAAGCTAGTAGCCATTGATTTTTTGATGAAATACACCAGCATGAAGGGCTAGCATGAGGCAATCTCTAAAGAGCAAAGTGAATACATAGATGTTGGAGACATGTTTAACCCTAATCCACTCAGATACAAGCCAATCAAGGTGGCAGGAAAGAAGGGTAAGTCACCAAGTCTCCATTCCATTTAGTCACTTGTCTAGCACCATAATTTTTCTTGCCATAGAGACTTGAGAAGTTTTCCCTTTGATCCAAGAGGGAGGCAAATATATCTAGTTAGCTGTACATAGTAGTTTGCTTTCGGTTGTCTTTATTTTCCTAAGTGTTGTTTGCACAAGTGTAGTGTTTTTTAGCCTTGTTAGGTGTTATTTTTTCCTTGTTGCTTGAGGTAAAGCTTTGTTGGTTCATAGGTATTTAAAAGGCTATTTCTAACTTTTTCAAGCTGCATCCTGACTCCATGCCCAATGGACTTTGAGGCTACCAGTCTTCTTTATCATAATAGGCATGCTTCCCCTATGAATCACCAATTTGTTGACCATTTTTTGGTCCTACAGGCCCAAAAATCGGTCCCCCTTTTCTTTCCTTGCTATCCCAGTCTTTGATGTTTTCACCTTATTGGAATCATGGTTTTTTCCCTTTGCAATAGCCCTAGTCTTATAAAGAGTTGAGAGATCCAAGACCTATAGGTTTTCAGTTCAATATGGATCTTATATTGCTTTGAGCAATTGCATTGGAAAATCCTTTTGGCAAAGGAATGGGTCCAATTCAAAGATGCAAGTCTTTTACAAAGCTCTGAAGACAAAGTACCCTTGCAGAGGGCAGTCAGGTTGCAAACTGGACCATTCTAGTAGGCTCTGAAGGGTAATTAGGGACCCAAAATGCCCTTGCGGAGGGTAGGGAGCACCTTCAGAAAAAAATCCAAGGCAAAAAGATAAATAATTCCTTTAGACTTTTTGTTTGAAGGAAGTTCATAAGAAAGAAACAAAGGGTGCCCGAAGGAATTCCTTCAGACATTTTGTCTAAAGAAATTCAAAAAGGAAAAAGACCAAAACATGAAGGCAAGTTTTCCTTCAGGCAAAATGTCTGAAGGAATTCCTTCAGACATTTTGTCTGAAGGTATTGAGAAGACAAGGGAGCCCGAAGGGCACTTGTCTGAAGGAATTGAGAAGACAAGGGAGCCCAAAGGGAAAGTGCCATTGCGGGGGACTATCAATGACCAAAAAAGGACATTTTCCATTTTTTTAAAGGGACACCTTCCCTTTGGTAAGGTTCATTACAAAGGGCCAAAGGAATAACCAAAGGGATGATGGGCTTGAGCACGTCAATCTTAACATAGTGAACTAGCCGTTAGAGTTCCAATGTCTGATGACGGGTGTTCAAATGTCAAATTTAAGGTAGTAAAATAGCCGTTGGTTTTCAAATAGTGATAGGCTCATAGACGTCAATTTTGATGGGATGCATTAGCAAAAAAAGGAGCCCAAAGAGCCAAGAAATGATAGAAGATAGCCTCGAAGGCCGAAAATTCAAGAAAAGACAAAAGCCAAGTGCAAGAGTAGATAAAAATGGTCTAGGTGGCATAGAAAGCATTGACATAAGAAGTTATAATAGTGAATGAAATAGTCTCTACCAAGTGGCCACCAAGGAGAGCATGGGCATTCAATAAAATGGCCCATTTTTCCTCATTTTACATCAATGAACAGACAACCACGTGAACTTCATTAAGAAGCAGCCTTATCATTCAAATAAACAAAGTGACCCATGCTATTGCAATGATTTTAATATAGGTTAGGCACCAAAGTCAAGACTTGTGACACCTACAACATGGTTCCTTAAGTAGTTTCCCCTTTTTAAGGTGTTCAACGTAGCATGGGCCACTTATTCTAGAAAGCACCAAAGTCTTGTTCTTCATGCTATATATATTATAACCTCTTAGTTGAGGAAGATATCTCTTAGCTTGTAAGGCAGAGCTCTGCCAAAATTTAACTTGAATAAAAAATAAGCATTTTGACCTCCATTTGAGCTTGTAATTTTGCATATGTCTATGGCTTTGTCTTGTGTTAAGTCATTTTTCCTTCATGCTTTCATAGAATGATTCCAACATGTCTAGTGTATTATGAGTTCTTCTTTTGCAGATCATCCAGAATTGTCCACAACAGAGTATAGGCACATGTGAACATGCTACCATAGTGTGTCTTAGAACACCTCTGGTCATTCTTCCTCCCTGTATCTCTAGAGGACCCCTAGCTCACTGATGCAGAAGAGTTTATCATGTCAAATGAAGTGTATAATTAGCTTGTTCTTGGTGGAAAGTGTATGTCAAATCTAAGTAGATCAACTTGTTTGGTGCATCACCATCTTAGGTTAGTTTCTATTTTCAATAATCCTTCTCTCTTTTCATCCCCCCCATTATTAGTAGTAGGAAATCTAGGACCTCAGAGATGCATCAAATGGAGCTATCCCTTATCTAGAGATTCTCCCCTCAGTTTTTGCTAGACCCACAACAAGAGGGGAGTCTCCATTGTGCCGCGTGGAAGACAGAAGCTTAGCCTCTTGTCAAGTGGTGCAATCCACAATGTCAACATGTATAATTATATATTTTAGACTAAATAAGTAATAATAATGTGTCAATGGTGCTTTAACATAGAGTTTTTGAGGAACATTACATGTTGTTCACTTGGCTCAACAATTGGTGAATGGAGATTCCTCTACTATGAAAGCATTATAGAGTGAGTGCTAAATAAAGGCACAATTCCTCTTAGGAATAAAGAGTTGGATAATGAATTTGTTAAATGCATGAATGTTGAATATGTATGATCAAGTGTGTGCATTTTAATATAATATTAAAATTTTGTATGAATATTATTGAACCATGTAACTCAGTATAGCATTGTAAGAAAATTTAGTTTATATTAAAATAAAAAAGGTTACTATGTTGGTTTTTTGCTCTAAAAGGTTTTAATAAGTGAAATCATATGTATCTATGTGTTTGCATTTATCTTTGTATGTTTAAGGTTCATATAACATAGATCTCCTTTATATTCATTCATTTCATAGGTTTATTCATAACATTTGGTATCAAAGCTTGGTTGTAAGCTTTTAAAAAGTTGGAATAACTTACGATAGAAAATTTTCCTTAAAGTGGGAGTTTTGTGGAAGAATCTTATTTGGATAAATTGATTGGAAGCACTAAGAAAGAGATTGAGAAATTCAACGATCAATAATTTGAGTTATGGAAACTAAAGATGGAAGATATCTTGGTAGATAGAGATTAGTGGATTATTATAGCAGACATAATACCCATGTGAATAAAACCAAAAGAATGTGAAATAGTTGATAGAAAAGCTATAAGCTCTATTAGGTTATATTTGGAAAATTCAAGACTAATGAATATTTCAACTAAAAATATTATGAATCTTATTTTGGATAAGTTGGGAACATTGAACAAGGTCAAGTCATTAGTTAATAAACTATTCTTACAAAAGAAGTTGTATTGATTGTGAATGAATGATGGTGACTTGGTAATCGAGAAATTAAATACCTTCAACATCATGTTAAATTAGTTATCATTTGTGTATGTCAAAATATATGATGAAGAAAGGTGTATCATGTTGTTGTGTTCTTTTCCAGACTTGTGGGATAAGCTAGTGATTGTTATCACTAATACTACATGAGAGCTAAAATTGGAAGATATAGTTATAGTTTTGATATCATAGGAGATGAGGCACAAGTATATAGAAAACCATTAGATGAATGATTCCATATCCATTTCAAATCACTTTTAATAAAGAGTGATGAGGACAAGAGCACATTAATTACAAAACAACTCAAAATAAAATTACAAAGAACAATAATGAGCAGTAAAAGAGACTTATATTTCTTTGTTATTTATTATTATTCTAAAACAATACATAAAGCATTTTAATAATGTACAACCCAAAGATAGAGTTGTCAATAAAACTAAAATTCTATTAAAAGAAAAGCTAATCCTAGAGTTAACTGAGCTTCCTAATTTTAACAATTTTTGAAACTTGTTATTTTTAACAATTTTTGAAACTTACTTTTTAGTAACATTTTTTTTAATAACCGGTTATCTTTAGTAACATGTTATTTTTAGTAGTCTACTATATTTAGTAATCTAATTTTTTAGTAACTTATTATTTTAATAAATTTTACATGTTAGCTTGGATTCTAAAAATATTATGGAGGTCATTAAAAACTTGAGGGATATAGTTGTGAGAACAAAGCTTTATCAATATCATGGGGAAGGTAAAGAGAAGAGAAAGATGGCATGGATCACGCCATCTGTTATTGAAATGAAAATAAAAAAGGTTTCTTGGAGCAAGAAGATGTTAGAAGAGATGAAAAACTATCTTAAGGAATAAAATTTTTATAGTGTCAGGAAGAAAAATAAATGAACTTCATAATGGATTTAATGCATGGAGATGGGTACAACTGAAGTTTTTCAATATTTTACAAAAATTTTTCTCATTGAGCATGAGGATGAAAGTTAATATAAGAATGAAAAAGATGAAGATGAAAATAATAAATTATAAAGGGTTGAAGATAATTCTTTGTTGAATGTTGATTATAAGGTGGAAGCTATAAATGGGTATATGCATGAAGATAATATTGGAGAAGTTTATTTACAAGTAGTTACATACATTTCTCTTATGAGGCATGAGAATGAAGATGATTAGATGGAATAATATAAAAAAAAACCATTTTGGAGATAACTATTATAATCTTTGAAGTGAATGAACATATAGTTGATTTCAACATTTATGATTCAAATGAACATAGAAGAGATGTAAGCAATGCACATATTATCTTTGAAAGTATACACACAATTTATAAAAGAAGAGGCATGGTTTGATAGATGGAGGAAAATAAGGAAGGAAATTAAGACCTGATATGAACTAAGAGCTTCAAATTACTTCAACCATAGGAGAATGATGTGGGAGCTCTATAGTCCCATCTATGCTAGCATGCAAAATTTACTACAAAAAATAGGGCATAAAAAAATACTAGGCTACTTGTTGGGTGAATATTTTGTCGTCAACTAACTGATGACAAAATGGGGATATCAGCCACAGTATAGGGAGATTGACACAATGAAAAGTGTGGGTTTCCCAGATCTGGACGATGTAAATCTCTCCTCTCATCAAGGGGAGGTTCCCTATTAATACTTGCGTGTCGGATATATGTAATCAAGTAGAAAATAACACATGGGGGTGGTATAACAGCATCTACCTCTCTTTTTTTAGAGGTAATGTATAAGACATAAAAAAGGGAAAATCTTGGTCTATTGCTAACAACAGTCCTCTTCTTTTAGGAATGGTATTAAACAGAGAGCAAGAAATCACCTGTAGTAACAAAGTCACAAGAACACTCACGAAAGCGCAAAGTCTTGCATAGCTTCTCCATAGATTCGAAACAAGTACAATCATAGAGTAAAGTGAAGCACAAAGTCTTCACCTGAAACTACAAAAGATAATATAATCTCAAAGATAGAAGCAGCACAAAGTCTATCTTCTACCCTCTAAAAATGCCCTTAGATAATATAAACACACCCACTTTGCTTATCAAATCAGATGAGTAAGATATTACCAGGAAAAAGAACATAAGAACTATTTCCTAAATAACACAGACAATTTCAACACAAAGTCTGAAATAACCTGCTTCTCATTCATTTAACATAATATGATTTACAAATTTGAGCACAAAGTCTCACAAGTTGCTTCAATTTCAGCAGAGTATTTGCTATTAAATTTTCCAAGATTATTTACAAATGAGGTCTCCACTATATATAGGGAGAAAATCCTCAAAAATAGAAAATAATAAAATATACAAAATATCTTGGTCAAAGATGACTCATCTTTGACTTTTAGATATTTTTCTAAAATATTTACATGTAATTACATATTACAAAATTGCATGCATTCTGCACAAAACAGAAGTGCATAAGGATAAAAGAAGAAAGGGAGAGAGAATCAATTCTTGCCGCCAAACTTTTTCAGATATGCATCATACATGGTGATAGATGCCTGAATTCCTATGCTATCTGGTGCAACTACATTTTTGATGACGGTTCTTGCTCTGATCAACGCATCCTTTAATGCTGTGATGGCTTTAGCGTGGCCAGTTAACCTAGATTTTAGATTCTCCAAAGTTAACTGTGCATCTAAAATGCTGTCCATCGAAGACATTGAGAATGATTTCTCTTCAAAATATTTTTGAATCATCTCCTTGAAACTCTGAATCATCTCTTATGCTGGAAGGAACTGATGGTCCTTAGAGGTTAGGTCACATGGCAGTTCTTCTAACTTGTTAAGCAGGCTTAGGTCACTCTTCTCACTGGCTTCTTTGAAAGCTTTAAGATCATCAATTAAGTCTTTGAGTACCTATTTTCTGAAGGTTAGTGACTCCTTGATTTCAATGTAGGAGTCTTTATTGGAGATGACACCGATAGACATCAAGGTGCTCTTCTTGAGATTTTTCATTTCTTTCCATCTACTGAGATCTTTCTCCAAGCTATCAATCTCTTGAAAAATGAGGGAGACGAAGTCATCTACCTGTGTTTTAACTTTCTTCATTTTACCTATCCTTTCTGCCACTTCTGTAAGTAGGGACACTCCCTAAGTATGCATTCTTTCGACATAGTCCTCCAGGACTTTCCCTTTTAAATAAGTCTTTTCCGCTTTTTGAATGACTGAGTCATCCAAAGAGAAGGCCTCTGGAGTTGCTGCTTCAGAAGGAAGAGTGAACCTTTTGATCACTGCTATCAGCTGCTCTGCTTTGGCTTTATAATAGTCCTTCATCTCTTTTTCTCTGTCAAATTTTTGGACCATAATGTCCATAGCTGACTGAAGATCGCTCTTCGCACCTTCGTGAGTAACTTTGCCAAGTTCAACACGAGAGATGGAATAGCTGCTCATCTCAAAACCCTCAAGGGTTGCGTCCTGGGGAGGCTTGGCAATTTCTAGAAAATTTTGCCCCTTTTCTTCGACCAACTTGGAGAGGATTCTTGGCTTCTTAGGAGCCTTTGCTTTTGCCAGCACTATCTTGCCAAAATCGAATTCATCCAGGGAGATAGCTATTTTCTTCCTTTTTAGTGTGAAAGTAGACATCCAAGGTGGGAGAGAAGTACCTATTGTAACAATAGTTGTCTCTGCCGGTGTCACTGTAGTAGCTTCCACACTACTAGTGGTGATAGTAGTCGTAGTCAGAGTAACTGGCAAAATTGTACCAACTACTACTTCTGGCTCAGGTGCAGGGCTCATTAGCAGGTTGAAAGAAGGAGATGATAGACTTGGAATGGATCTAGAAGAGCGACGAGAATCTCTAAAAGGACCCTGAGGATCACCAAATATAGCCTTGGAAGGAGAAGTGGCTCTGGAAGAGGGGACACTGATTGGGGAGATAGGAGAAATGGGCACCCCGGGAGATTGAGGGGGAGAAGGAGAGGCGCTCTGGATCAGCTGTGCTTGTCCCGATGAGAGTGGAGACCCAACACTTAGTTGTTCTGAAGGTTGATCCTCTGTCTCCATGGGCTGAGCTGCCTGTGTCTCGGGGCTTTGTTCTTTGGTTCCTTCTGTTGCTGTTTCAGGTCCTTGAGTGATCTTGGGCTTCTTAAATACGAAGATGATCTTAGGCTTGTGAGGCCTAGAAGGAGAAGGAATGTCACCCTTATTTTTAGTCTTATTTTCTGCCTTCCTCTTCAATTCTGCCTGATAGTAAGCCTCTGATCTCGTAATAAATTCTTTCAAGATGATCCCTTTGGCTACTAACCAATCATTGGTGTTAGCCAATATTGGTTCAAATCTTTTTTCCAGAGAAGTCAACTCTTTTTGAGACCACTGAATTGGAGAAAGAAGGGAACCAACAACTTTTTCCACCAGATATCTGTTGTTTATAATGTTCCCATCATCGATTAGACTAGAAATTTTTTTTGTTAGCCCAAGGTATTCTATCTGCTCCAGTGTGAGATGGTAATAGTCCATTTTTCTTATCTCTTCGACCGTCCTTAGGTCCACCCAGATATCCTCAATCATGGGTTCATGGAACTAAGTTTTTCTTCTAATCTTCTCTTTGACTCTCCTGTAGTCAAATTTCTCTCGTCTCTTGAATGGCTTGATGGTAACCATCTGCATTTCTATTTCCATAACCTTGGCTTTGGTTGATTTAGCAACTAAAAACCTGCCAATCTAAATCAAAAACTTAAAACCGGGTCTCTTAAGTTCCATCTATTTTGTATGTACGACAGTCAGTTGTCGGCAAAGCTCCATTAGAACTAACCTGTCTGAAGGGAACTTGGGGAGCATATAAGGGTATCCTCTGTAAAAACCCACCCAAAAATAGCAAAAAGTGGGAAACTAGAGGAACATGCAGCCATAACTGTTTACTATTGCCTAGGACTCGTCTGATATTCTTTTTTGTTCTAGCTGATGATCGAAGAGACACAAAAATACGGCAAAAAATGCATCATTTACTCTCCTGAAATGATTTGTTGACCCCTAAAGCGTCAGCTGAGATTAATATGAGTAGACTGGGGTGGTCTTTCTATCCCCTTCTGTAGTCAATCTTGGGAAAGATCGCATTGCAGCAGCTATGTAGACCAAGTATGAAGTCATGTAGAATTTAAAGGAAGTTTGCACCCTGGTCAACTGTTCGTGAATGGCATTGTTGATTTGTTCCCCCCAAAAGATAGTTTGCTTGCCCTGGAGGATGATCTTAATGAATGGATACATCCATTTATGGAACTGTGAGGAAGATGGGAGGCTCTGTACCCTGCTGAGAAGGGTGATCAGGTCACCGACTTCTTTGACGAAATTGCTCCTTGGGAAGTTCTTCAGCCATATGGAGAGGTTGGTCCTGGGGGTCTTCAGCCACTTGTAATTAATTACTTTTTTGACCCTTTCAGGGTCTTTGTCATACTCTTTTTGCACGTTCTCGAAGTCGATTTGGGTTACTTCGGTGGCTGGAGGATACAAGAAAACTTTGTCGATAAAATTGGGGTCCAATTGAATTATCATGCTGCCACTGGCATCTAAAACTGATCTAGTTTTCTTGTTGTAAAATTGCATGCACTGGAGGATGAACTCAGTATGATGTGCCGCTACTAGGAAAGCAACCACTAGGTGAATGTTTCTCTTAACTATTCTCTTTATCCCAGTGCTGGGATTTGTCACCTTGGTTTGTGTCAGTAACTCGGCCATGTCCACGTGGCCGATCTCAGTGTCTCGAATGTCATCGACATTTGAGGACACTGAGGTGGGTGGGAAGATGCCCTGGTACATGTACTTCATAGCTTTCACTTTTTTAGGAGATGTTTCTATCATGGAGAACGATCTTGCCTGGATGGGAGCAGATGTGTAAGAGTTCGCTGAAGGTGCTGCAGTCATTATCACAGATGAGAGGAGAGTAAGCGAGAGAAGAAGAGTGCAATTTAAGTGATATGGGTTACTAGAGTACACTTAAATAGGCCAGGTCTAGCGAAGGAGCAAAAAATGAGAAAGAAAAAGTATGAAAGGGACAACTCAAATTTTTTTTTGGGAGTTAGTGAAAATGGAAAAAAAATGCAGGGGCGGTGAAAATTGCCGCCTCTACATAAAATTGGAAGAAGAAGCAGGGGCGGAAAAAATCACCGCCCTTACAGCTGGAAACAAAACATGTAGGGGTGGCGAATACACCCTTACAACTGGGAAGAAAAGAAAAGCAAGGGCGGCGATTTTCACTGCCCTTCCATTGTAGTTGGAAAATCATGTAGAGGTGGCAAATTTTGCTGCCCGTGCATGTAAAACTTAGAAAAAATGTGAAGGGGCGGTGAAATTTGCCGCCCCTACACGTATGGGGGAAAAAGAAAATGTGGGCGATAAAAAAATGCCACTTGCATATGAAGAGAAAACCGTGGGCAGAGGAAAAGGAGAAGCCCGCGGTCAAGGACAAAAAATAAGCATCTACAGAAATGAGAAGAGGGACGAGTGGAAGGATGCGGTTAAGGACGTAGGTGGCAAAATTTGCCAACCACGTGAGGTTCAGGTGGAAACCTGCAGGTAGAAGGGAGAAGAAAAACAAAAATAAAAATAAACATGAAAAACCTAAATAAATGCTAAGATAAAATATAATAAAATAAGAAATAAACACAAAAACAAACCCTACTTGAGAAACTACGCATGCCACGAGGTTGAATCCACAAAATCGTACTTTGAATCGTCACTTCAAGCACTCGGGTGCAAGAGGTAGGAGGAGAGGAGGAAGCAATGAGGAGAAAAGGGCTCAAATCAGATTATATGAGGTGAAAAACCCACCCTAACAACCTGTCACACGCGGCCATTAATGCTTGCACAAAAATTGAGACATGCAAGGGCAACAATTTTTGCCGCCCTTGCATGTAGTTGGTTCATTCTGCAGGGGTGGCAAAAATCACCGCCCTTGCAGGTCGGAGAGCAAGGGTGGCAAAATTTGCCGCCCTTGCAAGAAACATGTAGGGGCGGCAAAATTTTTTGCCCTTGCACAAAAAATAAAGGAAATGCAGCGACGGCAAAAAATACCACCCCTACTCAGAAAATGAATGAAAAAGACGAACTCTGAAAGGAGAGCCTGGGGAAAGGAAAACTTGGCTGGGACAAGATGGTAACCACTTTCTCGTTCTGAGGCCAAGGCAAAAATGAATTTTAAAATTCGTCTCAAAAAATGAACTTAGAGAGACGAAAAAGATGAAACAAATAAGTTTTGTAGGGGGTTGTTCCTAAAAATGAGGTAAACTAATTTTGGAAACAACAGCTAGTTCCTGTTGGGGAACTTTCGTTTAATCAAATTGATTAGCAAGCGAAAACCAGTCTCTAAGTGCCTTCATCCAAGCCATTGGGCTATGGAGTCGAGTGAAAAATGAAACAAAAGAAAAAGAACAGACAAAACATAAAAACTATACATATATACAAATGGACTCATCTGAGCTTCAAGGATTAAACAGCTTGAGATGCTGTCCGCTGTGAGGTAGTGCAAATGGTGTTCCATCTTTGTATTTCAATAAGAAGCTGGCTTCACCATAGAGCTGTCGAATGGTGAACGGGCCCCTCCACAGAGAGTCAAATTTGCCGTGCATCCCTTTTGGTTCTCGCTGCTTGTCCCATAACAAGACTTGATCTCTGATTTGGAACTCACACACTCTAGCTCTCTTATCAAAAAGTGCTTTCACCCAGTCTTGATGTTCTTTGATCCTATCAACCACCATAACTCTTTGTTCGTTTAGCTCGGTCAGACACATGATCCATTTGTCAACTGAGCTTTCAAAGGTTGAGTCTTCTATTGCTCTAGTTAATCTGAGCGCTGGTAGTTCAAGGGTGATGGGAATTTCTGCCATATAGAAGTTGGAAGGGTGACATACCTATAGCCCTTTTAGGTGTTATCCTGTTGGCCCATAAAGCATCATACAAAGCTTTGTGCCATGTTCTCTGATTATCATCCACCAACTTCCTGATAATGGTGACCAAGTTCTTGTTACTTGATTCCGCTTGGCCATTCCCTTGAGAAAAATAGTCTGAAGTATGGGATAAGGTAATCCCATAATAGAAACAAAATTGAATAATTTTATGTGATGAAAAATAGGCCGCATTATCTGTTACGATCTTTAGTGGAACCCCAAACTGGGAGATGATATTTCCTTTGAGAAAGCTACATACCACTTCAGACGTAGCGTGCTTGGTTAGGATGGCCTCCACCCACTTGGTAAAGTAATCTATTGCAGTGAGGACATAATCATGTCCAGCACTTGAAAATGGGTTGACTATTTCAATGAAGTCAATACCCCACCGCTGAAAAGGTTCTTAGATCACAACTAGCTTAAGGGGCAAAGCAGGCAACTTAGGCTTTCCAACGAATTGCTACCACAGCTCACACCTACGCACCCATTTGTAGGCATCCTAAAAAAGCATGGGCCAATAGTACCTTGCTCATAAAATTTTGTGTGCCATCACCGGTGTAGAGAAATGTCCTCCACAGGCCAAATTGTGGAAAGATTCTAAGAGTCTTTTTTGTTGAGCTTTGTCAATGCAACGAAGAAATGCCCCGTCCAAGTTTTTCTTGTAAAGACCATTGTCCCATAGAACATAACCAACTGCTTTCAATTTAACATTCCATTTCTCTTTAAAAAAAAGATGAGTGGAACACTCACCATATGTCAGAAAATGAGCAATGTTGGAATACCACTCATCAGTAGTGGCAACAAAGAGAACCGTGGGCATGCTTTTGATCTCTTCTTCTTCGCTTTCTACTTCATCTGGAATGTTGTTGGAGATCAATTGGTAGAGACCCCTTCCTCGTACAATCTTAGTTGGTTTGACGTCCAGATCAAACTCTTGAGTTTTGGCAATCTAGTTACCTCTTTTTGTACCAAACTCTTGCTGAGTTAAAATGGATTTTACTGTCGTATCTGATACGAGAACTTCAATGTGAGAATTTAAGATATAAAACCTGAAATGCTTGACAGCCTTGACCATGGCATATGCATGTTTCTCCATAAGCGAATATTTTAGCTCGTGATCTTTGAGTGGATAACTCATGAATGAGATAGGAGATTTTGCACCTTCGGGACTATGCTGAACCAGGATAACTGATAGTGTATGCTCAAAGGCATAACTATATATTTTGAAATCTTTAGTATAATTTGGACAGACCAAGATGGGTGCACGAATGATTGCCTCTTTAATCTCTTTGAATGCTGACTTACCCTCAGCAGTCCACCTAAACATAGCATTGGCCTTCATCATGTTGATAATATGGCAGGTTTTCTCAGCAAACCCAGGAATAAACCTTCTGAGGAAATTCACTTTTCCAAAGAAAGAGTGAACTGCGGTCTTGCTGGTAGGCAGAGTAAGTTTCTAGATGGACTTGACTCTTTCTGAATCGATTCTGATACCTTCTCGGGACACGATGTGTTCGAGAAGTTTCTCTTCAGTTACTTTAAAAATGGATTTCTTTGGGTTCAACGAGATACCGTTTTGACGGCAGCATTCCAGTACCTTTCACAAATGGTGAACATATTCAGAACGATATTTTGAAAATACTGTCAGAGTGTCTATGTATACTACAATGAATTTTCCCATCTCATCTTTGAAAACAAGATCCATTGCCCTTTGAAAAGTGGCACCCACGTTTATCAGACCAAAAGACATTCTTCGATAAGCGAATGTGCCCCAAGGTGTGGTGAATGCTGTCTTGTGCTGATCTGCTTTCCCGACCTCAACCTGATTGTACTTGAAAAAACCGTCTAGCATTGATAACATTTCTAAACTTGTTACCATCTGTAGAACTTGATCCATGATAGGAAGGGGATAGTTATCTTTTAAGGACAACTGGTTCAAGTTTTTGAAATCCACACAGATTTGAATTTCACCATTTTTCTTTTTGACGGGCACTATGTTAGCAATCCATGTTGAGTGATGGATTGGAAAAATTATTCGGGCATCCAACATCTTTTGTATCTCAGCTAAAATAGTACTTGAGATTTTTGGATTATATTACCTAGATTTCTGTTTGTAAGGTACAAAGTTGGCTTTCAGGGGAATGCCATGACGGATGTCATTTGGCCTAAGAGATTTCAAGTCATCATAGGAATAGACCAACACATCCATGTATTGGTGGAGTAGACTAGAAAGCTCAAACCTTTCTTTGAAAGTGCAGCATTTTCTAATGTTTACCATTTTAGGATCGCGCTTGGTTCCCAAGTTGACTTGATCAAAATCTTGGAAAGAATTTGAATCTATTCGTTGTTGTTTGACAAACCTGTCATGGTTATCAAACAACTTCTCTAGAGAAACCACACCCTTAGGAATTTTATTCCCCTTGAGCTGTAAAAAATCTTTGCCTGTATTGATCTAGGTTTCAGGGGTTGACCCACACTTCTGGGGCTCACTACCTTCAAAATGCAGTTGCTCGAAACTATCCTTTTGCTCCAATAAAGCGATGATTTGATCATCATTATCAAACACTTGCTAGTAGCCAGCATTATTTGGTACTCGTGGTTAGAAAACTAGCTCAATAGTATATTTATTTCCCTTAAAATCTGGGTGAGGGACTAGGAGGGTGGCAGAGACAGCCAATGCATTCGCTCGGTCATTGAATTCCCTTAGAATGATAGAGATGTTGAAGGCATCAAAATGCTCGATCTGATCCCAAACCAAGTTGTGATAATGGCGCAACCTCTCATTCTTTGTCTGATAGAGATTCCTCACCTGATAGACTATCAACTCAGCATCTCTTTTAGCATGGAGCTTCCTAATGCCCTTCTCTCTGGCAGCCTATAGTCTGAGCAACAGGGATTTGTACTCAGTCGTGTTGTTGGTATTGTTGAACTGCAATTTGTAGGACAAAGGAATAGTCTCTCCTTGACGGGATACCAACACAACTCTAGCTCCTGACCCAGTAGAAGAGCAGCTACCATCAAATTTTAAGGTCCATACTTCATTAGATATTGCTTTTTCCACAAAAGATTTTCTACTTTGAGGAAGGGGTTCTTCCACATGTTCATTTTGCTTTGGCACTTTACCCTTCGTGTCAGCTGAAATCAAATCTAAGTTATCACCCGTAAGAGTTTCATCAGATGAATCATTGATCTTGTCTGTAGATAAGAAATAGTTGCCCATGCCTGAAGACTCAAATAGAATTTGAGCTTCGGGTGCTGCAGAATGGGTAACTACATACCTGGCCTCTTTTTCAGGAAGTAACTTCATGACACCTTAGACTGGAATCCTTGCTTCTGATAGGTCCATACTTAGCTCACCTCTGACATCTTTGTAGAAATTCTGCCCAAGTAGGATGCCATAAGATGCGGGAACATCGGCCATTAAAACCATCATTTTTATTCACTTTTTTGGAAAAGCCGCGAAGGCGTATTGAGCATCTTTTATTTGACCAAGGAGGGAAACTTGCTTGTTTTCTATGGAAAAACACCTCCCAAAAGTTTTGGTCAAAGTTAGGCCAAGATAATCTGCCACTTTTGCGGGCATGACATTATCTAAAGCTCTAAAGTCTATAATATAATTACTCAGTTTGTAGCCATTTATAAGCAGGGAAACATAGAAAGGTTCTATTTTCTCGGAAATGACAGGAGGAGTCACAACAAGATTATTTTGGGCCGATCGGTCTTTAGGGGGATCAAAAACAACTTTTAAAGAGTCTTGTCCTACAGGGACGGCTTTATTTTTCACATACTCTGCTAATCTATCAAACTATTCTGGGTTAGCTCTTAAATATTCGACCTCTGTCATTTAAATTTTAGTCTTTCTAGCATGATCGATTATATCAAATAATTGAAAAGAACTTGCAATAGAGGAAGAGAGTCCATCATCAGGGACTTTAACAGGTGTGGCACTTGTCTAAGTAGTAGAGGTGGAAGATATCGGGTGATTGGGAGTACTCACTTTTTTATGGGTTACCTACTCTTTTGATTATGGAGGCGATGGAGTCCCACGTTTGGCAATGGAAACTGCTAGTTGGGATTCTTCATCTGCCTTTTCTTTGTCAGTTTATGAAACCGACTGATTTTGAGATCTGGTGAAAATAGCATAAGTTTCATCCAAATCCTTCCCTTTACTTCCAGCTTCATCCTGGTAATCTAGGAAGCCGATATTGGAGTCGCCAGCTAATTCTTCTTCCTGCTCGTCAAAGAGATTAACATTTTCTTGTTGATCCAACTGAGGTTAAAAAGAGTTGTCGTGCTCAGCTTCCAGGTAACCGATCGCTAAATTGGCAGGTGATACTTTGATGGCTAATCTCCTCGAAGGGGGAGGTAGACAGTTGGATTGTCCTTGGTTTCGGGTAGCATTACCCTGATATTGCTGATTCTGGAACGTCCTCTTGGGTGCATCTCGATAGATAGGAGCAGATGTAGCTTGGGTGATTTGCCTCTTCAAAGCTATCAATTCATTCGTCAATTTCTGCACCATAGGATCTATAGTGCCTGTGGAAGAGCTTTCAGCAGATGAAGGGAATTTAGTTTTACTAAGATCTTTTCTGATCTTACTTGCCAGGATAAGATCATCTTCAATCTCGGTGGCCAAACTTTGAGCCAAGGCTAAGTCCATAGGGCTAGCTCGCCTCAATAGGAAACTTACTTCAGGGAGCTGCGAGTTGATGAAGAAACACTTGAGATTTTTCGGCGTCGATTGAGCCACTGTCGAAATCTGATTCCTCAACTTGTTGAATTTGGCTATGAAATCCCTCATAAGTTTCTGGGATTCTTTCTTCAACTGTGTTAGCTGAGCCAACAAAGCGTGTGCATCTTCAGCAGGTTTAAACCTAGCTTCGAATTTGGACTTGAGTGTATCCCAGTCTGTTACTGACCTGGCCTGCAGGTGATAGAACCAATCCGCAACAGCACCTTGCAAAGTCTCCACAAAAAGTCTTACTGCCACATCCTCAAATTCTACACCAATTACACCGCATGCTATGGAGAAAGCAACAATATGCTCATCGGAATGAACCTTTCCATCTCCAAAAAACTTAGGAATTTTTTTTCTAAAACTATGAGGTAGTTCATGCAGAGGTGGGGTTAAATTAAGAGGGCCGAAGGAATTACCCCACGGGCCTTGAGCCATTATGATAAGAGGATTAAAAAGTGGGATAACAAACCTTAGTGGAGTGTTTATAAGTAGGCGGTGATTAACAGTGGGAAAAGAAGTTATACCTTGTGTTGGTGACCTGACAAGGCTAGAAGGAAAACTCCTAGACTGTTGAAGAGACGCTGATAGAGGAAACAGATCAAAATTACTCTGTTGCACCAACTCAAACACAGGGTCAACAACACCCTTAGATCTCTGACTTCTTGTGTAGCGTGGATTTGCCAGATTTTAAAACAAAAAAAGGGCCGAAATTGCTTCAAGTTGAAGCTTGAGGCTTCAAAATGCACATTCTTCCCAATGGCTCTGGTTTTGTAGCCCAGATAATGTAATGGTAATGGAGATGGTAAGACTACAATGATAATGGGTAAGACGTGAAACGGAGTCGCTAGACTATGTAATGGATAAGGGTAGGGACTGCTTCAATTTGAAACTTGAGGTTTCAAAATGCACACTCTTTTCTTCAGCGGAGTCGCCAAAAAATTGTTGGGTGAATATTTTGTCATCAACTAACTGATGACAAAATGGGGATATCAGCCAAAATATAAGGAGATTAACACAACAAAAAGTGTAGGTTTACCAGATCTGGATGAGGTAAATCTCTCCTCTCATCAAGGAGAGGTTCCCTATTAATACTTGCGTGTCAGATATATGTAATTAAGCAAAAAATAACACATGGAGGTGGTATAACATCATCTACCTCTCTTTTTTCAGAGGTAATGTATAAGGAACAAAAGAGAAAAAATCTTGGTCTATTGCTAACAATAGTCCTCTTCTTTCAGGAATGGTATTAAACAGAGAGCAAGAAATCACCTGTAGTAACAAAGTCACAAGAACGCTCACGCAAGCGCAAAGTCTTCCGTAGCTTCTCCATAGATCCAGAACAAGTACAACCGTAGAGTAAAGTGAAGCACAAAGTCTTCACCTAAAACTACAAAAGATAATAGAATCTCAAAGATAAAAGCAACACAAAGTCTATCTTCTACCCTCTAGAAATGCCCTTAGATAATATAAACACACCCACTTTGCTTATCAAATCAGATGAGTAAGATATTACCAGGAAAAAGAACATAAGAACTATTTTCTAAATAACAAGACAATTTCAACACAAAGTCTGAAATAACCTACTTCTCATTCATTTAACAGAATATGATTTACAAATTTGAGCACAAAGTCTCAAAAGTTACTTCAATTTCAGCAGAGTATTTTTTATTAAAATTTTCAAGATTATTTACAAATGAGGTCTCCACTATATATAGGGAGAAAATCCTCAAAAATAGAAAATAATAAAATATACAAAATATCTTGGTCAAAGATGATTCATATTTGACTTTTAGATATTTTTTCAAAATATTTACATGTAATTACATATTACAAAATTGCATGCATTCTGCACAAAATAGAAGTGCATAAGGATAGAAAAAGAAAGAAGGGGAGAGAGAATCAATTCTTACTGTCAGACTTTTTCAGATATGCATCGTACATGGTGATAGATGCTTGAATTTCTATGCTATCTGGCACAATTGCGTTCTTAGAGACGGTTCTTGCTCTGATCAATGCATCTTTCAATGCTGTGATGGCTTTAGCGTGGCCAGTTAACTTGGATTTTAGATTCTCCAAAGTTAACTGTGCATCTAAAATGCTGTCCATCGAAGACATTGAGAATGATTTCTCTTCAAAATCTTTTCGAATCATCTCCTTGAAACTCTGAATCATCTCTTTTGTTGGAAGGAACTGATGGTCCTTAGAGGTTAGGTCACATGGGAGCTCTTCTAACTTGTTAAGCAGGCTTAGGTCACTCTTCTCACTGGCTTCTTTGAAAGCTTTAAGATCATCAATTAAGTCTTTGAGTACCTGTATTCTGAAGGTTAGTGACTCCTTGATTTCAACGTAGGAGTCTTTATTGGAGATGACACTGATAGACATCAGGGTGCTCTTCTTGAGATTTTTCATTTCTTTTCATCTGCTGAGATCTTTCTCCAAGCTGTCAATCTCCTGAGAAATGAGGGAGACGAAGTCATCTACCTGTGTTTTAACTTTCTTCATTTTCTTGTCCTTTCTGCCACTTTTGTAAGTAGGGACACTACCTGAGTATGCATTCTTTCGACACAGTCCTCTAGGACTTTCCCTTTTAAATAAGTCTTTTTTGCTTTTTGAATGACTGAGTCATCCAAAGAGAAGGCCTCTAGAGTTGCTGCTTCAGAAGGAAGAGTGAACCTTTTGATCACTGCTGTCAGCTACTCTGCTTTGACTTTATAAGAGTCCATCTCTTTTTCTCTATCAAATTTTTGGACCATAATGTCCATAGCTGACTGAAGATCGCTCTTCGCACCTTCGTGAGTAACTTTGCCAAGTTCAACATGAGAAATGGAATAGCTGCTCATCTCAAAACCTTCAAGGGTTGCATCCTGGGGAGGCTTGGCAATTTTTAGAAATTTTTGCCCCTTTTCTTCGACCAACTTGGAGAGGATTCTTGGCTTCTTAGGAGTCTTTGCTTTTGCCAGCACTATCTTGCCAAAATCAAATTCATCCAGGGAGATAGCCATTTTCTTCCTTTTTGACATGAAAGTAGACATCCAAGGTGAGAGAGAAGTACCTGTTGTAATAATAGTTGTCTCTGTCGGTGTCACTGTAGCAGCTTCCACACTACTAGTGGTGACAGTAGTCGTAGTCAGAGTAACTGGCAAAACTATACCAACTACTACTTCTGGCTCAGGTGCAGGGCTCGCTGATAGGTTGAAAGAAGGAGATGATAGACTTGGAATGGATCGAGAAGAGTGAGGGGAATCTTCAGAAGGACCCTTAGGATCACCAAATATAGCCTTGGAAGGAGAAGTGGCTCTGAAAGAGGGAACACTGATTGGGGAGATAGGAGAAATGGGCACCACGGGAGATTGAGGGGGAGAAGGAGAGGCGCTCTGGATCGGCTGCGCTTGTCTCGGCAAGAGTGGAGACCCAACACTTGGTTGTTCTAAAGGTTGATCCTCTGTCTCCATGGGCTGAGCTACTTGTGTCTTTGGGCTTTGTTCTTTGATTCCTTCTATTGCCATTTTAGGTCTTTGAGTGATCTTGGGCTTCTTAGATACGAAGATGATCCTAAGCTTGTGAGGCCTAGAAGGAGAAGGAATGTCACCCTTATTTTTAGTCCTATTTTCCACCTTCCTCTTCAATTCTGCTTGATAGTCAGCCTCTGATCCCATAATAAATTCTTTCAAGGTGATCCCTTTGGCTGCTAACCAATCATTGGTGTTAGCCAATATTGGTTCAAATCTTTTTCTTAGAGAAGTCAGCTCCTTTTGAGACCACTGAATTGAAGAACGAGGGGAACCATCAACTTTTTCCACCAAATATCTACTGTTTATAATGTTTTCATCATCGATTAGACCAGAAAGAATTTCTACAAGCCTGAGGTATTCTATCTGCTCTAGTGTGAGATGGCAATAGTCCATTTTTCTTATCTCTTCGACCGTCCTCAGGGCCACCCAGATATCCTCAATCATGGGTTCGTGGAACTGAGTTTTTCTTCTGATCTTCTCTTTGACTCCCCTGTAGTCAAATTTCTCTCGTCTCTTGAATGGCTTGATGGTAATCATCTGCATTTCTATTTCCATGACCTTGGCTTTGGTTGATGTAGCAACTGAAAACCTGCCAATCTGGATCGAAAACTTGAAATTGGGTCTCTTAAGTTCCATCTGTTTTATATGTACGACAGCCAGTTGTCGGCAAAGCTCCATTAGAACTAACCTGTTTAAAGGGAACTTGGGGAGCATATAAGGGTATCCTTGGTAAAAACCCACCCGAAAATAGCAAAAAGTGGGAAACTAGAGGAACATGTAGCCATAACCGTTTATTATCGCCCAGGCCTCGTCTGATAGTCTCTTCTATTCTAGCTGATGATTGAAGAGACACAAAAATATGGCAAAGAATGCATCATTTACTCTCTTGAAATGACGTGTCGACCCTTGAAGCGTCAGCTGAGGATAATATGAGTAGATTGGGGTGGTCTTTCTATCCCCTTCTGTAGTCAATCCTGGGAAAGACCGCATTGCAGTAGCTATGTAGACTAGGTACAAAGTCATGTAGAATTTAAAGGAAGTTTGCACCCTAGTCAACTATTCATGAATGTCATTGCTAATTTGTTCCCCCTAAAAGATAGTTTGCTTTCCCTGGAGGATGATCTTAATGAATGGATACATCCATTCATGGAACTGTGAGGAAGATCGGAGGCCCCGTACCCTGCTGAGAAGGGTGATCAGTTCACCGACTTCCTCGACAAAATCGCTCCTTGGGAAGTTCTTCAGCCATTTGGAGAGGCTGGTCTTGGGGGTCTTCAGCCACTTGTAATTAATTACTTTCTTTGCCCTTTCAGGGTGTTTGTCGTACTATTTTTGTGTGTTCTTGAAGTTGATTTGGGTTACTTCGGTGGCTGGAGGACACAAAAAAACTTTGTCAATAAAATTGGGGTCCAACCAAATTATCATGCTGCCACTGGTGTCTAAAACCGATCTGGTTTCCTTGTAAAAATGTGCGCACTAGAGGATGAACTCAGCATGATGTGCCGCTATCGAGAAAGCGGCCACCGGGTGAATGTTGCTCTCAACTATTCTCTTTATCCCAGTGTTGGGATTTATTGCCTTGGTTCGTGTCAGGAACTCAGCCATGTCCATGTGGCTGATCTCGGTGTCTCAAATGTCATCGACATTCAAGGAGACTGAGGTGGGTGGGAAGACGCCATGGTACTTATAATTCATAGCTTTCACTTTCTTGGGAGATGTTTCCATCATGGAGAATGATCTTGACTAGATGGGAGCAGATGTGTAGGAGTTCACTAAAGGTGCTGCATTCATTATCACAGATGAGAGGAGAGTGAGCGAGAGAGGGAGAGTGCAATTTAAGTGATATGGGTTACTGGAGTACACTTAAAAAGGCCAAGTCTAGTGAAGGAGCAAAAAATGAGGAAAAAAAAGTATGAAAGGGACAACTCAGAATTTTTTTTGGGAGTTAGCGAAAACAGAGAAAAAAATGCAGGGGCGGCAAAAATTGCCGCCTTTGCATAAAATTGGAAGAAGTAGGGGTGGCAAAAATCACCACCCTTGTAGCTGGAAATAGAACATGCAGGGGCGGCAAATTTTGCCACCCTTGCAATTGGGAAGAAAAGAAAAGCACGGGCGGCGATTTTCACCGCCCTTCCACTGCAGTTGGGAAATCGTGCAGAGGCGGTGAATTTTGCCGCTCGTGCACATAGAACTTAGAAAAAATGTGAAGGGGCAGCAAAATTTACCGCCCTTGCATGTATGGGGGAAAAAGAAAATGTGGGCGGCAAAAAAATACCACCCGCGTATGAAGAGAAAACTGTGGGCAGAGGAAAAGGAGAAGCCCACGGTCAAGCACGAAAAATAAGCATCTGCAGAAATGAGAAGAGGGACAGGTGGAAGGATGTGGTCAAGGATGCAGGTGGAAAAATTTGCCACCTACGTGAGGTTCAGGCGAAAACCCGTGGGTAGAAGGGAGAAGAAAAACAAAAATAAAAACAAACACGAAAAACCTAAATAAATGCTAAGATAAAATAGAATAAAACAAGAAATAAATGCAAAAACAAACCCTACTTGAGAATCTACACGCACCACGAGGTTAAATCCACACAATCATGCTTCGAATCGTCACTTCAAGTGCTCGGGTGCAAGAGGTAGGAGGAGAGGATGAAGCAATGAGGAGAAAGGGGCTCAAATCAGATTATATGGGGTGAAAAATCCACCCCATCAACCCACCACATGCAGCCATTAATGCCTGCATGGAAATTGAGATGTGCAAGGGCGACAATTTTTGTTGCCCTTGCATGTAGTCGATTCATTCTGCAGGGGCGACGAAAATCGCCGCCCTTGCAGGCCAGAGAGCAGGGGCAGCAAAATTTTTTGCCCTTGCAAGAAATGTGTAGGGGCGGCAAAATTTGCCACCCTTGCACAAAAAAAAAGGAAATGCAGCGGCGACAAAAAATACCGCCCCTGCTCGAAAAATTAATGAAAAAGATGAACTCCGGAAGGAGAGCCTGGGGAAAGGAAAAATTGGCTGGGACGAGATGGTAGCCACTTTCTCATTTTGAGGCCAAAGTGAAAACAAATTTTGAAATTCGTCTCAAAAAATGAACTTAGAGAGATGAAAAAGATGAAACGGACAAGTTTCGTAGGGGGTTATTCCCAAAAATGAGGTAAGCTGATTTTGGAAACAACACTACTAAAAATACTAGGTTAATAAATATATCATATTATTCAATATATCAAGTTAAAAAATAGTTAAAAACAAGTTTTGAAAACTACTAAAAACAACAAGTTTGAAAAACTTCTAAAAATAACAAGTTCAGTTAACTCTAGGATTAGATTTTCTTTTAATAGGATTTTAGTTTGAATGAAAACTCTATCTTTGAGTTGTGCATTATTAAAATTATTTATGTATTATTTTATAACAATAATGAATAAAAAATTATTAAAATTCTTTTTTATTTATAAATATTTCTCTCTATAATTTTATTTTAAATGTTTTGTAATTGGTACATGCATATCCCCATCAAAGAGGCAAGTGAAAGACTAGGGATAAGAACTCAAAGTATATAGGTATATCTAAGACTTTAGATAGACCCTTGTAGAAGTGTTTGAACAATGGTAAGTTATGACATTTCAAAAAGGACTATAAATTAAGAAAGGTATAAAAGGCCAAACCATTAAACGTTGCATAATACTCAAGTGAGAAGGTCTCTAGTGATGGACATGGAGATGGAGATGTATATCTCACAACCTCACTCACATGCATGCAATGATTCTTGGTTAATTATATTTGGATCGTCTTATTATATGACTCTTTCAAGGAAGCGGTTTTATGAATATGAAGAATATGATGGCGGTTATGTATTTCTAGGAGATAAATATTATATAGGATTGTGGGTAGAAGAAGAGTGAAGCTGATGTTTAGAGATAGGAAGATCATGAATATTCATGGCATTTTACACATTTTTGATCTTGTGAATAATTTGAAATCAGTGATAAAAATGAATGATGTGGTGTCCATGTCTCATTTAACATAGATGGGTGAAAAATGGTGTGCATAAGCATGGTGTTGGCAAGAGGCATGTGCATGGGTACTTCATTCAACATTTATGTGACTGTAGTAAGAAACACATACAAAAAAATACTCTTCCATAAAAATAGAATCCATATTGGTGAAAAATACGTGCGTATGATATAGACTAAAGATACAGTGAAAGGGATGGATAATTATCCCTTATAATTTTAATTATATGAATATTGTATTTATAGAAAGTAAAGTCAAGTGAAATTCCTTATAAATGTTATATAGGTAAGTATAATCTTGTAGGTGATCCATGGTGATGTTTTAGGACTAGTGGATGTCCCATCATTGAATATGTCTATCTTCAATGTGTCTTTCATAGACAACTACTCTTGCAAGACCTAGGTATACTTCATCTTGAAGAAATATTAAGTTATCAATAAATTCTACGAGTTTAAAGTCCTTGTGGAGAACCAAAGGGAGAAGAAGATCAAAGTGTTTCACACAAACAATGGGTATGAATCATGATCCAAAGAGTTCGATGAATTATATAGATAAAATGGCATTCAAAGGAAAAATATAACTCAATACACACAACAAAAAAATGGATTTGTAGAGTAAATGAAGATGACCCTAATGGATAAGAACCAAACTATGCTTAGTGGTGTGCATTTGGAGAATAATTTTTGGGTTGAAGCAATGGCTAATACTTGTTACCTTATCAACAGATCACCCACATCAGTGCTAGTTAACAAGACTCTACAAGAATCATGGATTGAAAAGAAGCCATGATTGCAACACATAAAATTTTTAGTTGTGAAGCCTACCCCCACAATCTAAAGAAAAAAATATTGAAACTTGACTTTAAGTCTGTGATGTACACCTTTATTGGGTATGGGATTAATTTTAAAGGGCTTAAGTTTTGTCATACTAAGATAAATAAGGTGGTTTATAGATAGAATGCAGTCTTTAAGGAGGTGCATAAGGTTAGTCTATAAGAATAACTAAAGAAGTAGCCAAAATAAGAAATATAAAAGGTGCATGTTGACATATATGTTAAAGATCTTGTATTAAATCATTGTGTGATGGATGGAAAGTCACAATAAGAGGAGGATCCTATGATTATTACTCTAAGGAGATTATACGCTCTTTTTATTAGTGACTGATGGTGAAGGAAATGCTCAATTGCACATACAATAAGTCTTGAAAGAAGGCCATGAAGGAGTAAATGGAGTCTTATGACAAAACTAAGACTTTGGACATAGTAAATTCACCTCTTGGACTAAAACCATGGGATGTAATTGGGTTTTCAAGAAGTAAAATGTGATGGGGAAACTAGAGAAGTATAAAGCTCATATGGTAAAAAAGGGATTATCATAGGTGGAAGGATTGAATTTATTGGGAGTTTTTATCATATTGTGAAATTGAATTCAATTAGGTAGATTTTAGATATTGCTATTATGTTTGATCTCTTAAGAGAGATCGAATTAATGTTAAGACAATGTTTTTGCATGGAGAGCTTGAAGATGAAATCTACATGTCACAACCATTAAGCTTCAAGGTGAAAGAGAAATATGTCTTGGTCTATAAACTAAAGAAGTCCTTGTATGAGTTGAACTAGTTACCTATAATTTGGAATCATAAGTTTGAAAATTCTATAGTTAAACAAGGGTTTGCTCACAATAATGTTGATCGTTTCATTTACTACAAGGAATAGGGTGATAGATTTTTCATCATAGTTCTCTATTTGGATGACATTCTGTTGATCAAAAATGACATATGCATGATCAAGAAGGTGAAGTATCAAATGTTTGCATAGTTTTAAATGAAATACATTGGTGTTTTAATATTCTTCTCAGGCATGAAAATGAAACAAAATCATGTAAACAAGAAGCTTTGTCTAGACGAAAGGAAACATGTTGACATCCACCACAAAATTTGAATATATCAGACTACTCATCTGAACAAGGATATGAAGTGGAATCAAAAGTTTGTGCTCTATGGTTGGGTTCACATAGAAGGCTATAAGGATAGATTAAAATAGTCAAAGCATAAGCTATCTAGAAAAGAGCCTTGAGTATCATTCTTAGGTGAATCACACTGATGTGTGATATCATTTTGTTAGAGAAATATTGGAAGAGACAAATATGCATGTAGAAAAATTGGACATAAATGAAAACATTATGGATTTATTGACCAAGGCAATGAGTACTGAGAAATTCTCTTACTTTAGGAAGGAGATGGGCATAATTGCCCAAAGTTACTGAAGGAAGGATGTATGCTCCCTTATTTAAAGTGTTTATCAAGTGGGAGATTTTTGGGAAATGTTTCAACTTTGCATGGATCATCTGCATAATGGTAATTATGCACAAGACATGTCTTGCATGTATATAAAATAACAAACTAAACTTATGCACTCGACTTCCTAGGGTTAAGTTGAGATAATAATAAAAAAGATGGGATAATTTGGATAATGGTTTGGTTGAATGAATTGAATATACTAAATAGGCTGGGATTGTTTAATCGAACAAGATTTTTTAGCAAGTTGAGTTACCCTTTTAGGATTATCTATTATACATACTAAAGGATGTGGTATCTTATACCAATATTATTCTGCTACTTTGTAATGCTCATTTAATGTAGTAAGTTATCTAGTAACGAGGGCTTTAGAATGGCCAAAATCTAGGAAGACTAGATAACATAGATATTGTTTAATGTTTCTTTCTTTGAAAGGACAAAAGTTATGTTGAATTACATTTGGTTTTTGTTTGACTCGATTTTGTTGGTATCATCTACAGAATGTCATCTACAAAAGTGGATAAACAGGATGAGACTAGACCTAAGGATAAAGAGTCAAATCAAATGTAAAGGTTAACTAATTAATAAGGTAAAAAATGTATTTCAATAACTAATTGGGCTTACACTAATCTTATTTCCTCATCTAGGGCCTCAAATTGACTAATTATTAGACAAGGGAGTGGGATTGAGTAAAAGACATTTAGCTAGAGTTTAGAGTCAATATGATTTTGTATAATTTCTCCTTAAACTAGGGTGACTACTCATGGGAAATCTCCTATCCTATATGGATGTTTTTATTCTAGGATTGTCATCTAAGCATGTGGGAGATGATGTGTTGAATGATGATTAAATTAAAAGCTAGGAATTGATTTTTTAAGTGTTTGTGTTGGCTTATAATTAATAATTTGAAAAATGAAAGACCAAAGTAACTAAAGAACTTAAAACACATTCATGTGGTAGTCAAAAATTACTTTGCATGTAATGGAACACAAATGAATTAATAGTTTATTTCAAATTGAAGATGTTTATTGATTTCTCTAATCATCCAACAATGCAAAAATAATGCAAACAAATTATATTGTCGCTTGTTTGGTTTTTATGCTTGTAATAACAAGCTAATGAATTGAACAATTAACTAGTATCTTTTTTTTTTTTTCATGCTATTTATGCATATGATAAACTAATTAAAAATTTTATGAAAGAAATGAACAATCAATTAATCTGTTTATCTTTTTTCATTTTTGAATGATAAATGCACAACTGCAAGTGAACTCGTTTTTTTTTGTATTTTTAGATTTATAAATGCAGAATGTAGAGATGAAAATGAACTGTTTAAATGCTTTTCTTTTCATGTATTTTTATATTTATGAATAGATAATGGATAGCTAAAAATGAACTATTTTAAATGCTTTTCCTTTCATATATTTTCTAATTTTTAGAAGCATAATTTAAAGCTGAAAATGATTTATTTAGCTAGACATGCAAAAGTGAATGTTGAATGTAAATGAAATTAACGGTTTCTATGATGCCCTAAATTGGTGTAAAAATATGATATATCCAAATTTAAATAAATTAAGATAAAGTTTTAAACATAGTGATTCTATTATGCTGTTGGAAAAGAAAATAATATAGAATTTTCTGCTATGGGTGAATAATCAGAAGAAAACTATTGAGCAGAAACAACATAAAATGATGATTTATGGATAAACCATGTAAATAATTTTTAATAAATGTTTTAGATCATGATACATGAACCATATCATTCTCTTATCCTAATGATGGTTTATAAAGTGTGATTTATAATGTTGATTATATTTTTTACACGATTTAACCGAAAATCATCATTATACTTCATGGACTCTAGAAACACTATCTCTTTAAGAAATGACATGCAAGCATGGGATGCTGTAATAAATTATTTTGTGTGCAAAAAAATATCAAATTTTTATGTATATGGGTATCATGAAGACAAAGAAATAAACTGATTATAAAAGGAAGTAAATAAAATGACACTCAGGAAGATTTTAAAACTACATGCAACACACTTTCTTCTATTCATTTAACAAAAAAAATAATCAATGACTATTTATTTATATAAAATCTACTGGTATGAATAATAAACATGTAAAATTATAGGAATACCAAATTTAAACAAGAACCACAAAGGCAACAACTTTAAGGAAATTAATACATGCATAGAAGTTGTGAAAAAATAAAAAAATTACGGGAAACACCCAAATTGTGGAATTATGAGAGAATTAAAAATACAAAACATAAACCTAGAAACAAATGTATTAACTATATAAAATCCTATTCCAGATGAAAAAGTAGGAGTGAAGATATGAATAAATCTTCCCTGTGACTTCTACAGTCCTTTAATGTTGTATAGGGTGAGCTAATACTGAGTTTTGATCATTGCTAAAATGTAAATGAAATGTTTTATGTTTGTATTTAATATACTAAAAGATTTCAAATAAAATAAAGTCTAATCTAGAAACAATAGGAAAATTAAAACAAATAAAGCTTCGATCTATCAAGTGTAGATGACAAATCTAGATTGTATTGTTGGTTATGAAACTTTAATCCTTAGGCTCCACTTCTATATAGTTTACTCATATTGATCTTGGGATGCTTGTATCTACAAGAGGGGATTACACAATAATGGAAATCAAAATTAGAAACAAGAGGATGAAGTGAAAAAACCACTGTCTATGGCTGGCTTTCAAAAATGATAGAGTATTGGTTGTCTATTCTTAAAATTTTCCATTCTCTAAAATGGTTTCTTAGCAAGAATATGAAAGCAATAATAGAACCTAGTCTATGGTTGGCTTCCAAAAATTATAGATTATAGGTTTTTCATTCATGATTTTTTTCTCTATATGTATCCATTCATTCCTTCTAAATTTCAATGAAAAATAAGTATATTTCTAAAAGAAGAGTAGTAGTGGGGAGTAAATTGGGGTAATAGAGAGTTAATTAGAATGATGGGGAGTTAATTGGGGAGGGAAAATTAGATGTGAAGTGATAAACAATGTGAAAACATTTCAAACCACACTTCATGTGGGGTGAACTAAATGTTTGAATAAAGGTGACAAAATCACTGCTTTAAGTAGAGTGGTGGTTTCTAAACTACTATGGTATCTAGCGAGACCACTGTGAAGGTTGTGAAACTATCGAGTTGGTTCATACAACTAATGTGGCAGTTTTTAAAACCATTTTATAGCTGTACAAACCACTATGATGGTTTTAATGTGACACATTAAACTCCAAGTTTGGGAGGTCAAGATCCCTGTCAATTTACAAATTTGACACTTAGGGAAAGTTTTAAAGCAACAAAGGGGAAAATGGTAAAGAAAAAGGATTTGAGTATGTTATATTTTTTATTCAAAGGTTTTTGCATCATCATCATATTTTTAAAATGTTGCACCATGTTAATTTTGGGTGCATATATATTGCCCCTTAGGGGAAGTGCCCTGTCATGAATTAGATAAGGGAATTTTTATAAGAATAGGCACACTCATTTGAAGGGGAGGGTTATAAAAATTACCTTACTCACATGATTAGGGAAACTAACCAAGACACATCGTCACCTAAAACCAAAAAATAATGGGAATCAAGTTCAATATATCTATAGAAATAATAGATACACTATTTAATCAAAACATAAGATAAGAGTACTTATGATATGTATGAGTGATGAAATACTACTTGGTCCATCATGTTAAGGGAAATAACTCAGTGTTATAAGAATAAATGTTGAGCGTTGACATGATATAAGGGTACTACCCAAGTTCCCCTGCATTTCTCTATACTTTCAAAACTTAGAAACTTGTCAAAGTAGATGAAAAATAAAAGCACATGTAGTAAACTATGCCAAAAGGGGTAATTTTAAAATAAAATAAAGAAATGAATTGTTATAATAAATAAAATTCAATTCTAAATTTGGAAATCTTATTCACTCACCCAATTATCAGATTGGACATTTGGCTCACCTTTGACCAAATTTCAAATGGAGACATGTGACAGAAAGAGTGTAGAGTGAGGATGGTGGTAGTACCAGTGAGAACAAGTGGACCTTAGGGATGGTTTAGTTTTTTTCATTTTTATCCAAAGCCCTAGGTTTATTAGATTTTCTTAAAAAAATTATTTATGAGAGGTCAATTTTAATGAAACACTAGTAAAAATGTTAAAGAGTAGTTAGGTGACTAGTAAAATGAAATGATATTCTATTTTTAGTTGGATTTTTTAGTGTTTTAAAGATTTTTTAATATTTGGGGTGTAGCAGGAGAAACCACCGATGTACACATAATAATGGTTATATAACCACCATGATGATTGCATAACTTCTAGTCTACATATAATGGTAGTCACATAACCATCACGCCAATTTTATAACTGCCCCTTGCATATAGTAACAATTTTGCCATAATGGGGTTGGGATTGATTTTGAGAGATTGAGATTGATTAAATTTTGTTTTTATGGATGTAAGAGGAGTATGTGAGGTAGAACCATACTAAAGATTAGGAATATTTTCTCTAGGTGATGAATTTATTAACCACAAAGAAGATTTCCCGATTAGACAAAGCTATGATATATAGGATTGCATAGATGGGGTTGATTGCCCTAGCTAGTATATTATTTTATGATCTATTCACATATTAAGATTCAAAATAGAACACCTTATGGTTTTTAAAAGTGTTGGGTGAGTGAAGTATCATAGTGGAGGACATGTATAGGATCATAGTATTGCCCATGATAAGACAAATGTTCATCATGAGGGAAGCCACAAATAGTACATAAGACTAGAGATGGGCTACCTATTTTAGGGATGGGATGGTACTCAACGTGGTTGTGAAGCAAGGGGTTCATTTTTTGGGAGTGGAGAGGGATGAGATCCCTAACATCTATAAGGTCATCAATGTTTGCCTTGTATTTGATTGGGGACAAGGGTACTGACATGTTACTTTACTATTGACAACCCGTGGTTAGAGACATTGAGTAGTATGGGAGGTGACATAGTTGGGCACAAGATGTTTTGGCCAAGACCTATAGGAATTTATTTACCTTCACTGAGTATAGAGGAACAAACTCTCACATTACAAACATCCACATCCAAGATAGATGAGATTTTCATAACCCAATTACCACTAGTCAATTTTGAAGAGGTTTACATTCATAATTCTGACATATATTCATAAGAAACTATAAAAGATGATCAACCACATATAGATATCAATTATTATTTATGTGGATTGAGATTTACACTAGTGGGCTCGAGGGAGTATATAGATAATTCAAAGGCACTTATATCTTGACCTACACCAGTAGTCCCACTTGTTCAAGATTCTATAACTACATGATCCTATACTTAGGCATAGTTAGTAATAAATACCCTAATCCATTCAACACATATGGTCACATCCATGGATACTGATTCAGTGATACAAATTTAGGTAGGTAACTCTCAAGATATACCACACTAGATATTATAGTTATTACTTGATAGAGGATTAATGCTATTACCCATAGTCTAACATAGATCAACTAGAAGATTGTCACCATAGGAAGGACAACCATTTTTCCACTTTCATAGACTTATAGGACATGATACAGACATGTGTGCCACACTAAAACATAAACTAAATAAATTTAAGGCTAAGGGCACTATCTAGATTATACAACCTTTACCTTCAAAGGCACCACCACCACTAGTGATATGAGATATTACACAAATACGAGCACCATGATAGAGTCATCACTAAAACATATATCCATGACATGATCCATTGACTATATTGATATTTATAGTAGATAAATATCTTCCCCATGTGGATATAGATGGGGATTCTAATCCTAATACTTATACTTTGGGATTTTTACACCACATTAGTTATTAAGAGAGTGAGTTACAACATGCTATACACTATTCAGACTCTATTAGACATATTAAATTACTAGTTTCATGTGGCCCTAAGGTGGCCAATACATTATTCTTCATTTTGAGTAGAGACACCCATATATAGGTTACACTTGGTAATACATAGTTATAGGTGATGGATGCTACAGTTGATTAGTTAGAGAGATGCTTTACATTCACTCATGATGGATACATGGTTTTTATTTTACATGATTACATTGATGAAAGCCACATGTTTCACATAGATACTCTATGATATAATGTGGTTTACCCTAAGACCACATGAGAGGAATCTTACATAGTTGAGTAGCACACCATTTGGATGCACAAACTCTAGATTCATGACAATGATAAGGCCCCACTGATACATATATATTGGTATGAAGATCATGATGATGATGAATTATTTGTGTTTAGATAGGCTCAATATCCAACACTAGATAATATTCCCCTAGATCCTCTATTTGATTATCGACATCCCATATATGTACTCTTGGGTCTAAAAGACATTACACTTTGCTTGTATTTTGTTTCATTTACATTTATAGTATTTACTTCTACTCTCTTGATCCTTGTACATAGTTTATTTTCATTTTATTATACATAGATTATACTCAAAAAACATAAAAACACTATAACATGTCAAAATATAAAAACATTCAAATATTTCAAAAACACAAAATTTATAGATTGTATGCATTGCCATGTTTACATTTTTACTACTTGTTAGATACTACATATTTCTATCTATCCTAATATAGTAAATTTTATCATACACACATGCTTGACTTGTTCTTGTCAAGTGCCTGTAACTTCCAAATAACACTCTGATCTACTACACTGATCTAGACCAACCATCATCTAACCTTTGGGGGCGTTTCCACTGATTCAGGTTTATACATTTGATACATCCACCCACTTGGTAGTATCTCATACATAATTGATACTATCAAGTTATATCTTTACATACTATATATTCCAATTTATACATTGATTTATCTTGATATTGATCACTACTATTCATCACTCAATTTTTTTTGACTATCACTAGTTAGTCTTAGGCTATATGCGTCATAACATCTACGTAGATTTGTACTACATAGTTATACATGATTTCATTTCTAGTTCCTAGATTAGAATTGATTGTGTTCTAATGTTTCTTACATTTTTGAGGGCATTTAAATTAGCCATTGTTCTTTGGCTCTAAAACACTTCTTTGTTTGTATGCCTTAGACATGTGCACATGTCCCTTGTGTGTGATTTTTCCTACTTATATATGTGGACATTTAAACATGAACTTCTATGTGGCTCTATGTCAAATTGCTTGTTGCTTGTGTATGTGGACATTTGAACATGTCCTTATATGTATTCATTCTTAGATTTAGTGACATGTGCCCATGTCCCTTGTATTGTGTCCCCTTATCCTAATTTTTGTGTGCCTCGTGTGTTTGTATGTTTACTTTATTATTTATTTCTGTTAAGGTGTGGAGCTAAAAGCTTCAACTGTTTGCAGACACGAGAAAGGATGCTGAAGAACCAGAGCCACCGGCATCGGCAGTATGACCGACGTCAGTCAGATGCAGTGGAGAAGGAGACCGGCGATGGCAGGGAGTCGGCCAACGTCGGGAGCACCAGACAAGCAGGGATCGGCGTCGGTCACCTGTGCGGTCCAGAACTGTTCGTTGCATGAACAGTTAGTTAGTTGAACCGAGTGTTTGCATGCTAAGGGGCTAATTTAAGTCGTGGGCTGTGTTTCTAATTTTAGTAGTTAGAGTTCTATTTTTGTAAGCATGGGATCTTATTTAAAGACCCATAAGGCATGTATTGTAATTATTCCAAGGCAAATAAGAGCATTGAAGCAAGCAAGGTCAAAGAGATCTACAGGTGTAAGGTCAAGGAGATCAGTTGAAGCATTCAAGGAGGGATAGCAACTTAGGCTTTAGAGTTGTTGTGTTGATCAAGAGAGAGAGGGAAGAAGGTCTTGAGGTGTGGCAAGCCTTTGAGGTGGAGGAAGAAGTGGCATCTTCCTTATTGTATTTTCTTCTAGTAGTATTTAATACAAGAGTGTGTATTGTCTCTCTAATTCTTTGTTGTCTCAAGTTTCTAGCTACTTTATCATTCTGGTATAATTTTGTGTTTAATTGCATATAAGAAAGTAATCAATTGTGCTCTAATTGGTAGAGCTAGAGATCCCCTGACAAGTGGTATCAGAGCTACGGTTTGCAGGAAGCAGGGTATTGTTTTTTGATTACAGGTCATTCACAGGGTTTTCTGATTGAGTGGGAGTTCAGCAATGGCAGAAGAAAGTAGACTACGAATGGAGAAGTTTAATGGCAAGAATTATCAACATTGGAGGATGCAGATTGAGGACTATCTGTATCAGAAGGATTTGTACTTACCGTTGGGTGGGGTTGCATGCAAGCCCTCATATATGAAGGATGAAGAATGGAACATTCTTGATCAGAAGGCTCTCGGTTCCATAAGGTTGAGCCTTGCATCATTTGTGATTTCCAGCTTATCACAGTGCAAGACAACGAAAGAGTTGATAAAGTCCTTGGCAAATTTATACGAAAATCCCTCAGCTTCTAATAAGGTACATCTTATGAAGCAGCTATTTACTTTGCAAATGCAAGAAGGTGGATCGGTACATACTCATCTCAGTGATTTCCATGGTTTGGTAAACCAATTAGCTTCAGTCAATATTGTTTTTGATGATGAGGTAAAGGCTCTTTTGATTTTATGTTCTTTGCCTGAAAGTTGGGACGGTATGGTTATGGCAGTAAGTAATTCTGCATCTGCTTCTAAAATCTTAAAAGTTGATGATGTTGTGAGTGTGATCTTGAATGAAGAAATACGCAGGAGAAGCACAGGTGAATCATCAGGGAATGCTCTAAGTGCAGAAAGCAGGGAAAGGTAAAGGGAGAAGGTTGAACAAGGAAAATCAAGGTCGGGAAGGAGATCCGAGTCCAAAGGTATTACCTGTTAGTTTTGTGGAAAGAAAGGACATACAAAGAAGGAGTGTTGGTTGAGAGATAAAGAGAATCAACATGCAGGTATGGAAGAAGCAAAGGATGCAAATATTGTGATGCAGGATGCTCTCATACTTTCTTCAGATAGTCAGGTAGGATCATGGATTTTAGATTTTGGTTCATCATTTCATGCATCCCCAAACAGAGATTTGTTCTATGAGTATGAACAGGGAGACTTTGGAGTTCTTTATTTAGGGGATGGTATGCCTTGTCAGATAGTTGGCAAAGGGAAAGTGCAACTGAGATTAAAGATTGACAACACGTGGGTGTTGAAAGAGGTCATGCATGTTCCAATTCTGAAGTAGAGTCTGATTTCTGTAGGAAGGTTGGGAGATGAGGGATGCACAATAACCCTCACAACGGATTCTTGGAAGGTTACCAAGGGTGCACTTGTTCTAGCAAAAGGTAAGAAAGTAGATACTCTTTATCTGTCTACTTGTATTACTGATTCCACTTCTGGTGTAGATTCGAAGATGTGGCCTAATAGGCTTGGTCACAAGAACAGGAAGGGAATGGAAGTTCTTGATTCAAAAGGTATGTGTTCAAATTTGGAAAGCATAAATACAGTTCATTGTAGAAAGAGGAAATTTGATGCTTTTGACAGGAACAAATAAGCCTTGGTGTTTATGGAGGAGATGAAGGACATAGACCAGTCACAGGGGCTGAATAAATCTGAGTAGGGCAGCATGGACAGAGGTTTGATCCAAGAAGAGCTCGCGAATGAAAATTTCATCACTCACAGGAACACACAGACACTGATGTCGATAGCTTGGCACCGACGTCAGTCATCCAGATACCGACATCAGTCATGTGCAGACCAACAGGGTCGGTAGGTCGGACAGGAGAAGTCCGATGTTGGTCATAAGGATCGACGTCGACAGAAGGGACACCGGCATCAGCCAGAGAAATGACGTCGGTAGTCAGGGTTAGTGCAGGGAACCGACATTGGTCGGGAGCAGATTGGGAGATGGCCTAGATCGGTCACTGAAATGGATGTTGGGTGAATTAATAAGTCTCAAACACCCATGTGGAGGTCAGGAAAGGTATGTGAACCTCATATTCATTGTTCACCTTATTTATATTGTTTACTGATAGTCATGAACTAGGAAGATGGAAGAAGCAATGCAGGTAGAATCCAAAAATAGTGGGAGCTTGGCATGGATGAGGAGTGTGAGTCCTTGGAGAACCAAACAGGTATTTGTTGGTAGTGTTGTCAGCTAGAAGAAAGCACTGGATAGAGGGATGGATTCCCATTTTAGAGAAGAGAGTGGATGGACACATGAGACAGAAGGCTATGGTATATGGTCTTGATTTTGCTACAGAACAATGGAGGTTTGACCATTCTATTTTATCTTTACCAGGTTGGATAATATTAGCTACATTATCCTGTTACTGTATTGTGTTACTTGTTGCAGGGTTTCATATACAGGGAGTTTTTTGAGCTAAGGGTAGAGTTGGTTTAGAAGTATGTCATGGAGAATTTGGGAGCAGCAAAATTCTTGTGGCATAAGAGACATGTATTGCATCATAGATTTATGTGGTGGTTGGTCTTCAAGAGTGACATTGAAGAGGGATACAGAGCCTAAAGAACAAAATAGATGGTGTACAGGTACAGGTACAGGTTGCAGCTATTTATCTCCAAGTGAGAGATTGTTAAGGTGTGGAGCTAAAAGCTTCAACTGTTTGCAGACATGAGAAAGGATGCTGAAGAACCAGAGCCACCGGCATCGGCAGTATGACCAACGTCGGTCAGATGCAATGGAGAAGGAGACCGGCGACAGCAGGGAGTCGATCGACGTCGGCAGCACCAGACAAGCAGGGACCGGCGTCGGTCGCCTGTGCGGTCCAGAACTATTCGTTGCACGAACAGTTAGTTAGTTGAACCGAGTGTTTGCATGCTAAGGGGCTAATTTAAGTCACAGGCTATGTTTCTAATTTTAGTAGTTAGAGTTCTATTTTTGTAAGCATGGGATCCTATTTAAAGACCCATAAGGCATGTATTGTAATTATTCCAAGGCAAATAAGAGCATTGAAGCAAGCAAGGTCAAAGAGATCTACAGGTGTAAGGTCAAGGAGATCAGCTGAAGCATTCAAGGAGGGATAGCAACTCAGGCTTTAGAGTTGTTGTGTTGAGCAAGAGAGAGAGGGAAGAAGGTCTTGAGGTGTGGCAAGCCTTTGAGGTGGAGGAAGAAGTGGCATCTTCCTTATTGTATTTTCTTCTAGTAGTATTTAATACAAGAGTGTGTATTGACTCTCTAATTCTTTGTTGTCTCAAGTTTCCAGCTACTTTATCATTCTAGTATAATTCTGTGTTTAATTGCATATAAGAAAGTAATCAATTGTGCTCTAATTTGTAGAGCTAGAGATCCCCTGACAATTTCTACACCATGACACTTGTATTTGATTGTTACACACACAATAGTTTTTGATGCCATGAGGGACATCATGCCCCATTCCCCTAGGTAGTAACTAATATTTCCTACTATATACATTGATTACATCTATCTTAACACCCTTGTGTAAAGCTAGATTACAACATGCATCTTACATTACCTACTTATACTCATAATCATTTATATTTCGATATTATGTTTGTATATTATATTGGAATATCATGCACATCCTCTAGCTAACACATTTTATAGAGATACTTATTTAGAGGGTAATTCTTACATATATTTTATAACTATCCTCAAAAGAGGGGGCATACACAGGGGTTTGTCATAGAGATTAGGCTCCTACTTTGATTTTCATAGACAAATCTTAACACACAAGCTCGATTTTAGAAATCAAACTTATGGTAGATAGAGAACAAAACATAGATTCAATAGTCAAATCAGATCATATAGAAATCAAACCAAGTAGACATTAGCACCTATATTGGGAAACTAGCACCACAAGGCACTACTATCCACTATAGGGCATTACTGTCTAGTAGCCCCAATTTTAGGGTAGTTTAGATCATTTAGACCAGTATACTAGGTATATTACAAATTTGCATAGATATAGGTACAATTTTGGTAGTAATGTTTAGATTTAGCTTAGATACATTTGTTTTAGCTCAAATTCATACTAATTACTCAAATTTGGGGGCATCATGTGCAACATAATGACTTATACATTTAGATTAGTTACATAGATTCAATTATTACACACTTGATTCAAATTAGGGGAATGTGTGTGACACATAGCTTCTATATACTTAGCTTTAGACATGTTAATCAGATGGAATGGAAAACTCCATGTCATTTTCTATGTTGTATACACTTGTTATCACATTCCAAGTTGTCACTAGATTCATGCCTTACTCCATCTACAATGGTTGGCATTATCAAGTGGCCCAGAGTTGCCTAATATACTCAAGTGGTTGCAAAGCCAAATATATAGTTAGATTTACTCAATTAAATACTTTCAACACTTAGCATAATTACATATTAATCTAATTTACATAGGTGAGCAATGATGGAGTAATGGTCTAATTGAGTTCTTGAGCCACCTACATGAGAGGGTTAGACACACTTATAATCTTATCTAAGGTATTCATAGATATTAGGATCCATCAAGCAAGGGTGGGCAATGATGGAGTCAAAACCAAATTGAGTTGTTGAGCCTCCCATATGAGGATTGAAGAAGGTATCAACTCAATCTAAGTTATTCAATGATATGATTACTATGCACACTCACACACATAGGTTATCACCAGATTCATGCATTGTCTCACATACCCAACGAGGTGTATTCATTCCTTTCCTCTCTCTTTACTCAGTTACTTAATTTCAACATAGTCTTTTTCTTTTGATCATCTTTTTAGTAAGGACTAATTTTTGCATGTTTCATTACAGGACATTGATTTGGATCATATTCTACACACATAGACCTAAATTCACACACTCAAACTTAGCTACATGGGCTTCACTTCCAAGATAAGTCCAAGTACGCTTATTTTTCCTTTATACTATTCATTTCACTTTACTACATTATTATCATAAATGGGTGGCAAATGTAATCACCTAAAAGTAGTAATCAGATGCTAAGAGTGTCACTTGAGTTACCCTATTCCTAGCTTAGCCCTAGATCCATTTTAGAGCCTTAGACTCATGTTTTAAACCATTGAGTAGACCACAATCACCTTTAGCCAGTCAAAACATAGTCCTAAAATTATCATCTCAGATCCTAATCTAACTTGCTTAGTAGTCTACCAAGTGGACATTAACACGACATTTGGGACACTAATACCACATGACACTACTATCCCTAGCCCTAGCTCTTCCCAAAAAATAGTTTTCAAAATGTGTTCCCCGCTTAAGTTTAGACAAAACATATTTTCTTATCTTCACAAGCAACATAACCCTAAAAATATAAGTCTAATTCTCCTCTATAAATCATATGGAAAAATAGATGCAAAAGCTATCCAAATTAAAGACAAAGTTGAGTAAAATTAAGATATTTGATCCCTATTCTACCCTAATTTTGAATACTACCATCTATAACATTCCTAAGAATAGTTTTAAACATTTCAAAACTCAAGCACATTCAAGGCATCTAAGTTCATTCTCATTATAACATTCACTTGCACTTGCATCAAGCACTAGGTGGGAGAACTACATCAGGCTTGATCCCTCTTCAGAGTATTGTTATATAGGAAACTCTCTTCATAGTGAGGTTTTGAGGATGTCTAGTCCATACTAATAATATACACAACATTATTTATCATGACATACTTGCAAGGAAGAGTAGGGTTTGCACACCAAATCAGGTTGTCTAGGCATAACATAGGGCTCCAAGTTTTATGCATGCAAGAATAGGACCTACAAACACAAGCATAGGTTCTCCCATAAAATAAGAATAATCCTAGAAAGGAGACAGATTGACACTTAAAAGACACTACACAAACATGGCACTATTGTCGAGTGAGTAGATGAACACCAGAATACTGTTGATGACACTCAAAACTGCCCAGATCTCAACTTTTAGAACCTAGATCGTCCACAATAGTCAATTTTTAGATGTCTTTATTCATGCCTATTTATTACTATTTTTAAAATATAAAAATAAATCATAGATCATAACAAAGAAGTGCTTAATTATTGTAATTTATTTAATTGATCTAGACATCTGAACCCTTTAATCTAAATATAGGAATTTACATAGTTAAACCCTAAAAGGTTAAATAAATATTCAAGAAGAAGTCTACTTGACTTGAATATAGGGTTTTATCACACCTAGTTAAGAAAAAAAGGTGTTTATATTTATTAAGTCACTATATGATCTCAACTAGGCTCCTCAAGCCTAATATATCAAGATTGTAAAACATATCATACAACATATATTCCAAAAGAGTCCATATGATACAAACCCATGCCTTAAGGAGCAAGGGTGGAGGTTTTGATTATAATTATGTATCTATATTATATATTCATCATTATCATCCTAATGAATATTATTTATGTAACAAATAATGATTTTAATTGATCATTTGACATGGCAGGTCTTAATCTATTGCACAACTATCTTGGTTTGGAGGTATGGCAAAATGGACACCACATAATCATGTCTCAAATGAAGTGTACCAAGACCATGCTTGAGAAATTTAGAATTATGGATTTTAAACCTATTACAACACCCATGGAGATAAGATTTCAACTATCCCATTCAAATCCATCACCACTAATAAATGCCACTCTCTATTGACATTTAATTGGGAATCTCATTTAATTGACCTACAACAAACCATATATTAGCATTGTTATTAATTATCTTTCACAATTAATATAGGAACCAAGATTAAGACACTAGAAATTAATAAAGTGGATATTGAGATACTTTTTAGGTACTATGGAGCATGGCCTAGAATAAAAGAAAAATGATGAATTATTCTTAATAGGTTAAAAAAACATAGATCACATAGGTTTAATTGATGATAGGAAATACATATTTGGATTTTTTTCTTTATGGGATCTAGTCCTACCTCATAGAAGAACAAGAATCAAAACTTTGTTTCTTGATATTCCATTGGGGATATTGTGTAAGAGGAAGATCTATCTATGAAGTGATAAGGTTATATTGCATACTTGAAGGATTACAAGTACCATAAACACAACCTACAATTTATATTTTGATAATCAGGGTGTTATAGAACTTGTTCATAATATAGTGTTTCATGAGTGCACAAATCACATCTAGGTTCAAGTCCATTTCATATGTAAGTATGTTCAACAACACAACATTTTAATATATTTTTTCCCCACTCAAGGTCACTATGCAAATGTCTCCATGAAGTCAATTGCATGCGAGAAGTTTGAGGCATTCAAAAATTGTCTCTCTTGTACTCTCAATAATATGATGAATTAATGGGTGAATGTTAGGATAAATAATTAATGCATGGTCTATATAAATAATAATGTAAGTTATGTTAGTCTATTAATACAACATTCACATAGTTTAGAATATATATTGTTAAAGATGCATAGCTATCTTAAGCATTTGTAACATAGAATAGGGGACAATAGTCATGATGACATATTTAATAAGGTATTCATCCTAAAATATAAGGACTCATTTTAGTTCCCAAGTTGTCTAAGTAAGATTGAAGCTAATGCAATATGTAAGCACATAATTATAAAATAAACTTGATGATTTGCTTCTGATTAAATATACATATTAGTAAATATTTTGGAATAGAGTTAATAACTGGATGAAACAAAAATAGGGGGCTTAGTCTAACCTGAATCTAATATATATAACATAACTAGCCACAATTGGCCTTGAAATCTACTCAAACAAACACATTTGGCCTTAAACATTCTATGGGACTTGAACTTGGGTAGGGATAGGAACATGAAACCACTTTACCAACCCATGTACATCTCATTGACATGCATGATAATATTTTTCTATAACTACATACATATGTTTAATATGATTTTTACAAAAGGATCTTGTAGATTCGACTATATTATATGGTAACACATGGTTCACATTACTATTATTTTGAGATGAATGATTTATAGGAATAAATACCAAATCCCTCACCTCAAAATTGGCATATATATCCAAATATTCTACATCTAAATTTTCTAGGATAAAATATAAAGTAAAAGATAGGAAAAAGATGGATAAAGGGCCACAAGATATCTGCTTCATAGATCAATAAGTAGGCTTGAGTTGTTAGATCTTACTCTAAAATTTATATTATCGAAGAAGTCTAGAGCATACTTTTTTTGGGTTGCAATTACCCATAAGTGACAACATGTTTCACGTACCATTTGGTGTAATCATTCATATGCTCATATTTTCAATTTTTATTTTTTTAAATTCATAGTGATTTACCATGACATTGATTGCTTGAATTCATTCATGATTATTTATAGATACAACAAGATTTATCAAGATGTAGGCAAAGTCTATCCTAAGCATTCAAACATTTTATCCTTACTTCCCTAGTTACATGCAAGTATATGCTTCAATTATTAATTTAATTTGATGCATGCATGCATTTCATGAACATGCACTCAAAGTGGGGCATTATGTAGGCACCTAATTTTAGTATAAGGCCATTTTCATTAGGTATTTGTCATGTTTTAACGCACTTGATCAATTTGCACACATATGGATATTTTTAGTAGACTTTCCCCTTGTGTTGAGCCTTGTATCACCATCCCCTAATTTATATTTTATTCATAACTTGGCTTTTTGTTCACTTTTGGCCAATGATTATATATAATTTCAATCCAAAACATCTTGAGAACCTATATATCAACTATTTGTTTTCCTTTGTACAACCCTAAAGGATACCAAATGTCCAAAACACTATTTTATGATATTTTCCTAGGTCCTAGTCAACCCAAATGTCTGTCTCATTACTTTTTGTGTCTTTTGTGCCTTGATTGTCACCTTGCACTATCCTATATGGTTGGTTTATGTGTAAATGTGCCCTTAAAAAGACTATAGATACAAAGTTACCCTTAGTCATTTGATTATCATTTCCTCTCCTCCCAATATTTGATAAGTCTAGTCTCTCATGCAAATTTTATCAAGTCATTTTATGTGGTCTTTCCATATTATAAATGAATCTAGATAAATTATTTTAAATATTCCATCATCCATCTTGTGTCAAGGTATTATATCAAAATAAGGTTATAGTAGGAGTATGTAGTTACATTTAATTATCTAGGGAGATAAGGTAAAGCCCTATATTTCACTTTGGTTGGGATTACACTCACAAAACACTAGAACTACATTCAAACTAATTAAAAGCATGTAGAATATGTACTTATAACTGGTTAAGAGGTTACCTGATCCAACTAAATTACACATACTCTTTGTTGTAATATTGTTGAGGATTATATCAAAATCAAATAGGAGACAAAAAAAGTATGCTTTATAAATCAATAAAGTGAATTAAGAATTTGGATTATTATTTCATTATGCATCAAACCCATAAAATTTGGTTCCTATGTGTGAACTACTAATTTTGTCCCTTTTTAGCTCTTACCGATTTTGTCATGATACATAGTCATTAAGCTGTGATTTACCCTATTTTTGTTTTATTTGAATACCATTAAAAATTAAGTTGTGTTGATTACATAAGAAATATATACCATTTAACAATGTAAAATAGTACTTTGAGATTTACCCTAGTGGCTAAAAGTAATCAACATGCCAAATTGGAAATTTGAAAATAAACAATGGACAATATGAAAGGGAAAAGAGTTGGACCTATCAAGCCAATCTAAAACTCAAGAGATATTTTAGTGGAAAATTTTTGTTATGATTATATTAACAATTCATAACTTTAGTTGTGTTGATGTTAATTTAGAGACAACTCATCAAACATAATACATGGCTAATGGGAAAAATGATATAATTATTTTACACAATAATATAATTAAACCAATAATTATATTAATGAAAATAGGTGTTATAAAATATCACCCAAAATGTGATCCTATCTTACACCAACTGTTACCACCTCCATGTGGACTCCATTCACTAGCCCTTTCAACAAACGTAATGGGAGAAACTTCACATTTACACAACCCAATAACTTCCTTAACACTTTATCTTTAAAACTATAGGATTTTCCTTCTATATCTCCTTTTATGTCTTCTTCATTGTATCTTCCTTATTATGTGTGAGGGGGAGGGTATGCATCATTTTATACAATTTGAAGGCCTTACAACACATCCTAAGATAAAATAATAAATCCTATCTAACCAATTAGAATACATATCTCAACTCTGATCTTTACACATTGGCTTATCACGCAAGTAGGATTAGATTTTGACATGGAATAACCTAGCAAATAGATTTCTTACCCAATTAATTTTTCATAGAATTTACTTAGTAATAAAACCAAGATTCCAAAATATTTGTGACATCACTCTTTTTATAATCAATTGGAAATTAATCTTTAGTTAGTTTAGTTTAGGTTAATCTAAAATCTATTTTAATTATGCATTTCTTATTATAAGAAATTTAATTATCCTAGATTTATGACGTGTCGCACCTCTTTTGTCATTTTTATATGAATCTTAGAATTAAATGGAACATGTAACTCCCTATACACTTGTCACATACATCCCAACTTATGGAGATTAGGGGCATTTAACACACACAAGAAGGTTGTGTAAGCAACCCTTCTTTACTTCTAGCTTTATTTATTGAGCTCTCTCCTCTCTCATTATACACACTACAACTCTAGTTTATATTAAGATTTATCTCTTATGGCTTGAGGCTCATCTCTCTTCTCTATTCTATATTTTCTTCCATCAATATTTCACTTTGAGAATTTTACTATTCAAGCCTTCTTAATACACGTGAAGCTTTATTCCATTTAACAGTTTTCCCATTTGACAATTCTTGTCTCTTGCATTATCTTATGACTTGATCTCGAGGTAATATAATTTTATTTATGCATTCATTATTTCTTATTTTCAATGTTGTTTTAAATTTTTTGGGATAATTAATAACATGGTATCAGAGTAGGTTGTTGCTAACATTGAAATTTAAGTTTTTTTTGTAGGTTCTTAAGTGAAGTATGATTTTTTTACACATTTTTTGTGTGTCTTTCAACATTTTACTCACCTAGTTCAATGCTTATAACTAATTTTTTTTAACTATTTACATACATCTAACTCCAGTATTAGCTGTAGTTGTTTTGATATTGATTTTCAAGCCATCATCTTGTTCAATCTTGGAATTTTAAATCTATTTTTTTCTAAACACTTTGACTGATAAAATAAGTATATATTTTAATTTTTGATTTTTTTTTTTTTTAAGTTAATAAAACTTTATTAAAATTTTATACAAATTTAGATAATGATTTGGAGTAAACATAAAAAATGTAACTACTACATTTCAAAATCATATTTTTTATTTTTTTGGCCTTTTCCTTGCCTTGGCATTTTATGTTGGGAATTTATAGTGCTCACATGAATAGAGTTACTTTGGTAAATCTTGGTTTACCTAGGTTATTTTACTATATGGTTTGATAATATTTATGTAGTGGTAAATATTATTATGTGTGTAAGTTAGGTTGTTATAAATAATGAACACAAATATCTTGAATATTAAATGAGTTGTTAAAATAACTTGTGCATTGTTAGTGAGTAGTTAGTGGAGCTATGTCAGGCTTCCTATATGATAGTAACGACATTAGTCTATATATTTGTAAGTTATGATTGTGAGGGTAATACAAAGAATATAATATATTAGTGTGATTATTATTGTTATTCTTGATGTGTATTTAGCCTCACCAATATAGTTTAAGTCTTAGTAGTGTTCGACTATTTAAAATAATAATAGTGGTAACAAAAAAATATATGATCCTGTACATAATGAGAGTTTAAATGGATTTTCAAGGGGCATTCATTGTTACTCACCCCTAGAGATGAGATACATGTTTCTATTTATTTTAATAAATAACATAGAGAGTTAAGCATGTATGATAATTACAAGTTAAATGTCGATGTATAAGAGATCTCTCATGCATACAACAACCATATTCTTGAGATAATCATCTAGTTTTCTACACCAAGTTCAAAATACCCATCATCATAACCCATGCTATTTTTTGTTTTAGATCTATTTTTTTCATGACTATTTTTGCCATTAAGTGTCACTCAAGGCCATACTTGTCATCTATGTGTTAGAATAAAAAATTATTTTTTTGCATTCACCATCCATGTCAAATAAGTCAATTTGGATGCCCAGATGATGCTATCATTGGATGAGATACAAACCACTTTAAAAACCTAATCAGCTAATTGCATGGTGTGCGTATTATAGTAAAAATGAAATATGTGGCTTACACAAGTGTGAAAGTCTACTTTCCAACTAAAATTATGCTCATATTAGTCACATTGTCCACCAACTTGACCTATATATTTATCTTCCCACCACATCTTCTTCATTTCATGCATTATTTTTGATCCATCACTTCTCAAATTTGATCTACCATCCATATGCATTTGGTCATTCTCCCCTTTCATCGTACATCACATATAACTACCAAATTCTATTGGGTCTTCAATATCATGCATTTCTTATCGAGTAAAGTCTTGCCAAAGTCTTTTTTTAATCTAATCATTGGTTTTTATGTGTTGCATCTTTTGTACAAGTGTTTATTAATAAGTATTATGATTAGCAGTCATTAAGAAGAGTTATTTTATGTTGTTTATATGGTTATAAGATTGGAATTATATATATAAATTTGTTTAAAATATTAAATTCATTAGTTTGTTTTATGTCATATAGATTTAAGTTTAGTCTAAAAGTTTTCTAATGTCAATATAGGGTTATATTTATGTCAAAAATCAAAAGAGTATTTATTTAGTCATTATTTTATCAATTAAGTTATGTCATCAAAAGAGTCAAAAACATAAAAAAGGGTGTCATTAATCAAAAGAGTCTTTTTATGTTTTGTCAAAGTCAAAAGTCTTAAAACTTAAAATAAATTACTTGCATTTTAATTGGATGCAATATCACCTGTATGCAACATCTATCATTATAAAATAAGATTCAAATTCTATTATATAAAGTAAGTAGCAATGGAAGTAGGATGGAAACAAAGGAGGCTAGAGGTCTTTTATAGACCTCTCATTAGTCACCAATGACAAGGTTGTATGAAGCCATGGTGACATTTTTTAGTTGTGTTGTAATAATAACATATGTTATATTCTTGTTCACATTTGTAACAAGTGAGATTAAAATTCCTTTGCATTTTCCCTGAATGTGAGATAGTGAATACAATTGATAAAATTAATACACATCATGATGTGGTTGGTGGTAATCCACTTACAAAACCATCTTTTTGTGGTTGTTGGTAAACCACTTGACAAACATCCCTTTTTGGTTGGTGGTAAGCCATATGAAAAACCATCATTAAGGTTTATGGTTGTCTTGAGAAAATCACCAAATCATGAATATAGGTGCAAATACAGGATTAAGATTTTCCCCATGTTCACACTAAGGAGGTGAATGTTGGGAATTTATAGTGTTCACATGAGTAGAGTTATTATGTTAAATCTTGGTTTACCTAGGTTATTTTACTATATGGTTTGATAATATTTACGTAGTGGTAAATATTATTATGTGTGTAAGTTAGGTTGTTAGAAACAACCTACATAAATATATTGAATATTAAACGAGTTTTAAAAACAACTCATGTATTGTAGGCTTCCTAGATTATAGGAGCAACATTAACCTATATATTTGTAAGTTATGATTGTGAGATTAATACAAAGAATAAAATATATCACTGTGATTATTATTATTATTATTATTATTATTATTATTATTCCTGATGTGTATTTAGCCTCGCCAATATAGTTTAAGCCTTAACAGTGTTTATCTCTTTAAAATAATAACATTTTGTGCTAAGTTTCACTTCGGAAGATAAAATTAGTTTTTAGTGCTTTGATAACCTAATTTATGTATTAAATTTTTCCAACTCCACATACTCTTGAGAATTTTGTGTTTTATTTTGATAATTAATCATTTACTTCAAGTAGGATATCTTTTGCAGAAGGTGACACATCTTCTTTGTCTCCTTTTTGATAAGTTTAAAACTCACAAAAAGTATTCCTTATTTTTGTGCATACTTATTCTTGTAAGTTGTCAAGAAAATATGCTTTTTTTGAATCTAATGATTTTGGACTGAATTTTTTTTGTATGTAAGATTCTACACTTTGTTATGGAAGTTGTATTTTACTCTTTTTACCTTTTATAAGATATAAGTTTGTTACATTATTTGTAGATATTTTTTTAACATGTCCATTTACTTAACATGAAATATTGGTGTGAGATTCTATTTTGCAGGTATCACTGATTATTTTTACCATATATTTCTTGTTGTTATTTTTTCTTATGTAGATTGACCATCTTGTCCAAAGAGGATTCTTGGAGATTGTTGATGATCACACATTCACCTTTGCAAGCTTCTTGGCGACATTTTATCCTATTCTTTCTTTTCTCATATCATTGTAATTCCTCTTGAAGAAAAAATTCATTTAAAGAGAGTATTATGTAATGTCAACTCCCATATTTAATTGTAATATTTTAATCTCTTTTATAACCCAAAATAAAAATTAAAGGGGAGTGTTTGAGATTAATATAGGTTATTTTAGGTTAATTTTAAGGCAATTTTAGTTGTGCATTTTTTATTGTAATAAATTCACTTATTTAATATTTATGAGGTGTCACATCTCTTTTATCCATTTTTAAGAAATATTGGAGTTACATGTCACATGTAACTCCCTCTGTACTTGTCACACATATTCCCATCACCTTATGGGGATCAGAGACATTTGACACACACATAAGAAGGTTTTATAAGTAACTCCTCTTTCCTTATAGATATATTTATTGAGCTCTCGCTTCTATCATTTTACACACTAAAACTCTAGTTCATCTTGAAATTTTTATCTTATGGTGTGATGTGAAAATGAGTGTTAGATGAAGATGCAACGGAATAATGACTTAAACTCAAAATCCCTACTCTAAACCCACTCACAAACACCTTTGGTTGAGGTGAAGGAATAATAGATTCACATGCAAATTTAGAATGAAATATTAGTAATAATTGCACCTCAAATACAATGAATTATTTCTCCTTGACAAGATTCAATGTGCTCAAAATTAATTAGACATGCTTGAAGCTTGATAATGGATGTTTAATAATTCTTACAATGTTCAAGCTTGAAACAACATGAGAGTAATAAATGCTTAACTGACAAGGTGATGTCAAGATTTTCTCAAGGATTCCAAGATTAAATTTTGCATGGGGGTGTAGTTGGATCAATAAGAGGTTGATAGAAGAATGGAAGGCTAAGATTTATCCATGTGAAATAAATATCAATGGTTAGGAATGAATGTGAGGATTGGTGGTTGAGAATAGGAATTAAAAATTCATAGATTTCTCTAGAGAGGAATGGGTGAGGGGATTTAGGAAGCTTAGAGATTTCTAGAGTCTATTATGGGGAATTAATGATTATTAGGATAATATTGAAGATATGATTTGTAAGAGACATAGTGGAGGTACTTGGTGGTAGGTGAGGAGGAATTTGAAATTCCAAATATATCGTGTAAGTGATGATTAAGGACATATGAAGTGTTAATAGAAGAATTAATTGAGAGAGATGGTGTTATAAGGTCAGTATAGTGTGGGAAATGTAGAAGGGAGATGTTAAGATGGTATATTATAATAAATTATGGATAATGATATAAAAGTGATAACTAAGAAAAATTAGTATGAAATGTGGATAAAATTAGTAGTGAGTGAAAAAATGGTGAATTTTGGATGTATACATATGGCTTGAGGTCCATCTCTCTTCTCTCTTCTCTTATTTTCCATTGAGATTGTACTTCAACAATTTTAATTTATAAGCTTTCTTAATACACATGGGATCTTATTCCATTTAATAGTTTCCCCACTTGACAATTCTTGTCTTTGTATTCTCTTATGGATTGCTATTGAGGTAATATTATTCTTTTATGCATTCATTATTTTATTTTCAATGTTATTTTATCAATCTTGGTATAATTAATAACATGGTATCAGAGCAGGTTATTACTAACATTAAAATTTAAGGTTTTTTTTCAGGTTCTTAGGTGGAGACGTATGACTTTTTGACATAATTTTTCTATGTTTTTCACCATTTATATTACATATTTCGATGCTTATAACCATTTTTTTAGCTATTTGCATGTATCTAACTCTATTATTGGTTATAGTTGTTTTGATAATGCTTTTCAAGCCATCATCTTATTTAATATTGACACTTTAAATATAGTTTTTATAAACACTCGATTGATAAAATGGTTATATATTTTAAATTATGATTTTGGTTTTTTAATTTTTTTGGGTGTGTTTATTTTCAGGTTAAGAAAACACTGTTGAAATTTTATGTAAACACTAATAAATTTAATGATATAAAAGTAATAACTAAGTGAAATTAGTATGAAATGTGGATGAAATTAGTAGTGAGTAACAAAGTGGTGAATTTTGGATGTACACATTTTGCCCCTCTATGAAAAGGCATTGTGATTGGAAGAAGCAATGGTATTTCAAAGAAGAAAATAGTTGAAAAAATTAGTAAGTTTGGATGGGTGATACCCGCTTGATGGGTCATGTGGGGAGGGATGAGATAGATGGCTACTTGGAAATAAAATGAGGGGTGGAAGGCATAAATAGAAGAAAGAGGAGTTGGACTAGATTTAACAAATAAACTATCAATCCATGAGCTAAAATTTGAATGGGAGTTGAATTAATGATTCCCCTAATAAAAACATATGCAAGGGATCAAGGTATGATAATGTGACCCAAGTGAAGGAGAGAGCCATAAAATTTAGATGATAAGACAAGGAATGTTATGAATTTTAGATGTATCCCAAGTAAGAATGCATGATAAAGAGGGATACATGCTTGAATTGATTAATTGATTGATGTCACAAGATTTAAACATATCTGAGGCAATGAAACATGCTAGGGAGAGACATGAACATAGATTGAATTGACTATTTGATTGATTGATAGATTGACTAATCAAGTAATTAATAGGGATGAACATTCCCCTAAAGGATTGAATGATGATTATTTATATCTCATAGATTAAATGAGAAGACATGATGATAATAATAAGATGATATGAGAATGAGTGGCAAATGGATGAAAGATTTTAAATATCAGTTGGGTTGTCCTTGGATACCTCATGTGATCGAGTGCTTCCTACATAGTATGTAGAGACCTTAGGCTGATGTAATTCTCCCAATACAGGAAGAAGGAAGGGATGATCAAGATTATAAGATTAAAAATGGATGTATAAAGGTTCCTCTGAGAGGGAAATCATAAAGATAAGGATATAAGGATTGAACGATAATAGTGATGATAAATGGAATTATGGTAGTAAAATAGGTGAGATGAGTGACGATAAAGAAATGGGGACAAGAAATGAGATGATTAAGTAAAAGTGAGGGGCGAGGAGGGTTAAAATGGGGGTAAATAGAGGTTAAATAGTTGGTAGGATGGGTGAAACCCTATTCATTTTCACTTTGCCTCTCACCATTTTTATGCTAGATTTTATGTGAGATTATGAGAGGAAAATGGACAATGTGCTGCACCACTGCCATCAAGAAGAGTGCACCCAGAAGTATCAGAGATATGAGGACCTAGTAAGTAGTTTAAGTTTGATAAATTATTGAATTTAATAGTATTAATTAGTGTCTAAATTCAAATTTTTGTGAAACAACTTATATGAAGAATTTTCTAAGAAGTGATTTTGCAATCACAGGGTTCACATGGGTTAAACACAACTTTACACTGTAAATTAATGAATTTGCTTATATTTTGAAAAATTAGCAGATTTAAACTTATTATTGGATTTGAAAATAGAGAATAATATTTAAAAATGTTAAATTTGGCTTTGTATTATAGGCAAAATCAGAGCCACATTTGTCGATTAGTAACTTCGTAAATTAACTAAGGGCTTTATAAATGATAAATGCATTTTAGACAAGAGATAAAGTCCTATTTATTATTAAAGTGATTTTTATATCATAAAAAAATTTGTTGGGATTAGTGACTTTGCTTCAAAAGGGGTCATGAGGATAATTATGGAAGTGATGGTGATGCAGACTGGATGAAAGAGGAACAGGGGAGGATAATTAGTATGATTATTAGAGAAAATGAGTTGATTGATATTTTTTGATTTTAGGAATGGTTCCCAATGATTTCATCATGGGGATAATGTTTTATAGTGATGCAAAGGGTGCATGAGTTGATGGCTAAGGATTACAGTGTGTTAGAGTTGGTGGATTATATCATGTGGCATGGGTAGTAATAATCTAGAAATTTTGGTGTAGCAATGGCACTTAGGGATGAGTACCTTTAAATTTATGATGGGAGAGATAAAAATTATGTTGGATAATGTCTGACATATATTCTAGATCCTAATCATAGCGGATTGACTATACTAGTGTTTGATGACCCAAATAGTGATAATGTAGAGATTAGCTAGGCATATGATGGGGGGGATGTATAGGGGTTAGATTGATTTAGATAGATGTTTTCAAAAGGAGACTATAAATAGACTCATCCTTAATCTCATGTCTATTATCAGTGGTATCCTATTACCTGATAAGAGTAGGCAATTTTTACATATTAGATTGGGAGATGTGGTAGCGAATATGGTGGAGTTCGGGAGGGTCTTTGCCTAGGGACCAAATGTGTTAGCAGAACTATATAGATATTTACATTTATCTACATATAAAATGGGTCAAATCATAAGTGGTTCCACATTATCATGGATTTATGCATGGGAGCATATTACCATAGAGTGGTCAGTGGGGACATGATGCTAGAGAGCACCCGATGAGCCTATGATATATGGTTGGGAGATAGTGATGGGGGCACGACAAGATCACACAAGTGATGTAGTTTTTGATATGTGAGAACTAGATGAAATGACAATAAGATACATGACATAAATTCCATATAGGTAGATGTAATATGGATCGAAGGAGGATGCTGATTACATGGGGTATGTGCTAACTAAGTGGTATCTAATAGGGTAGAAAGATAACATTATTAAGAGGTACGAGCCAAAAAAAGTGCATCAATAGTTTGATAGACATCAGGGTATTCCTTAGGGGCCTCATATATTTTCCAAGGTGACCAAAGGTAGGCCATAGTGGGGATTGATAGTGGATAAGGATATAAATATGGCATATTTTGATGTAGTGGGGGTTTTACCATGGGATTACTATATGGTGATTCTATATGCAGGAGTGATGATAGTTTATGATGCATGGTGGGACCATAGGGTCCTAATGATATTGAGCTAATTAAAAACACCTATTATGACTTTATAGGAATGGATATGGGCAATGATGAGGCCCTACCCTTAGAAGCAAAGACATAGGGACTTAGTGTAGATATTAAATGAGATGACAAAGGAGAGCTAGGGATGGATATAGGGATGGAGGGTATGGAAATAGGTGATAGGTTTAAGTGGTGTAGGGGAACCTAGGAGATGGAGACTAAGACATGGTACAAATATTGATAACATAAGTAGTGAAACTCATAGATGGAGATGAAAAGGGGGAAGAGGGGGATGTGGATGGTGATAGAGATAGTGAGAGGGATATTATAAAGATAGATGGATAGGGAAGGGATGGACATAACCAGGGTTAGGGATAGGGATGAGATGGATAGTGTTGGTAGGTAGTGGAAAATCTAGATTCTCCCCCAAAAACCATACTACTTTTGAGAGGTATTGTGCAAGGTAGGATTATAGTGATGACTCTAAGAGCTAAATTAGAGGATAAGTTGGAGAGGGATATGGATACAATAGATATGGGTTTGGTATTGATGTGATAGGTTATTCTCATATTGATGAGGTTGGCCATCCCATACTAGGTCAGTAGATGATGAGGCTTTGCTTGGTCGACTAGAGGAGGAGATTACTGCTAAGGCTGCAAAGATAGTTGGATTAACATGTCAGGTGTATACCAGGCATATATATATTATAAAGAGAGAGAAATAGATATCCTCACTATAGAGGTCACATTGAAGACATTTCATGCAGAGAGGAATGTTGCACAACATGGTTTGACTTAACAAGGATTATCACAGATGGGAATTCAATTGATGAGGGTTGGTCAGGTGATTCAATAATGGAGATCCTTATATGAACAAGTTTTGTCAATAGGATAAATGACATCATATTTTAGAGAGATCTATTGGACATGGGGTTCCTCTTTATCTAAGACTTTGACTCATTTAATGTAGCCATTGAGGCCTCTACCACCACATCTAGATGGGGCAATCTAGATATGATGTACATATGTATCGATGTATTTTTGACACATGGATGTCCATGATACTATTATATTTATAAAATTTTGATGTATTCAAGGATCTCATTTTGACTTACACACATATTATGATGATGATGATGATGATGATGACGATGACAATGATGATGATGATGATTGGAGTTATGGGTGATGTTGTATGGAATTTGATTATGTTATGAGGTACATATGTATGTGAGTATTTTTATTGATGATTATGATATGCAGGAATATGACGTATGATAATGATGTTTTTATGATGATTATGTTAGTGATGTGTAATGTTTATGATTATTGATGATGATGTATAGGACTTACGATGTGATGTGTAGGATTGATTAGTCATGTATGTAGATGATGATTATGTAAAGAATATTTATGATGATGATCTTTCTCTTTTGAGTTTTTTATGTCACCTTCATCAGATCATATATTGATATCATGATGTTAAATTAGGATGTGATGATTTTGGATTAGCATGTTAGATATATATTATGTGTTTGATGTAGATATATGTGGTGATACATGTGATGTTATGATAGATGAGATTGATGTGGATATGGGTAATATATTATGATGATTAGATGGGTAGTATTAGATCATGATGATGTGGATTATTATGTGGATATATCTTGAGAAATATGCTTTGAGCAATCATTTTTGATATAACATTAAGGAATATGCACCATGATAAATGTATAACCATGATGACTGCTTACCATAATGCATAATGGACTGATGCAAAAAGATAAAACACAAGAATGTGAAAATATTATTTGAGCAAGATGCAACATTATTATTGATAGACAAATATGACACCATTTCCATATGCTGATACACACTAGCACACACTAAAACATAAAAAGCTAATGATCAAAAGAGATGACAATATATACAAAAACAAAGTAAACACATCATATAAAAACATACAATGAACAAACACATAAATAAACAAATCACAAACATGCACACACACTTATGTACATGCACAATGATGATGGTCATTATGATTTAGCCTTTATGAAGTCATAAATCTTAGGGATAGGGGAATGGGAAAATTATGATTCAAATTAACCTTATATAATTCTTTCCCCTAGATCATGATATAAACCATATGGTATAAATATAAACACAATGATTTCCTAAGTAGTGATGAGAGATGATGATTCTAAGGGATGTAAGTTGAAATGTTATAGGGTAGATGATATGGGTATATGGATTGTATGAATAGTTTTTGAGAATAACATATACACCTAAGAAACTTTGGCAAAAGGAAATACAAACTTAGTTGCCAAGATAATAGGACTGATAAGGGATTGAAATGACATAAAGACAAATGATGATAAAAAAGAGGAGGAAAAAAAAGCTCCAGATAATTTTCCAAGGATATTATTTTCATGTTTGGCATGTCTTGTTAATGCCCTCAAGCTGAAGAGTCACTGTCATGCCAAATATGTTCCCGAATCACTTATTTGTGTACACATTATGGGACCAAGGTCAAATAGGATGGATGGAACAATGGATATGATAGGGTAATTGGCAAGTGACAAAAAGAGAGGAGGATGAAATGTGTGGGGTTACTCCAAGTATATGTGGATTTACCCCAAGTATATGAGGTCTCTTCATGAGATAATTATAGATGTTTTAACAATTTTTGAAATATTGGAGTTTTATTCCTAATTTAGTTAAGGGTCTGGAATAATAAATCAGTACATAATATTGTAATAATTATAATAATAATTTGTATAATTTATTGTGTCTTTTAAACCTTTATAAAAATATAAATAAATAAGGATAAATAACAATAATTTGATCTAGGACTTTGACTCATTTAATGTATTAGCTATTGAGGCCTCCACCACCACATCTAGATGGGGCAATCTAGATATGATGTACATATGTATCGATGTATTTTTGACACATGGATGTCCATGATACTATTATATTTATAAATTTTTGATGTATTCAAGGATCTCATTTTGACTTACACACATATTATGATGATGATGATGATGACGATGACGACGACAACGATGACGATGATGATGATTGGAGTTATGGGTGATGTTGTATGGAATTTGATTATGTTATGAGGTGCATATGTATGTGAGTATTTTTATTGATGATTATGATATGTAGGAGTATGAAATATGCTAATTATGTTTTTATGATGATTATGTTAGTGATGTGTAATGTTTATGATTATTGATGATGATGTATAGGACTTACGATGTGATGTGTAGGATTGATTAGTCATGTATGTAGATGATGATTATATAAAGAATATTTATGATGATGATCTTTCTCTTTTGAGTTTTTTATGTCACCTTCATCAGCTCATATATTGATATCATGATGTTAAATTAGGATGTGATGATGATTTTAGATTAGCATGTTAGATACATATTATGTGTTTGATGTAGATATATGTGATGATACATGTGATGTTATGATAGATGAGATTGATGTGGATATGGGTAATATAATATGATGATTAGATGGGTAGTATTAGATCTTGATGATGTGGATTATTATGTGGAGATATCTTGAGAAATATGCTTTGAGAAATCATTTTTGATATAACATTAAGTAATATGCAGCATGATACATGTATAATCATGATGACTGTTTACCATAATGCATAATGGACTGATGTAAAAAGATAAACCACAAGAATGTGAAAATAGTATCTGAGCAAGATGCAAACTTATTATTGATAGACAAATATGACACCATTGCCATATGATGCTACACACTAGCACACAATAAAACATAAAAAGCTAATGATCAAAAGAGATGACAATATATACAAAAACAAAGTAAACACATAATATAAAAACATACAATGAACAAATACATATATAAACAAATCACAAACATGCACACACACTTATGTAGATGCATAATGATGATGATCATTATGATTTAGCCTTTATGAAGTCATCAATATTAGGGATAGGGGAATGAGAAAATTATGATTCAAATTAACCTTATATAATTCTTGCCCCTAAATCATGATATAAACCATAGGGTATAAATATAAACATAATGATTTCTTAAATAGTGACGAGAGATGATGATTCTAAGGGATGTAAGTTGAAATGTTATAGGGTAGATGATATGGGTATATGGATTGTATGAATAGGTTTTGAGAATAACATATACACCCAAGAAAATTTGGCAAAAGGAAAAACAAACTTAGTTGCCAAGATAATATGACTGATAAGGGATTGAAATGACATAAAGACAAATGACGATAAAAAAGAGGAGGAAAAAAAAGCTCTAAATAATTTTCCAAGGATATTATTTTCATGTTTGTTGTATCCTATTGATGCCCTCAAGCTGAAGAGTCACTATCATGCCAAATATGTTCCCGAATCACTTATTTGTGTACACATTATGGGACAAAGGCCAAATAAGATGGATGGAATAATGGATATGATAGGGAAATTGGAAAGTGACAAAAAGAGAGGAGGATGAAATGTGTGAGGTTACCCCAAGTATATGTGGATTGACCCCAAGTATATGAGCTATCTTCATGAGATAATTATATATGTTTTAATAATTTTTGAAATATTGGAGTTTTATTCCTAATTTAGTTAAGGGTCTGGAATAATAAATCAGTAAATAATATTGAAATAATTATAGTAATAATTTGTATAATTTATTATGTCTTTTAAACCTTTCTAAAAATAGCAATAAATAAGGAAAAATACAACTTAGCTTAAAATTGGATTGAAATGGCTGAGACAAAGGCTAAAACTAGCTGTGAAAGACCAGGATAGTGTCATGAATCTAGATCTAGCTTTCATTTGATAAAAGGATAGGAGCACCACAAATAGGATACTTTGGGGTTTGATGTTATTGTCCAAGTCTTGCCACTACTATCCAAACTAGTCATAGAGACCTAATTTTTTTAGGTTTTGTTCACTATCCTTGTATGAATCTACCTATGAAATCTTAAGTGCTGAATGTCGATGGAGCCCCTTGTAGAGCTGATTCAATCTTGAAGCCCTAGAACTTCATTGTGATTAATAAAAATTGAAAAAAGATTGGGGGTTAGTGTGTGTAAGATGCACTAAACGTGTATCTACACCCTTTATGTGGGCACCCTACCTACATACCAATACTTCAAAGAGGGATCAAGCCATATGTAGTTCTCCCACTTGATGTGCTTTGTGCAATAGTGTAATGAGGATGCAAAAATTCCAAATTGAGACTGTTTGAGGTAATTAGGGACTGATGTGAGGGTTTGAATATGTTTGTAGCTGTGTTGGGTGACTATATGTAAAGAATAGGGAAATTTTCCTTAGTGGTTTATTTGTATTCTTACTTGCTTTGAAAGATTTGTCACCTCCCCCTTGTAAATGACCTTTGGATGGAATTTTATAGGGAACTATTGATCATGGGTTAGATGTATTCATGCTAGGCTGACATGATGAAGGATATGAATTGGATGAAAATGATTGTTTGGGATTGAAATGTGCTTGGACATGAGCACCAAAAATGGGACACCCTAGGGTCTAATGCTATAGTCTGAGTTTGGTGCTTATGTCCTATAGGCTTGGGACCTGGGGGGATAGAATTAGCCTAGGAAATAGAGTTTAGCTGAGCTAGAATGACCTTTAAGAAGTCTATAGATGACTGGTTATGAGCAAAAAGGTGTCTAAAAGGGTCATGAAAGCATGCAAAAAGGTCCTATGGATTGGGTGTCATAAGCCACACTCAAGCTACCAATTTGGATATTTTATATGACTAAATTTTCCCCCCTTTTATTATAGTGATGCATTAAAGTGAAATACTAAGATAAAGGAAAAATAAAAAACATACCTAAACTTACTTGCAAGAGTGAAGTTCATGAGGCTATGTGATGCTGAGTGTGCATAGAGAGAGCACATCATTAAGTGTAAATATGCAAGAGAAAAACAAAGAGTAGATTAGTTCTTACTAGACATACTATGTCTAAAATAAGAATGTACAAAATCTGGGTAAAAGAGAAAAGAAGAGAAAGGAATGAATACACTTCATTAGGTACATGAACCAAGAAAAAACCTATTGTGATGTTAAGTGATGCTGAGTATGCTAGATATGTGTCGAGTATGTGCTGTACCAAAATTAATATTGTGAATGAAGTTGAGTGCTCAATTCCCTAAGAGTGGATCAAGAATGCAAAGGCTGACCCTTTGACTCCATTATCATCCACTAAGTGAAGCTATGTGATCATGCATATGCTAATCAATGTTTGGATTATGTGTCCAATCCCTTTGAGTAGGTGACTCAAGAATGCAAAGGCTAACTCTTTGGCTCCATCGTCACCCACTAAGTGAAGCTATAAACTGATACTAGTATAGATGTGCATCATATGAGATGGATCTTGAAGCCCATGAATGATCTAAAAACTAAAAATGAGGTGTGAATAGCTGAATGTGTATTAAAAAATAGGCCAATCTTGGCCACTCTAAAAGGTGGAGATTAGGCTTGTAAGAAATATACTCCAAAAATTAGAACTAGGCTTATGTGGAAGCCACTTGGGAATGATACCAACCACCTATAGATGGAATAAGGCATGTAACTACTGAGAAAGCTTGGGTAGTATACTAAACTTAGAAAGAAAAGAAGTCAAATGTGCCATGCATATTACCCCCAATCAGTAGTGTCTATAACATGGATTCTGATTTGGAAGTTATACCAATTACCCAATCTAAAACTAGAAGTGAGAGCCATCATGTCACACATGATTCCCCCTATATCAATATTTTCTAAAAAATTTGTATTAAAACTATTGATTTTGAACTATACTATTGCTAATAAAATTGTAATTGAATTTACCTTTCTATCTATTTCTAAAAAATCTAGGTTTTTTTCTATTTGGATTGGAGTGCCAAAAATAGGACACCCTGGTATCTAACACTATTGTCTAGGTCTAACACTCTTGTCCTTTGCTGAATCTAATCACTATTTTTTAATTGTCATTATTTTTTTGGTTTGTTATACCTAGTTTGATCTCTAGTTACTAATCTGAGTGTTTTAAAAACTAATTTTGATTGGTAGAAGGCTCTGATCTCTGTGATAAAACCCCTGATTATTTCCCCCTCTTTTGAGGGTAGGAATGAAGACCTTGTAATGTCTGCCCTTAAAATAAAGAGTCCTACAAGTGTGTTATGATGTAGAGTACATGATATAATAATGATAATTGAAAATATGTCTCAAGATATAACATAATTTGTATTGGAGATTGTTAGATCAACAAGGGTATGCCTAGATAGATGTGACAATGTGATAGCATGTGCAATGTATTAAACTAAAATTGAAAAGTCTGGTTAGTTATTAGTTGTTAAGGAGGCATGGAGCATGATGCCCATCATGACATCTAAGAAGGCAAGATAATGCATGATGTGGATCATGGCATTTGTAAATAATGAGAAGAAAAAAAGCAACAAGCACACAAGGCAAGAAGCAAGAAGCATACAAGAGTGGCCAAGGGGCCAAGAAAACAAAGGACATGGGCACATGTCAATCAAACTTAGAAATCAAGCATACAAGGCATGTTCAAATGCCACATACACATACAATTGGAAACAAACAAGGTTGGCATTGGCATGAGGGCCACATGCATATAAAAGAGTACAAACAAAGGACATTGGAAAATGTCCTAAGGCACATAAAAAATACAAAATAAGAACTAAGAAATGTAATCATATCTAGTTACGTAAAGCAAGAAAGGAAAATATGTAAATGATAGAAATATAATCGCATCTATCTAATCAAAGCAAGAAGTGAAATTATGTAAGACACGGAGTATAAAACTAGGTAGACGCTAAGAAATACACAAGTGCTATATATTAGTGAATGTAAATAAAGTAATCTATGTAAGCTAGTAAGTAATGTACATCAACATGATAAATAGAGTGTGTGGTGTAGGAATAACATAACCTAGATGGTGTAGTCATGTAGAAGATGCCCCCAATAGGTAGATATATCGAAGTATGTCTTAAATGTAGAAGTAAGATGCCCCCTCAATGGGTATAGTGAAGTAATCAAGGATATATATGTCACTACACACACTCAAAGAAGATCAAGTGAAGCATGGTAATGTAGATAAATCAACATGCAATAGCATAGAACAACAAAATATAAGTCTAGTATGGCAGTATAAATGTAAAGCATGGATAATGCATATATTTGAAAAGTGTTTTTGGTATTTTGATTTATTTAAAAGTTTTTGGTATTTTGGAAATAAGCTATGTACAATCAATTATAAGGAGACTATGTATAAGTAATTGAAAAAAAGCTATGTACAAGCAAGATTGAGAATAAATGATACTAATCGATGAGTCTCATGAGATAATCCTTATCATGTTGTCCTATATCATGGAGAGGGATCATACATGATTGTGAAGCACGATGGAAGGGCTGAGATTATGGATCTAAAAGCTATGTATGATATAAATGCTCTGAAATATCTATAGTGAAACTAACTGTGGGATCCACTTGTAACTTTGAGAAGTGGATGTAACTATAGGGATCTTAGGGACCCATCTGGTAGTAGAAGAAACTATCTAAACATGTGCTCTATGTATAAAGGAATGAGACCTCAATGATACTACCCTAGGTGTGAATACTATAGCTAGAAACTATCTAGAGTCTTAAAATTGTGGTTGCTCTAAAAGAGGCCTCTGTGTAAGTGTATAAAATCTTTTTACTGGTGATGGAGGCCTCGACTGTGGCTAAATATGAACTGGAAGAAGGACTATAACTAGTGGGGAAGTTGGAACTGGTGATTGTAGAGTAGTAGATGGATCTAAAGTGGGAAGTGGTAACTCATATGAATCTCCACCAATTGTAATAACCTGATTAACATGAATGAATTTCATGCATTTATGAACTATAGAAAGTACTGCTTAAAGTTTTTAAATCTATGGTTGGCCAAGCAACATATCAAAGACTCCTCCACTAAGAACTATAGTGAATGGTGTGGCCACATGTGTTAGACCAACCTATAGAGGAAGTACAATCTCACCTAATGAACTCTATATGTGCCCACTGAATCTACTGATAACTATGTTCATTGGTGTAATATCCTGCTCTAAATATCCCAAATACTATAGTAATGTCATAGTGCACATGTCCACACTAGATTTATTGTCGATGAAAACACTATGAATGGGATAATGATTAATGTAAACTCTGATAAAAAGTACATGGTAATCTGAATCATCCTCAAATATCTCCCACTCTAAGAAGGAGATGGAAGGTCTAGTTGGAACTCTAGAATTATACACACCAGTCATGTTGCTTAAAGAATGTGACTCAACTGAAGGTGCCTGATATGTAGTTGGTGGAGGGTGTGCATGATATGTATGGTGAATACCTGATGTATCCCTTGCCTCTTGTTTAGAATATTATGGGAAAGGATTTGATAAATTTTTTAAAGCTTTGCATTGTGTTTTCTTTGCTTGAGGAGGCTCAAATAGAGTGCCAAGATCAATAATATTACCATCTATCAAGTCCTATATATTATGTTTCAAACTGATGCATCTATTATTTGTGTGTCTTATTGCCCTATGAAAATCATAAAATGCATTATGATCATATTCCCATGAAAGAGGATTTGTTGGATCAACTTCCTGAATAGGAGGGAGAGATATGATATTATATTCCAATAGCTCCTATAAGACTTTGGCTAGAGATACTGGTAGATTGGTAAAAGTTCACCAAGGAGGTATTGATAAAACCACTCATTGAGGGGGATCTAAAGCTGCATTAACTATAAGTTAAATTTGACTTTTGCTATCATTGATCTTTACTTTATATGGGACTTTACTCTTACTCTTGTTTGTTGTTTCTGATATGCTTGTGTACTTGAGTTTGCCCATTGAAATTAATTTGACTTCCCTTTCCTTTAGTTTATGACATAACTCAGTGAAGGAAGATAACCTTTTTAACACTATTGAATCATGTAAAGCTAGTAGAAGACTCTGTTTGAAGAGATCTTGTAACTCTTGATCAGCCATGGGGCTAGTCATTTTAGCCAAGATAGTCTTATATCAAAGAACATAATCTGTGAGATCCTCATTTGACCTTTGTTTCTATTTTGTAAGTTGGGCATAAGTAACCTTGTCACCTATGTTAATGCTAAAATGAGATAGGAACATGTCAACTAAGGGATTGAATGCATTGAACGAGTAATTAGGTAGACTATAGAACTATTTTAGAGCATAATCCTTTAAAATCCATGAAAATAACTTGGTTAATAACCAATCATTTGGCACATAGTCCAAGCATGCTATGTGAAAATCTCTCAAGTGTGTTTCTAGATCACCCTTGCCATCATATAGAGTGAGCTTGGGTTGAATAAAACCTAGTGGCAAGGGTGTAAAATAAATATGACGTACTAATGGTGTATGAAGTAGATCAAAATAATCCAAGGCCTCTATAGGTCTAAAGGTACCTTGCTCAAGATGTAACACCTTGGATTGAATAGACTTTATCTCTTGTATAAGGGTAACTACATCGAGAGACAAAGATGTACTAGTTTTAACTGGTGGTGCCTCATAAAAAGGTTAGGTTTCTATAGGGGGTTATTGATACATAGTTTCCCCCATAGTGTCATTTACTACTAGTTACTCTAAAAGAATGGAAGACTTAACTTGCTTAGCCTTTTTAATTTCCATGATGGATTGTAAGATAAGGGTATGATATTGGGGTTGTTCTCTGAGTCTTTCTCTAAAACTTTGTAGATTCAAATCCTTGTTGAGGACAACATCATTATGAATAATAGGTGGAAGTGGATCAAGAGCCCAATGTGGTGGGTTATGAACATCGGTGTCTGTATCATCATTATTATTCTCATAGTGCTCATTGTCAAATTATCCTCATGGAAATTGGTATAATCTAGATGTGTAGGATTTATATCAAGAAGTTGAGTTGGTTATTTGTCCATGGTATATGGTCTAGTTTGAAGGAATTTGGGTGAATTTAGGAGGGTTGTCGTTAAGTCTTGCACTTTGTCTCGAAGGAAGAGATACAAGGAGGAAGCTCACAAACATGTAAGGTGATGCCTCAAAAGTATGGGACCTAGTATATGCAACTAGTGTTTGAAGGAAATTCGTTTTTTAAAAAAATTACTAAGGTAAATTTAAAAATTAAATGTGAATTTTTGATTTAAATATGCTGGAAAAAAATTAGAAAATTATTGGAAAAATATCAGGACCTAGTGTAGGCAACTAGGGTTTGGATGAAATAATTTTTAAAAGTACTAAGGTCAATTTAAAATTAAATGTGAATTTTTGATTTTAAATATGTAGGAAAAATAAAAAAATATTGAAAAAATTAGCAAGGAATTTTCCCTAGGGTTTTTACGCGTAAATGAAGTAAGTTGAGTTTACCAAATGATTTAAAATTTTTAAGAATATTGGAGTTTTATTCCTAATTTAGTTAAGGGTCTAAAATAATAAATCAGTAAATAATATTGAAATAATTATAGTACTGATTTGTATAATTTATTATGTCTTTTAAACCTTTCTAAAAATAACAATAAATAAGGAGAAATACAACTTAGCTTAAAATTGGACTAAAATGGCTGAAACAGGTTGAAATTAGTTGTGCAGGAGTAAGACAGTGTCATGAATTTGGATCTAGCTTTCATTTGGCAAAAGGATAAGAGTGCCAAAAATAAGACACTTTAGGGCTTGGTGTTATTATCTAGGTCCTGTTGCTACTGTTCAAACTAGTCATAAAGACCTAAGTTTTTTGGGTTTTTTTTGTTGTCACTCTATGAATTTGCGTATGAAATCTTAAGTGCTGAATGTTGATGGAGCTCCTTGTAGAGCTGATTCAATATTGAAACCCTAAACCTTTATTATACTTGATAGAACTTGAGAAAAGAGGGGGGTTAATGTGTGTAAGATGCACTAAACATGTATCCACACCCTTTGTGTGGGTATGCTACCTACATACCAATACTCCGAAGAGGGATCAAGCCATATGTAGTTCTCCCACTTGATGTGATTTGTGCAATAGTGTAATGAGGATGAAAAAATGCTAAATTGAGAGTGCTTGAGGTAGTTAGGGATTGGTGTGAGGTTTTGAATATGTTTATAACTATGTTAGGTGATTGTATGCAGAGAATAGGGAAATTTGACTTAGTGGTTTGTTTGTATTCTTACTTACTTTGTAAGATTTATCACCACCCCCATTGTAAATGACCTTTGGATGGAATTTTATTCAGAACTATTGATCATGGTTTAGATGTATTCATGCTAGGCCAACATAATGAAGGATATGAATTAGATAAAACTGGTCATTTGGGCTCAAAATATGATTGGATAGGAGCACCAAAAATGGGACACCCTAGGGTCTAGTGTCATAGTCCAAGTTTGGTGCTTCTCTTCTATAGGATCAAGACTTGGGGGGATAGAATTGGTTTAGGAAATAGAGTTTAGCTGAGCTAGAATAATTGTCTAATAGTCTATGAATGACTAGTTATGAGAAAAAAGGTGTTTAAAAAGGTTGTGAAAGCATGAAAAAAGGTCCCATGGATTGGGTGTCACAAGCCACACTCAAGATACCAATTTGGACATTTTATATGACTACAGTAGATAAAGACATATCACAAGTGATATCAGAGACTGATTTTCATCATCATGCTTATTCAAGGTGCCAAAGCACTGGTTTTCATCATTGAAATTTTTTATATAATAATGATGGTGTATACATTATTCAAGTGTAAAACCTCTTCAGGTCATGATGTTTATTAGCTCATCCTATTCTTGAAATTCTTGAGTAGCCTATTTATATGCTTCTGAATTGAATTTGGTGATGATGACATAAAGTCTAACCAATTAGGCTCAAACTTGCCCTTATTTTCAAGATCAACTATATTTCATTGATTTTATTTGAGGAATAGGTTTCTACTTTAAAATTATCATGGCCATAATTTTTTATTATATTGATTGCATAACCAATTTTGATAGGATTTTAGGTGATTAAGGGCATTGAGTTGATTCTCATCAAGGAGTTATCATTCCTAAAATTGTGCAACCCTATATGCTTCTTCATTGATGAGACCTTAGAGGGATATACATAAGGAAGGTAACTTGATCTAAGTTGTAAAGATAGATTCAACACTACAAACTAATGAATATGACATTGCATCAGTTGGGGTACATATGCTTGTTCTTTAAGCTCATAATGTAGGATAAAGTTGGAGATGTCAATCATGACCAACATCATTGAAAATTATTTTGAAAATTTTGATAATGGTTTTATTATTTGTCTTTGCTTAGCCATTACTCTAGGGGTAATATGGTGGGGACCATTTGTGTTGGATATGAAACTGTTTACACAAAGATTTGACATCTTTATTCTTGAATGATTTATCTATCAAAAATAATGCAAGAGGGGATGCCATAGTGGAAAATGATATTATTACGAATGAATTTAATTATTTGATTACCAATAACATAAGTGAGTGGCATAGCTTCCACCCACTTGGTAAATTATTCAATAGTTGTAATGATATGCTTATGGTCATCTAATGAGGGGTTAATATTGCTAATGAGATTGAATCCCCAAGTGGAAAAATGCCATGGAGTAGTTATGGGCTGCAGTTCATGAAATGAAGCATGAATTAGATATCCATGTTTTTAACAAGCTATGAATTTCCTAACATATTGTTAAACCTCATGATCCATAGTTGACCAATAATACTTGATTCAGAGGAACTTCTTGGCTAGGACCATCCCACTAGTATGAGACCCATAAATGTCACTATGTGCCTCTTTGACCAATAAGTGGGCCTCATCTGAGTTTAGAAATCTTAACATGCTTTCATCACATCCTTGCCAATAAAGTGTGCTATCAATAATGATGAAACATGAAGAATTTTTAATGAAGGCTCTACAATGGTAACAACTAAGGTTAGGGGAAGGGTATTATCATAAAGGTAATTGTAAATATATTGATATGAGGGAAGAATCAGACTAATAATTTCAAAAATGTCTTTTAACACATGTATTTGATGAGCTAAGATTAGATTTTATTCCACCAAGAACTGACATTGTTTTGAAATTAGAGACATTTCAAGTAAATAACCAATTATAGCCATCGCATCTGTAGATTTATTACTGGCTCATAAAACTTAATCAAAGGAGATATGTTGGAATTATGTTTTAAAACTATCAACTATGTGTTTGTAAGGAAGAAGTTTATCATCCTTTGTCTACAAACCATCATTGACTTATCTGATTATAAGCTACAAGTCACCATAGATTTGGAAATTTTGGATATACCATTGACAATAAATTTGAAGCCCTACAATGAGTGCCTCATATTCTGTGATGTTATTGGTGTAAGGGAAGATGATTTTGAAAGATTTTAGAATGATATCACATTGAGGAATTATTAGAAGCATGTCAAATCTTGACCATGAGTAGTGAAGGAACCATTTAAATAGACCTTCCACCTATATGACTCATTAGTGGAAGGATTGATTCATCAAGGAAACTTATGGTCAATAACTGAGTATTAGACACAGGGGCTTCCACCAACTTATTTGCTAAGACTTGTCCTTTTATTTCCTTTTGATTTATATAATGATTGTCAAATTCAATTAAAAACATGATCCACTTCACCATTATTTCTATTAGAGCCGAATTAGACAACAAATACTTAGAAGATGTATTTTGGCAATAAGCTTAGTTTTGTCATTTAACATGTAGTGACAAAATTTTTGAGATGCAAAGATGATTAATAAACATGACTTTTTAATTAGAGAGTAATAAAGATCATAAGATAATAATGTTATCTTAAGCTAATAGATGGCCCTTTTTCTTACAAGCTCATCACATTGAGCCAAGAGAGCTCCCAATATATATTTATTTGTAGAGATATAAAAGAGCAATGGCTTTCCTAGTGTTAGCAATGCTAGGACTGACATGCATAAAATATATTGTTTTAGATTGTCAAAAAATTTCTAACATTATATACTCTAATGATATTTAGTCCCTTTATTCACAAGATGAGTAATGGTTGACATTTATCGACCATATGTGATATAGAGCAGCTTATGGCTTGAATATTTCCTTGTAGACTTCTTAGCTGCTTGAGATTTTGAGGTGGAGGCATTTTTGTGATGGATTTTTTTATTTGATTCAAGATCTAGTTCATGAAATACCCATGAGATTAGGTATTCCCAAAGAGGAATATGGGAACAATGATGGACTTTTGTCCTTCATTTTATGATTGATTTGGGATCAACCCAGGGTATAGTTATGGATATTTGACTTCACTATGGGGTCTGCATGAAATAGTATCCAAGAGATATAGTGCAATCACTGGAAACTCAATAAAAGATTCTTGGATATAGGTCTAATTGTCCATAGTTATTATTAAAGCTCATGTGTTGTATTCCTCTACTTTCTAAACACAAAGAGAAAGGGTAGTTCAATCTTTGAAAATAAAATAAAAGAAAAGGGAGAGTAAGGTAGGAGAGAGAGCTCCAAATTTATAATGAAATCAATGTATTGACCATTGAACCAAGTAACCTTACCATAATTATACCATTGTGGTCTAAGTTTCACCAAAATTTATACCTCCATGAATACACAATGGGAAGAGTCTAAGGAAATAAGGGAGCATGCCTCAACTATGAATCATCACTAATTATCAGCATTAGAAGTTTATAGTGGATCACACATAAACCTCCAAGGTAAATTACACACAAATTATCAATACTATGAAAAGATAAATGAAAGAGTTCATAAAGGGATTATAATAGACAAGCACATTATAGCCATAACTTACCTTTAATGACAAGGTGTTAGTTTGATTAATATAACATTAAAAATCATTTGAAATAGAGATGAAAGATAATTTGAAACACAAAACAAGCATTTAAAAAAAAAACAAAGATTGTATTCATTAAAAAAAAAGTGATATTACAATAATATTGATCATGGCCAACTTTTATAGTCTGAAGGGATGAAAGAGAAAGCAGGTGAAATCCTAACTTAAAAATCCAATAACACTTTTGCACAAAATTTGGTTGACCCTTAAATTATATTATGGATTTGCATTTTATAGATAAAGAGGGGATTCACCTATAAATAAGATGATATTCCCATCCTAGGCCATGCTTTCCATGTTGGAGGCTTAGGTTACACCCTAATTGAGCAAAGGATTGTTTGGGTTCTCTACTCAAACCTAGTCCAACATGGGAATTACCCTAGGCTATGGGTTACCTAAAATTAGGTTTGACCTCTAGGATTTTTAACAAGGCTATCTCCTTATATTTTTCATTATGGTGCTCCCCTAAGACCTAAATTGGTTAGGATGAAAAGAGAGGAGTTGCATGAATGAAAACCTACTCTAAGTGTGGTGATGCACCATGAGTTCATTGTATCCACTCATAGGCTTAAACTCTTGACACACTAATGGACTATGAATAGACTTATCATAGTGCCTAAAATGGTTTCTAAACAAAAGTACTTCACATAGAGGTCAATTTGATTGACTTAGGCTGGAGGGAAATGAGGGTAAGTCTGATTGAAGGCACTTACAGTTAATAGTCCACTATATACCTAAGACATCAACATTATGACACACTAGATGATCTATAAGGAAATCTTGTTAGCACTTAGTTTAAACTTAGACCTACAAAGGGTAGATTAAACCACTTTTGCATATAAAAAAATACAAAATACTAAGCATAGATTGGTAAATAAATGCAAGTGTCTTTCTTATTAATCCAAGAGGTGCATGAGTACAAATTCTTGTAGAGTCTAGTCATACTAGCCCTGAGGGATGAAAATTAAGAGCTCAGTGCCTAAATTTATAGGAAGAAAGAAAATATAGGGAGATAAATTTTGGCATTGAAGGGGTTATTAATGAGATCAATTCCACCTAGAATAGTAGTTGTAATTACCCTACATTTATGCTCCTTAAAAAATCTTAATTCATCAGGACCACCTCAAAAAATAGTTGTAAGTCATACCATTCTTTCTCCCACTTCTCCTTGCATTGATTTTTTTTATAAGCTCTTAACTAATCAAGATCCATTAAAAAACACACTCTTTACTAGAAACTCGACCATACCATATATTTTGGTCGTGTCATCATCTCATTTACTCCTAAAAGTTTGTTTTCAATGCTGGCCATTGATCCTTGACCTGGGCTTCATAGATTAAAACACTTTTCACCACAACATTTTTTTTATGGGTTTGCTATTAGCTTCATTTGGTTAGTGCTCTTGAGCCACATGATAACCTCATGTTAAATCTAAGCTTTTTGACCTATGTACCATTAATTTCTTTTACTCAGCTAAACATGTGCTATTGATCTTAGTTTGTAAGATCAAATGCACACCATTGATCTTGTAACTCACCATGGTTGTGACACTTGGTAGGAACTCATTCATCCTTGAGATCCTTTGACTCTTTGACCTTTTCTCACTATCAATATACTTTAGTATTATGGATCATACACCATTGATCTTAGTTGGATCCACTGAATTTGTCAGTTTACCATGTGCCATTAAATATTCGTATGGGCACTTGAGATCTTGCCACTTAGAAAATTTGAATTTTTGACCTCTGAGCTTATTGTTGATCTTGATTGTAAGATCAAACATGATCTATTAGATATTGATGGTCCCACTGACTTGAGCTTTTATTTGTATGTCATTGATCTATGATCTAATCAAATGAGATGTCAACACCTGGTGGTAGTGCATTCATTAGGAGCTCATTAGGGATTTTTTGAATCCAAATGACTATTTTTTGGAGCTTAATTTTGACATCCCTGGGAACATCATCCATTGGTAAATAATTTTTAAAATCTTGTATCTTAAGACAAAAAATGTGCCAAGGCACCAAATTTATAGAGTAAAGATAACATGAAATACATCCTTTTTAGGTAATCCTTCACTGAAGGTTGCTAAGACAAGATTGAAATATGAATATATAAAAAATTGACTAAACATGTCTTGAGTGCCTTCAACATGACTAACAATCAAATTTTGAACATAGGCCATGACCCCTTAAGCTATAGGGTTGGCTAATTTCTAGTTCTAGAAATTAACCAACATTTTTGGTGACTCAACTAGCTTGACCAACCTATTGGTCATGGAACCCAAAAAAATTTATGATAAGGTGAATTTGTGAACTAGGAATGTGATTAAGAAGAGGAGATTAGTATTGCATTAGTGAATGGAATCAAATAAAAAACACACTAAACTAACATATTCATGCCTAGTTACTCAGGTGAACTTAGTGAAGAAAGACAAATGAACAAAACACAACTAAAATGCAAGAAAACACACATTCTTTACCTTCCTCGATGCACCAAGAGTATTCTTCAATTGGCTTGCTTGGTTTGTGTTCATGAAGTCTTTGTCAATGGAAGCTTGGCTATCCTCCACCTCTCCTTAGCACCTTTGGCTTTGGCTTGGCTTGGCTTGGAATCAATTTTCCATGGTAACACTAATTGTAATATATTTTGGAATCATTTTTGCATTATAACTTTGCATCATCAAGACTTAGAAATGATTTTCATGGCCTCTCTATTTATAGATTTTTAAGATTGATTAGAATCAACCTGAACTATCCATCTTAAGATAAAGATGTGTGGTTGAGGATTAATCTATTTTTTCAATTAAAATTGATAAATAGTCTCATAAATATTTGGGATAAAGGAAGAATTAAGAGGCATGAAGGGTTTTAATGAGGCATGGGAGGCATGAATATTGATATTTATGGCATTTATGGCCTAGGGATGTCTTCCTAAGAAATAAGGTCACCTAATGATGCAGATATTCAATATTCATTTCTAAAAATAAAATTTCAACAAGTTTCCATGGAATTATTAATTAGGACCTAATTTGGTTTAATTATCTCTTAGGCATGATTAAGCACTTTGTACACAAATTACTCAAATTGATCAGAATGCCCTGTTATTGGTCCAAAATTTGATTGGATTGGAATTGGAAGTTAATGTCAAAAAATTTGGAACTGTATTCCCATTTAGGATATTACCAACAAAAAATAACAAAGGCACATGTCTTGTGCAAGAAATTTGATAAAAAAGAACAATTTAGAGCACCTAGGTGCAAAATTGGCATTTTAACTCAAAATGATTTGATCAAAGTTATCTGGCCCATAAATTGCACTACCCCATTTAAGGATACCCTAACCAAAATTGGCACTTGAATATGTTAGTTTTAACTCATTTATCATGTTTTAGTGTTTTTAGGCCAAATTGTGCATTTTGGTGGAAATTGGTCAAAAGCCTGGTTAGAGGTTATCGATGGCCAAATTTAGGTGTCTATAGTTTGCCCTTGTTTGGGAAGATGTTACAAACCAAAGGCAAAATAATGTCTTCTAAAAAAATGAGAAATGGCCTGTATGCCAAAAAGAAGATGATGGTTGAAGAACAAAGCTCTAAATGGTTTTGGGAAGCCTATGATGATACCCCCTCGAGGGAGTGACCATCATATTTGCTGATGGATGGTCCCTCAAAAAGAAACAAGAAGAAAGGTAGAATTAACCTATGATTGAGAAAAATCTAAACTAGAAAATGCTTGCATGTATTAATGTAAAAAGGATACTAATTTGTCCAAAGGTGGTTATAAATAGAATTAAAATTCAAAATAATGATTTTCCTATAGGCAATTATAATCATTAAGAGGACCTCGATCGGCTAAAGATGATGGTGCCCCAATTAGGGTTGATTAACAAGCATAACTCAAGGATATAATCTAAAATATAGATTAAATATGAGCAGATGAAAAGTGAAGAAATATATGAATAGAAGAATAATATCAATTAGTGTGAATGATTTAGTTGTACCTGCCAATGAGGAGATGCTCATCCTTATTAGTAATGATACAACTAGAGTGGCCAATGGGTTAATTTGATCAAGGGTGGAATGGAAGGATTTGCCAAGGTGCCAAGGAGAAACTTCTATGGTTCCATTTATTATGTACCTTCTTGAATCTAATTTTTACTGTAGCATGTGATGGTAGGATTCATCATAGAACACCATGCAAACTATCCCAAAATATGCATAAGGACTGATTCCTGATCTAATAAACACTCAAAAACAATGCACCAATGATAAAAACTATGATGACAATGTTAATGGATGAATATGGATAGACTCAAAAATATTGTTCTTGAGAAATCACCCATGAATGCATATAGATTGAGTCAAGGCAACAGTGCTGAAAGCAAGCAATCAAGTAAGCAAGAAAATAAAGAAAAAAACAAGAAAAAAACAAACAAACAAATAACTTGAAATAAACAAACAAATAGAAATCCTAAAAACAAAATAAAAAAAAGTATCCTAGCAATGTCCATGCCCTGGTAAGGCGGATTGAGGATAACCAACTAGGGTTAGATAGGACAAATGTTTTTGGATTTTTGAAATATTATGAATGTTTTTGGAATTTTGAGGTATCTTAACTCATTAGAGAATGACAAGATACCTGATCACAAAATAGTGAGAGCATTTAGCTTAGGTTTCTCATAAAATGACAAGAGCTTATGGAAAGGGGGACTGAGGTGACCTCCACATAAATTGAGCATGACCCACACAGTCCTAAAATGACCTCAAGTCATAGTAATTCCATCCATACAAAAGGTGAGGAAAAACCAATTAGGTCCCAATAAGTTCTCAAAATTGATAAATGGCCAGTCAAATGAAAATAGTAATGGCAAGGTGGTGTGATAATGCATGGTAAACAAGTGTTACCCCTAGTTTGCCTATAGGCAATTATAACTAGGATACAAAGACATAGGTCAATGATACTAATTTTGCCATAGGTGGTTATAATTAGTATCAAGACTGGTGAAACATTTATTTTCCCATAGATGGTTATAATTAGGCTCACATAAACAAGCTTGATAGGATGAAAGATATTTTCCTAGATCAACTATCACACTACTTTCATAGATTGCCATTATAAATATGGATATGATTGATTGCTGAAACTTAATTAGAATCCCCCCACAAAAGGTGTGAGAAGAACCAAAGTAACCAAGATCAAAACATGATTGGGTAGGATGAGTAAAATAGGCTTTGGTCTAGATAGGAATGGAATGTTTAGAATGGTATGGTCTTGCTTAAGATAATGATGGTTTGATAATTACATTAAAATGGTAAGAGAGTTACCCCCAAGTGATGGGGTGAATGGAAGGAATCAATAATAATGGTAAATAGGCATATGTAACAATGGCAATGGCATGCCAATGAAATGGTATGGTACATATTTTTGGCCTAGGTGATTATTGGTTTTTGATGTGTTTGGCCTGGGTATGGTAAAATGGCATACGATTCTATTGTTATTACTGAGGTGGAGATGCACATCATAATCAACAAATGATACAAACATAATAATCAATCATGCTAATTTTCTACCCCATGCCTCATCTAAATAACTAATTTGTCAAGAATGGCTTGCAGATTTGGTTGCTAAGAATGCTTTTGCGATCTTTGTTGGTCATTGATTTTGATTCCTTTAAGTGTCAAGACAAGGTATCTTTGTAGCCTCTACAAAGGAAAGTGTAACCATGGATGGTAAACAAGGACAAATAATGGATGGTAGGTTTGATTGTGAAATGGAATGGTAGATGATAATGGAATATGGAATAGTTGGGAAATAAATAAAGATTGAGATGTTCAGTCACACGTAATGTTGTTGATGCCAGATTCAACATAACTTTGGTTGTGATGGGGTTGAAGACTTGTTCTCTTGATAGGACCACCAAAATTTTATATTGTTTAATCTTGAGAGTAGCTACCATCTGATTAGGCTATATATTGAAATCTATTTAGATTTGATCTTTGATTTTGTCTTCATTAAGTAGTGAAGAACTTTTGTGATTAGCTATTGGTTCCTTAATGAGGTTTTAACCAATGAAGTTGTCTTTATTGTCTCGTAGCACCTCTAAAAAGGTTTCACTAATGAACATTGGATTTTGACTTTGATTTTCTTCTATCTTTTTAAAAAAAGTTTCACTAGAAGATGATGAGTTATAACTTTGACTGTATCCTAGTGCCTTTGAAAAGGTTTCACTAGGAGAGTGTTCTTCTACTATATAAATGTGGTCTTGTCCTCCTTGCTCTTCTTCAACTTCTATGTCACCATGGATGCAATTCAATAAAGTATGATTCTATCGATCCCAATTGACACTTGTGGGAGATGGAATGTCAATGATATGGCTATTTTGGTTGATGGTAATGGCCTGTGGAATGGTATTTAAATGAGGAAAGTCTACACAATCCTCATAAAAGATACTAGGATAACTTATGTCAAAGCTAAAGTACTCATCTTAAAAAACCATAGAAGGATAATTAATGTATTCAAATTGATTTGAAAGGCATGTGTAACCAATGTTGTAACAACCATGAATATATTCTTCTTCTAAATATGATTTTAACTCAAGGGACCCTGAGTCCGATGTTGAGATTGATGTTGATTCGAATTCTGATGATAAATCCAATGTCGATTCAAGAATAGAACTTGACTCTAACTTTGATTCTTCATCTAATGGGTACTATGTTACAATGATGTCTTATTGAATTTTTTGTTTTAGATAATTAATGACATATGATGACATAATGAGCTCCACAAAGATTGGTTTGTCAAAGTGGGACTCCTCTAGGATAGGAAAAATGTCAAGAGACAACTCCATAGAGACTGAATTGTTAATAGGAGTCTCATAAAAAATAGGCATATGGTCGAGGTAATAATTTGGCCAAAGGTGGTTATAATCATTAAAAAGTGACCCAACAAAGACTGGATCATTAGAGTGAGACTCCTCAACAACTAGTATAGGTTCAATAGGCAATTCATCATAGGTTGACTTATCACAAGTAATAGGTTCAACAAAAATATCTTAGATTGATTGGTTATTTTGGCCTTGGTTTCCAATGAGTTGGAAAATACCAATTTTGAATAAAGATTGGTATTTAAATGATTGGATCGGTTAAGGTTTGATGGGATTGGTACTAGATAAGGAATGAATTGTGGTTAGATAATGGTAGGGCCTTAGGGAGCATGATTGCTCACACAAGCCAAAAGATAAAGTCTTGAGATGGTAACAATAGGGCTATGTGGAACTTGATTGCTTGCACAAGTCAAATGACTAGGTCTTGGAATGATAAAAGGGTGTTATGGATATTTATTACTCGTACAAGCCAAAGCATCCAAATCTTCCTCATAGAACCATTTCATCCCAATCTTGAGTTGGATATAAGCTAGGTATTGACTATGTTCCATATACTAATTATTGCAAAGAGGGTATGGATCCGTATCCCAAATAACATTATCTATAGTTGGGTCTTCAAAGTCCTCCTCTCAAGCCTTTTTATACCAATCCAACTTTTGATTTGGATTTTATGAATTTTGACTATGTTCCCCATATGGTGTATTGTAGGGAGAATAATAAAAATCCTTAGAAAATCATTCTCTATAGGGGTTCTTAATGGTATTTTTTAGGCCATTCTATCATAAGTTGGATTATACATGAGTCCACCATAAGTTTAGTGAGACATATCTGCGTAAATGACAAAAGATCTGAAAGAAAAAGGCATAGAGTTCTAAAAACTCTAAAAAACTATGTCTAAAGGACAAATGGTTCAAGCTTAGTCTAACTTGGTCAAAAGGTGGAGATGTATCTCTAAAATGATTTATTACAAGACTTGGCATGAAATAGTCTAACATCAAATTTCATATGCACAAAATGTCAAGCATCTGAATAAAAACTGACATGTCAAAGGTCTAGGTTAAAGTGTTCCAAACAAGGTCTAAACTAGGAAAGGGAAAAGTTGAGTTGCTAGGTCTTTTGTCCAAATGAGGAATCAAAATATAGGCTCAAACAAATAGGCATACACTTGGAATTTTGGCCAAATAATTTCAAAATATAGACTTGAAACAAAGGTTGATGTGATTTGATTTAATCTAACAAATTTGGAAACAACTTTGACATAAACTTGACACATAGAATCAAACATAAACATGATTAGTTGGCATAAGACATAAGACAAAAGGCTCTTTGAGAAAGGCTATGTTCTCCCAAATAAAGGCACAAATAATGATGAGGATAGACATTAAACAAACAAACCATCAATAGTTTTCAAATTTTGGATAATCGATTAACTGAAGTTATGTAACCCAAAAGAGAAAGATCTGTGTATCAACCCCACGAATTGATGCTTAAATATAAATCAATCAATGTTTTAATCCAAACTTGACAAGGTTAATTGAAAACTCAACTTTGAAAACTAATATTTGACTAAACAAATTAGACAATATTGGACAGCATGACGATACAAGACAAATGTCCAAATGGTATACATGACATGGTTTGAAACAATGGTTTCTGGCACAAAGTGAAACAAGTCTTGAAACAAATTTGAGTAGCCTAATGATGTAAGCATGGTCGAATGATGTGATCTATGTTATGATTCAAAAGAATCAAAGGCAAAATGGTTTTAATATGTTTTGGGCAGCATAACACTACCCTCTTTGACTCAAATTCATTGTTTTGACATGGCTTATGAACAAACAAACAAGTTTTAGTCTCAAAACATACCAAGCAAAAATGACCAAAATACACTAAGTATAATCATCTAAATCCTAGCAAGGGAATGGCAGTGTGGGGTTGAATAAACTATCAAGCTTTCAAACATTTCTAGGGTAATTAATTTCATAATGACTTTCACATCAAATAATGTAAAAGACAAGTACAAAAATTGGATGACTGTGACATTGGCTAGTTGTATAAAGGTCTAGTCCTTTTAACAACCACTACATCCTGCTATTCACTCAGTATAGTGTGATGTCCAAATGTAGATACATCTCATGTGAAACTCCAATATGGAGCCAAATGAAGTCAATACCAGGAGGTGAAACCCCCGATCAAAGCTAGTATTATGTGAACTAGGAATTTGACTAAGAAGAGGAGATTAGTATTGTGTTAGTGAATGAAATCAAATAAAAAACACACTAAACTAACATCTTCATGCCTATTTACTAGGGTGAGCTTAGTGAAGAAATAAAAATGAATAAATCACAATTAAAATGCAGGAAAACACACATTCCTTACCTTCATTGATGCTCCAAGAGTATTCTTCGATTGTCTTGCTCAGTTTGTACTCATGAAGTCTTTATTAATGGAAGCTTGGATATCCTCTACCTCTCCTTGGCACCTTTGGCTTTGGCTTGGCTTGGATTAGCTTGGAATCAATTTATCATGGTAACACTAATTGAAATATCTTTTGGAATCATTTATGCATTATAAATTTGCATTATCAAGACTTAGAAATGATGTTCATGGCCTCTCTATTTATAGATTTTTGAGATTGATTAGAATCAACCTGAACCATCCATCCTGAGATGAAGATGTGTGGTTAAGGATTAATCCAATTTTTAAATTAAAATTTATAAATAGGCTCATCAATATTTGGGATAAAGGAACAATTAAGAGGCATGGAGGGCTTTGATGATGTGTGGGAGACATGAATCTTGATATTTGTGGCATTTATAGCCTAAGGATGTCTTTCCAAGAAATGAGGTCACCTAATGATGCATATATTCAATATTCATTTCTAAAATCAAGTTTTCAACAAGTTTCCATGGAATTATTAATTAGGCCATAATTTGGTTTAATTAGCTCTTAAGCATGATTAAACACTTTGTGCACAAATTACTTAAATTGATTAGAATGCCTTGTTATTGGTCTAAAATTAAACTAGATTGGAATTGGAAGTCAATGTTAGATGCATTGGAACCATATTCCCATTTAGGATATTACCAATAACAAATAACAAAGGCACATGTCTCATGTAATAAATTTGATAAAAAATAGTAATCTAGAGCACCTAGGTGCAAAATTGGCATTTTGACTCGAAATGATCTGATCAAAGTTAGCTAGCCCATAAATTGCACTACCCCATTTAAGGATACCCTAACCAAAATTGGCACTTGAATTTATTAGTTTCAACTCATTTAGTGTGTTTTAGTATTTTTAGGCCAAATTGTGCATTTTGGTGGAAATTGGTCAAAAGCATGGTAGGAGGTTATCAGTGGCCAGATTTACGTGTCTAGAAAATAAATAAAGAAACACAAGATGATGACACTCTAGACTAAATTACACTCTTGACACCTCTGAGACTTGTATCATAAACAAGACACACATAAACACAATAAAGCAATAACCTAACACTAAATAATACACCTAACAACTAAAAACAAATAAAGGAAAGAACTAAACAAGTCATAACCTAAAAACTTATGTAAAGCACTTATTTGGACAAACAAACAAACTACTACAAAACTGGCCTGACTTTGACTTCATTCCCCCAAGGTCAAATGTGAATATTTTGTGATAATTCTAGTATGCCTAGTGGGATAAATTTCAAGTGCCCAAAAGCATGCTCTAAAGATATTGGAGGATATATGGAAGTTGAAGACATCAACAACATCATTTACAGTCATCTTAGGCAAAGTCAAACATCTTTGGAAGGTTTGAAATCGATCTCAAGTTTAGAGATACCAGTGGTTTCATAGCTGCAGAGGTAAGAATGGTAGTCATGGTTTTGATTTGATACACGTATTTCATAAGGAGCCATGGTAGCTTATGAGGTAGGTTTCTGCCCTCCACCCCCATAACCACTTACCATAGCCCATATGACCCATACACTGATCCTTACCAATGATATAATCTACATCCTTCATATTACCAAGACCATCCATCATAATTTGAGCCTCCTCCACCTCCATGGTAACCTCCTCATCCTCATAAGTGGTCTTATTATCAACCTGCTACCCCTTGCAATCTACCTACACCAAACACTGATTATCTACACTTAGTGATTAAGAGATTAAGAAATGAAAGGGAAAAGTTGTAGGAGATTCTTAGATAACAGAAAAGGGTTGAATGCCAAGCTCTTATTACTCATCAAAATACTTCTATAAACCAACCACAGTTAGTTAAATTGTTCACCCCATCTCCTTTTCTTGCCTCCTTGGTCATAGGATATTTCTTAGTCAATAATTGTTTACTTAATGACAAGGAAAATCTTTTAATTGTTCCTAAATTGGTGGTAGACATCTTGAATTTGAGGTATGAGCCAAAATAAAAACTTGATTAATGAATTTATGAATTTGATTAATGTCAATGTATAATGAGCCAACATAAAAACTTGGAGAGTAATATTGATAAATATGTAACCAAAATGCATTTACCATGATTTGAAACTTTTTATGTTTTATAAGAAGGATTGATTGTGCAACTAGTTAAGGGCGTGTTTGGTTTTTATGATCTTAGATATATTGATTCCAGTGATAAATAGTGAACATGACCACCAAGGCACTAACTATAGAGAATTCCACCATTCCCTTAGTAGCACTATTCCATCTCTAGGGTATGTTGAGAGTAACTTTGGGGATATCTGCTTATCAGTGCACTACAAGAACAAATAATCAAATGCTTCCTATGGTTGAAAATAGAACCCTTAGTATTTATGATATACTATGAGGTATGTGGAAATTTAAACATGTATTTAGTGTTGTCCAATGGTCTGAGTATTGAAGTAGTAACCCTCATTTCACGGTTTAGGTAAAACTAAGATGACAAATCTTATGAGTTTTAAAATAGCTAGAGCATAGTTTCTAGGAAAATAAAGAAAAAAAATTAAAAATGAAAATGATAATCAAATTATAAAAGCGAGGGCTTGAAAGTAATAGTTGAGGTTCACCAATATGTTCTACCCTATTTATGATAAAACACAATCAATTATATTTGACTATAAGTTTAAAACAAGAGAATATAAAAATGATAAAGATGTATAATAATCAACAATTCTGATTTTGACAAAATGCTAAATATAGAAACTATTATTTTTGGAAAGTATTAATATATATACACAGATTGAAAATAGATTTATTTTATCTATCCTGATTGTCTGATAGTGAAAATCAATGAAATAAATGAGTACACAAGTTTAGGAATAAGCACCAAATCATAAACAGATTATGGATAGGTCTATTGTAAGTGGATGGTAATGTAGTACACTTGAGTTCTTTCTCAATCGACTGTGATGAATGACTGATAAGAAATGAAAAATAAATTAGAATTTTAGAAAAAAAGATAAATAATAGGATTATAAAGTATCTTTGGATGAATTACTATAAGAGGACTAAAATGCAGTGTGTTCAAGTCTATTGACCACAGAGTTGTCCTAGTTAACCATGCTAAAGAATTGGTTATTATACCTTCTCTCACTTGTGAATGTTGAGTGATCTGAGGTATCAAAATTAGGATTTTTCCATGTGAAAATTTATGTGTCTTCTCTTCTCTTTTAATCCCTAAGGGAAATTTTATAGCTTTAAAACCTATAAGAAAGAGAGGAGTGTAACGGGATAAGCTAACCTAAATACTCCAAGGAGGGAAATCAAACCCAAATAGTTCTCACACCTTGAGTAATTTCCTAATTGTGCTCCTTGATTGTGCATATATAACTAAAAAATGGATTTGATACTTGACAATGATAAATCTTGACTTGATTTGGAATGCCCTTGACCTAGCTTATGGCTACTCCTTGTGAGAGATCTTGAATTTGGAGAGAATATGGCATATTTCCTCTATTTGTAATAGTGTGAATGCTTGAGAGAAGTGAATGCCAAGTGGGGATAATGAGTGACTCTTTACATGTATTTATAGGAAATTATTTTGATAATTTTCTCTATATGATCAGATGAAATGTGTGGGAAGACCCAAAATATTGATTTAAAATTGGGAAACTAGCAGTTATTTGGCATAAGACATGATTGACGTTGTGGACAAAGGCATAGACCACTGTTACCTACCTAGTGAAAACTTGTTCAAAAGGATCAAAGACATCTATCCTTTGTTGGAGATAGTCTAAAGGGGATTTTAAGCAACTTGAATATTTAACATTGAGAATTTTTTGTAATAGTGATAAAAAACAAAAGGTTGAATCCGCATATAGATAAATGGCTTAGAAGAATGGTGAATAAGAGTCATGAAATTGGGTGCAAGTCCCATGGTTCAGGATGTGTCAATAATTAGCATTGTCAAGTACCTATGACCAAATTATTTTGTTACACATATCATGAGATGGTTTATGGGTTTTGTTCATGTTGATGTCTCAATTAACTTTCATAACTATGACATCCTTTGAAATTTCATAGCTAAATAAAAAAACATGTATATCTCTATCATCTCTCTTGGTCAAATTTAAATGTTTCATTGTCTATTTTAGCACATTTAAATTTTTTATGTATGTTTTTAGTTAAATTTTTATTGCTCAATGTTTTTAATGTTTTTTCTATTATAAGTGTCATTGTGTGTTAAATAATTAAAACCACAAGATAAATCATTATACATGAACACATGGAATCTCAATATAATAAAGGAATGCATAAAACATAGAACCTAAAGGACTACTAGGAGATTAACCAAAGGTCTTATAGAGTGAGCATGAAAGTTGCTCTTGACCAATTGTGATTCCTTAATCATATGTATATACCTATATATCTTGTATCTATTTCAAAAATACTATTAATTGTAAATATGTAAACAATAAATCTCAATCAAAAGGTGGATAATCATACCATACTGTAGAGAGTGTTTCATAGGGAAATAATAAGTTCATATAAAATAAAGGAGAAAAAACATTTAAATTGTGAAATTCTACATCACTATGGTTTGAAGATCTTGTATCACGAGGAAACATGCATAAAATACTATTTGCATTAATATAAAACAAGAGAAATAATAAGACCCTAAGAAATTACCATGGGATAGGGCACACTTTTATAAACATATTCTTGTAAAACATATATTATAAGTTCCATTTTGGGAGAGTGATCTATTGTATACTTCTTAAAGTGGCTATCAAGGCATTGTATTATTTTAAAATTGTATTCAAAATAATTATTACCTTTGACAAAGTTGTGAACAAAAAAATATTAGTCATTTTTTTGATAGATAAAAAAGAGGGTTAATGGGTCCCACTTCTATATATTAGATCCATTTGTTTTTACAAATTTATGATTTGAATATCTTAGATTATTCAAATATGCCACCAGATCCATAAGCCTCCATGGACAAACAAGACAACCTATTCAATAGGAAAATATTTTAGCTAAATTATCTTAAATATAACAAAGATGTTAACCAAGACATATTGTGAGTTCTTTCAAAACTGTATATGCTTGTATTAAAAAGGTAGCAACCTAGTACCCTAAAAACTAGATATTATAAACTAAATAGAAATATTTACACCAATAATCTAACTCTCAAAAACCAAAAAGATAAATCCATTTGCATTTCAATCATCCAAACTCAACCATGTAGGTTCATACAAAGAATGATATGCATAACCAAATTCATGATAACAACTATATCCACATCAACCTCCATTAACACATAATTGTTATCTTCCCTCCTATACATATAATCAAATAGAACTTAAATACCTTAATCTACAAAAATTCTAAAACCATCTTTCACAACCACACTAATTATACCTTCTAAAAAAATATTACAAACAATCCTCCTTCCCTTGGAAATATTCCTATCATAACCAATCACAAAATCATCCTTCATAGTGATATAGGGACCTTTATCTACAACCACTCTCTTCCATTTATTCTCACCTTGCAAGTCTTCTAAAATATTGGAATTGAATCCTGCCTTTTCTAACAAAAAATTTACTACATCAAGATCTTACTCCCTTAAATTGACTTTTATAAAAGGAGATAATGATATAGTATTATTTCTTAGAACATTAAGATTCATGAAAGGAATAATGATTCCTTCCCAAATTCTCCCAATAATGATGAAAATTTGAAGAAGCTTCATATGCTTGACCAAGATAAAAAGACTAATTTATAAGTCTCTAAAGGAAGTCATTGATATTAAACCCCTTCCCTCATATCAATAAATTGGAAGAAACTCTTACATATGATTATCAAACCCTCCCACTTCCTTGACCAGTCAAACCCTAAAACTTGGATTAAATCATGACAATATTGGGAAAATATGAGGCCACTTCTGAATTAACCCTACTTATGCATTCCAAGTATATATAATTAACCCCTATAATCTCCTCTATTTATATCCTTACTCACCTAGATTCAATGATAAAAACATTCATTAACATTTTATTATAGATTAAAGTACTACATCATGTTTCACTCCATTCAACTTTAGAAAAGAAATTTGGAAATTAAAAAAAGAGTTTGAAGCCATGGTCCATGAATTCACCAAGGTTATTTTTAGTTACAAGGGAAGAATAATTTGTTTAAAAAAACCCATATAGATCCTACACAATAAACACATGCAACATTAATACAAAATAATTTGCCAAGAAATATTATGTAGTGAGAATTAAATATTATTGGAAAATAAATCAATGGGACCAAAATAGCAAAATTCAAACCTTTACAATATTGTGCTTGTATAACATTAGAGATGCTGGGCATGGTAAATGAAAATGATTCCAATATTCGTAGACGTGAGATATGTGACTTGAAAAATGTAGATGGCATAATCAAAGTATTTTTAGTCCTTATTTAATTCAATATAAATATTTTATTTGTATTTGCTCATAAATTTATAACTTATCAAGAAAATATTGTCAAATAATTCCAAATTGAATTATTACTCTTATATATGGATTTATTTTATAACTTTTCAAAACATGTTGGCCAATGCATAACTCATAGATTTTCATTATTTTCTTATGCAAACAAAATCATAATGATTTGCCACTATTTTTTTTTATAACTTTTAAAAGAATCTACCAATTAGCAATTATTAGGCTATCTAGAAACATAAATAATATGATAACTTATTTCCTATGTAAAAAATTTAACCCTTGAAAAGAAGTTCACAAAAATAATGCAAAAGGACTAAAATATAAAAAATGAAGCTTTGAATATTGCATAAAATATTTGCAATTAAAAATATGTATTTATCCATACAATTCATGATTGTCATGCAAACCCAAAAAATTATCATCTTTGACAATACTTTGTTTTTCAAAATTTTTGACTAAAAACAAAAAAATATCCTATATAAAAATACTGATGCACAGCTAAAGACAATTTCAGATTTATGAAATAAATAATGACTCCCTAAAATATCCAAATAGGGAAGAATAAATCCTACTTCATAAGTCTCTAGAGGAAGTTTTTGATACCAAAACTCTTCCCTCATATCAAAAAAATGGAAGAAACTCTTACATATGATTCTCAAACCCTCCTACTGTTGACCAAATTGACCATCTAGTCAATTTGGGTTAACCTATATAGCAAAAATTTCTATTAGAGGGTATGTAATAAGTCATTTAGGGTTAATTCATGCTTTTAATAGTCTAACCATGGTCAATTTGGCTCCAAAAGTCATTCCAAGTCTTTCTAAGGTCTTTTCAATAGCCAAAATAGTCCATTTAATGCCTTGTAATGATTTATTGGGAATTGTGCAAGCTTCAAAAGATGATGTCACCTCATATGTGTCAATTCTAACTTATATTTACTATTTCAAATGATAAATTGGTAGAATATTCAGAAAAGAAGCAATTTTCTTGAAGAAATAAGAGGTTTCAGGCACTTGTACGGTCTATGAGGAAGAGTGGCACATGTGGGAAGGTTAGAGTGTGACCCTTCAACTTCTCTAATCCATACTTGTGTTTATCCATCTTTGGAAGAAAAAAAAAATTGATCAAAACCTTTCCATATCTCCATCACTCTCTAGGAAAGAATTCTGATGTCCACAAGTTTGTACTTGGTACGATCAGCTGGAAGAGTTTCAAGTCTAGTGCTTCTGGGGGTGGATAATACATGAGTTGACATTTATTTTCATAGTCGAAGTTCAAATATTGGTGGGATAAGATTTATGAACCATATATTATAATTTAGCGACTCCATTCTGCTTATCATTCCCCATACTCTATAGGTTTTTTCTTTTTTTGAGGTGGTCTATATAGTCTAATTGATGGAATCACTTCATGAGGTTTAAAATATCTTCCTCACCATATCTAACCTTTCCCCCAATAAATTGGCACATGTGGAGCACTAAGACACTTCCATGTTTCCCTTAGATATCTAAAGGAGTGTTTTCTTGTTTTGTGGATGAAGGTGATGTTTCCATGGTTTCAAGAGCTCATACACCTTTGTGTTGATGTTTCATATCCTAACAGAGCTTGTGAAGTGTTGGGATAAATGTGAAAACCATATTGGTATAAAAAAATGAATGGAGACCTTTTTTGTTTTGAAAGAAATGTTGTTTGTTTCCCAAGTTTTAGTTTCCATGGTACTATAGTAGGAGATATGAGGCAATGAAACACTCACCCATAATAGAGTTAGATGGTCAAGGCTTTTATTCACCATAGCCATATCAATAGTCTCTCAACGGTTTGAGAAGAAGGATCACCATTGATCATGAAAGTTTCAAATCAATATAAACATGAATGGTTATGTTTCCATTTTGGGGCAAAGTAACCTTAGTTTCTCTAAAGTAGGATTTCACCTCATCTAAAACCTTATGAATTGATCCATTTGGAGGTCCCAACTGCCTTCCAAAGCTTGTGTTTCATTACAAAAGGGTAATGTGCTCATTTGAGAAAGTTTAAGAAGGATCTCCAATGAACATAAGTGTATTTTCAAGGTGGCATGTAGAAGGTAATTTCACATCAAAAAATACAACAAGTTCAAAGCTCAAATGGAGTCAATACACCTACAGGTGGCTTATAAGGAGGATAAATTGATAATGTGGATTAGTCCTTGTGAGCATGTATAGATACATGGGGGTAACAAGTGGAGTAAGTTTTGATGTTTGGAAGTGTTAAAATAACACATACACATATATTTACCAAGATTACAACCCTCATCTACCTTGTGCAAATCACCTATCTGTACAAGTGCTGTAGCAAGCCTATAGCAATGAAGTGAATAAAAGACATGAAGAAGGGAGTGGTGACTTGAATGGTACCTAAATAGTGTTATCTACCCTAAATGAGGTTATATATGCATTGAAGAGAACTCCAGTCTAGATGGGACATCTCATCTTAGCTGAAAGTACATCCTAGATGTATAAAGGAGTGTAAAAAAGTTATAGTTGGCAAAGAAGGTCATACTTTGATGAGGGTGATGAAATCCTAGGAGACAAGGATGGATTATAAAGGGAAAATGAGTGTTGTTTAGATATGATAGGTCATTTAAATGCACTAACATGACTCCTACATGCAAAAAAAACCTACATCTAACCTTTAAAGTGTTAAGAACACACACAATTGCAAGTGGGATGAAGATAATTAGAGAGTTAAGTGCCTCCACAAGACTAAGTGAGAATATCTAGGGATTGAATATGATTTTAGGAACCCAAAATAACATGAAGAGATATATAAAAAAAGGAAAATATATCAAATTTATCCACTTATGAGGTCAAAAGGGCTAATTTCACCCTCAACCTGTAGGCAGTCACCTTCAAAAGTCAATTTTGAGTTTCATGCTAGTTGGAGGGGTAAATGGAGTTAAGAGATAAAATTTAGTACAAGGGATCCTCATGACATAAGGAATAGTCCCATGTATTCAAAAATAATGAAAAATAATGGATAATACTCTCTATTTTGTCTCAGAGCAGGGGTAGTTTTCTCATGCATGAAGAGATAATTTGAAGGAAAAGTGGTGAGATGGATGCACAAGAGGTTAGGAAAGCCCAAGTGATGATTGGAGAAGTTGGAGGTCACCTAAAAAAAGATAAAACACCTTGATATAAGCTTTGAAAGTAATAAATATGCTCTAACCAAGAAGGGTTACATAGAGATGTTGAAGCCATCAGAAAAACTACAGACTCCATTAGTATAGCTTCAGATTCCTATAGAAAAAATATGGACTCCATCAATCGAGACATATAATATTATAGCATTAATATAGACTCCATTAGTATAACTATGAAATCCATCAGTGGAGCTTCATTACTTTCACAAGCCTCATAGAATGCACAAGAAGAGCTTGAATACCAAGTTGGAATGTTCATATTTTTCATGAGCCTTTGCATGAGACATGGATCTATTCAAGTAAGTTGGAAAAGGTCCTTAAGGAGATCGCAATGTAATTTTTAAGGAATTGTAATGTGCCATGTTCATGAACAAGTGATAAGAGGGTTAGTGACTCCAAAACCCTCTCAAACCCTATTTTGTGACTTGATGGTAGAAATCAAGGCAAAAGTGCATCCAAATGAACAAATTTGACCATGAGAATAAGAAATAAGTTATTTCCAACTCCATGAGGGTCAAATCCATGGAGTTTTATTATATGGAATCTATAAATGTGATGTAGGAAACATGTTTTATTGATAGTATTTTATCTTTTATAGGTCTTGAAGATGACCATGAGATGTCAATCACTTTAAGAGGTAGCTTGGGAGTTGACCCAACACTCCATGAAATTTTCATACCTTGGAAATACTCATAAGTTCCTCTGCCAACTCTCTCTATTCAGCCTATCTAAACTATCATCTATAATGACATAGTGGATAAAGTGGAAACTCAAGTTTGGTGGCTTTTTATGATGTTTCTAATGAATCTAAGTATATGAAGTGTCATAAAATGTGTCAAAAGACCCATGGTATGGATCAGTTAGGGAAGATTGAAAGATTCTAGTGCCAAGTGTCAAGGAATGCCTATTGGAGAGTGATCATGGTTGTAAGGTGATGATGAGATTATGTAAGAGAATTTCATGATGAAGCAAACTCCCAATACAGGTGGAATCATCTTTGTAACTCTGTCTCCTCATCATACATGAGACATTTGTCCATAACATGCCTTGAAATGCTCAAATAAGCCATGATGAAGGCAGTTTCATAAAGGAATGGGGATTAAGAGGATTGATATGACACACTTGGAAGAGGAGGATAATTTGGGATGTGATCAAGTGTAATTCAGTTTCATGACTCATTTTTCATTCCATCCACATATCTTGTAACTAATTTTCACCTTTGACACTTGTCCTTATGCCTCTTAAACTTCTCCTTTCTCTCTCATCTTCCAAGTTTTATAAGTATGAGCCATTTTGTCTATTGTAAAGGATTCCAACTCTTGCCATGGTAAAGCCCTACCAAAATTATACCTTGATTTATACTTAAGATAATGAGAAGCAAGTTGGTTATACTCTAAGCCCATTTGCACTATGTGTTGAAGTGATCCATCTTGAATGTAAAGTATAGATTGAGTTCATCTTGTTTTCATGCAATCCTTAAATGTGTTGCTACAAATGACTTCTCTCCTAATAATTTTCATGAAGTGTATGCTGTTGTAATAGACTCTTGAAGTGTGTATGAGTTTTGTAGTGTCATATCTGACCTTCCCTTCACTCACCTTCATTTTTTGAGTTTTTATGTGCCTTCATGGGAAACACTAATGTTAGGGAGCTCCATTAATGGTGTTGAGGCTAGTTTGGTTGTCTTAGTTTATTATGCAAATTCCAAGTGTATGAATGGAAGCAACTCTTGGTGTATCACCTCCTAGTTTAGGTTTGATTTATGTGTCCTTCTCTCCATTTTCACCTATAATAGGTAGTTTTAGTAGCATAAGCACATCAATTCATATTTAGGGAGCTAGCCCTTAAAATATAGAGGTCTACTTCTACTATAGGTGACCCACACACTTGGAAGTATTCCCATGTTGGCCAAATCTTAAAGAGGCTTGAACAACCTCTTCTAGGGTACAAGATTTGGAGACAACACCTAAGTCCTTAACTAATCCAACCCTAAACCTTAGATTAAAGAAAGATAGTATTGGGAAAATATGAGGCCACTTCTAAATTAATCCTACTTATGTACTCCAATTATATGTAATCAACCCCCAGAATCTCTTCTATTTCTATCCTTACTTACCTAGACTCAATTATAAAAACATTCAAAAACATTTTATTATATATTAAAGTACTAAAAAATGTTTCACTCCATTCAACCTTAAAAAATAAATTTGAAAATAAAAAAATAGAGTTTGAAGCCATGAGCCATGAATTGACAAAGGACAACTAACCTTTCCTGGTTACAAGGGAAGAATAAATTGTTTAAAAAACCTCATCTAGATCCTACACAATAAACACTTACAACATTAATAAAAAACAATTTGTTAAGAAATATTATGCAGTGAGAATTAAATATTGTTTAAAAATAAATCAATGAGACCAAAATGACAAAATGGAAACCTTTGCAAGATTGTGCTTGTATAACATTAGAGATGCTGGGCATGGTAAATGACAATGATGCTAATATTCATAGACATGGGATATGCGACTTGAAAAAAGTAGATGGCACAATAAAAGTATTTTTAGCTCTGATTTAATTCAATATTAACATTTTGTTTGCATTTGCTCATAAATTTATAACTAATTAAACAAATATTGTCAAATAACTCCAAACTAAATTATTAATCTTATCTATGGATTTATTTTATAACTTTTCAAAGCATGTTGGCTGATGCATAACTCATAAATTATCACTATTTTCTTATGCAAACAAAATCATAGTGATTTGACACTATTTTTTTATAACTTTTAAAATAATCTAACTAATTAGTAATTATTAGGCTATCTAGAAACAAAAATAATATGATAAATTATTTCCTATGTAAAAACTTTAACCCTTGAAAGTAAGTTCATAAAAACAATGCAAAAGGATTAAAATATTAAAATTGAAGCTTTGAATATTGCATAAAATCTTTGCAATTTAAAATATGTATTTATTCATGCAACTCAGGATTCTCATGCAAACCCAAAAAATTATCATCTTTGCAAATACTTTGTTTTTCTATTTTTTTGACTAAGAATGAATATAAAATAACCTCTTCTAAGGATAAATAACCTCTTCTAGTCACAAGGGGAGAATAAATTGTTTAAAAAACCCCATCTAGATCCTACACAATAAACACATGCAACATTAATAAAAAATAGTTTACCAAGAAAGATTATGTGGTAAGAATTAAATATTGTTGGAAAATAAATCAATGAGACCACAATGGAAAAATGCAAACCTTTACAAGATTATGCTTATATAACATTAGAGATGTTGGGCAAGGTAAATGAAAATGATGAAAATATTCATAGACATTAGATATGTAAATTAAAAAAAGTACATGACATAATCAAAATATTTTAAGTCCTTATTTAATTCAATATAAACATTTTGTTTGCATGTGTTCATAAATTTATAACTGATCAAGCAAATATTGTGAAATAACTCCAAACTGAATTATTACTCTTATCTATGGATTTATTTTATAACTTTTCAAAGCATGTTGGCTGATGCATAACTCATAAATTATCACTATTTTCTTATGCAAATAAAATCATAGTGATTTTCCACTATTTTTTATAACTTTTAAAATAATCTAACCAATTAGCAATTATAAGGCTATCCATAAACATAAATTATATGATAACTTATTTCCAGTGTAAAAAGTTTAACCCTTGAAAATAAGTTCATAAAAACAATGCAAAAGGATTAAAATATTAAAATCAAAGCTTTGAATATTGCATAAAATCTTTGCAATTCAAAATATGTATTTATTCATGCAACTTAGGATTCTCATGCAAACCCAAAAAATTATCATCTTTGTAAATACTTCATTTTTCTATTTTTTGGACTAAGGATGAACAAATAAATATCTTATTAAAAAAATGATGCACAGCTGAAGACAATTTAAGATTCATGAAAGGAAGAATGACTCCTTTCCAAAATATCCCAATAGCGAATAAATTATGAAGAAGTTTCATATGCTCGACCAAGATAAAAATCCTACATTATAAGTCTCTAAAAGAAGTCATTGATATCAACCCCCTTCTCTCATATCAAGAAATTAGAAGAAACTCTTACATATGATTCTCAAATCCTCCTACCTCCTTGACCAATCCAACCCTAAACTTTGGATTATAGTAAGATAACATTGGGAAACTATGAGGCCACTTCTGAATTAACCCTACTTATGCACTACAAATCTAGATAATCAACCCTTAGAATATCCTCTATTTATATCCTTACTTACTTAGACTCAATGATAAAAACATTTTCTTATAGATTAAATTACTAAAAATGTTTCACTCCATTCAACCTTAAAAAATAGTTTTGGATATAAAAAATGGAGTCTAAAGCCATGAGCCATGAATTCACTAAGGATAAATAACTTCTCTTAGTTACAAGGGAAGAATAAATTATTTAAAAAACCCCATCGAGATCCTACACAATAAACACATGCAACATTAATAAAAAATAATTTTCCAAGAAAGATTATGCAGTGATAATTAAATATTGTTGGAAAACAAATCAATGAGACCAAAATGGCAAAATGCAAACCTTTACAAGATTGTGCTTGTATAACATTAGAGATGTCAGGCATGGTAAATGAAAATGATGCCGATATTTGTAGACATGAGATATGTGAATTGAAAAAAGTAGACGACATGATCAAAGTATTTTTAGTCCTTATTTAATTCAATATAAATATTTTGTTTGTATTTGCTCATAAATTTATAACTGATCAAGCAAATAGTCTCAAATAACTCCAAGATAAATTATTAATCTTATCTATGGATTTATTTCATAACTTTTCACAACATGTTGGCCGATGCATAACTCATTAATTATTACTATTTTCTTATACAAACAAAATCATATTGATTTGCCACTATTTTTTTTATAACTTAAAAAAAATCTAACCAATTAACAATTATTAGTCTATCCAAAAACAACAATAATATGATAAATTATTTCTTGTGCAAAAACTTTAACCCTTAAAAAGAATTTCACAAAAAATTGCAAAAGGATTAAAATATTAAAACTAAAGCTTTGAATATTGCATAAAATCTTTGCAATTCAAAATATTAAAAATATGTTATCTAAAAATAATGATACACAACTGAAGACAATTTTAGATTCATGAAAATAATAATGACTCCTTCCCAAAATACCCAAATAGTAAAGAAAATATGAAGAAGTTTCATATGCTTGACCAAGATAAAAAGCCTCCTTTATAAGTCTCTAAAAGAAGTCATTGATAACAACCCCCTTCCCTCATATTAAGAAATTGGAAGAAAATCTTACATATGATTCTCAAACCCTCCTAAGTCCTTGACCAATCCAACCCTAAATCTTGGAAAAAAGAAAAACACTATTGGGAAAATATGAGGTGATTTAGAGGAAAACACTAAAAAACTCACACACTTGTCTCTTATTCAATATGCCAACTCTTGACAAAGGATTATAAACAAACTAAAGGATTCATGAAGCAAGGTTTTATTATTGGTTAAGGATTTTGTGATCATTATCATTATCTTTCATGTCTAATTTGACCTCACAATAGACTCACTTACTCTCTCAATACACCTTTTCCAACATACATAACTTCTTTCCTTTTGGCATATAGTCCTTGTAGCCTTTTTTACACCTTTTTCTCTTGTATGATTAGGTACATATTAGTTTTGAGAAAAAAATAATCTTTCTTAGCACCCTATATCTCATTCCACCTCTCTATGATGTTTCAAGTCTTGAATTTACTTGGAAATCACTCTTTTTGTCCTCTTTAGTGCTCTCTATAGGCCTAATTAGGCCTTCACTACATTATGATACACACAATGGTCTGTGTATGTACGTATCCATACTTAACTCATAAAAAAACTTTAAAATATATTATTAGACATCTTTTGCTACCAATCACCAAGTGTGAAGAATTTCTATTGGTGGAAATGCCTGGAAATTGAGTTTTCATCTTAAAACCCTAGTTTAGGGTTTGCATAGACTGTAACTGCCTGAGAGGAATGAAATTGAGGTTTTATATTTTAAATCAAGTTTCAAACTACTATATTTAATGGATTGGGTTTATATAACAATTATACAATATACTCCATCATTGGTTTTCCATCTTGAATCCTCTACTCAATAAATAACTCATGTTCTTGCTCCCACTGTGTATATAGTCATAGTCTGTAGGGGTCTGAGAGTAAAATGTTGAGAATTTATATTCCAAAAAGGGTTTCAAAATTTTTTAATGATTTGGTAGGATCTGTACCAACTCCAAACACCTTTTATAATCATTTGATGTTTCCCTTGACACCTTTGTAACCCCTTTTAATAGTGATCTATGTTTGACTGTAGGTTCTTTCACTACTGCTATAGGTCTGTATAAAAATTCTAACAAAGAAATATGGTAAAAAGGAATTTAAAAACATATAATAACACTTAATTAACATGTAATTAACTTAAAAAACACATGATAATATTAAAATAATTATCTTTATTGATTATTTTACCAGTATTCTGAGTTACACAGTCACTTTAATGCTTATACACAAAGAAACATGGTCTACCATTGATTAGATCTTCAAAATGAGGAATACTTATTTAATTTATTGGATCTTAATCTATCTCCATCATTTTAATACCATCACATAACTTTCTCCAAGCCAAAACTTACAAATTTTATATCACCTATAACCAACTTTCACCTTCCAACAGTCACTAACAAGCAAGTTTGCACATTGAAACATATACCAAGGTTAATATTTATACAAGTATGAATTAGGACCCATGTATAGACACATGGTGTATTTAATAAGTCTCATAAAAAATTTTACACCTTGATGACTCTTTCAAATTATTCTTACAACACCTAGACTAGATCAAAACCATTCAAAAATTCAAATTATGAAAATTGGCATGAAAATGCCAATTTTGTATTCTAGCCTCTTAAAACTCCCCTAGACAATTGAAAAACTTTCCAAAGTGTAAACTAAGACTCTTAACACCCCTTAAAACACCTTAAGCATTTTAATTGGCCACAAAACATCTTATCAAATCAAAATTGTTTAAACAAACACCAAAATGAGTCATCCTTAGAAGGATGCTCCTAGATCATCCTGCTAAGGTGCAAAAGAAACTTTTCATAAAATTTTACTTAGCTTGTATTGACCTCCTCCTCATCAAGTATCTCTCTTGTTAAATTCAACTATGTAATGTCATATCCTCTTGGATCCCAAGGCCTATGAGTGACACATAGACCTCCTTATTCTTTGACTAATGCCACTTTACCTCCTCTTTTGAGGTTAGATTTCTGGATATTTATCTCCCACCTGATTATCTTCAACATATTATTGTTATCCTACAAAAAAAATACACATTTAACACATAAATTAATCATAACAACCTCCTTCTTGTCTTCTATGAAGCTACTTTTTTACACTTGTATGATTATCCTTCTTATACTTGGATCTACTGCGTGTTAGACTACTGCTTGTTATTCCATCTTCTTGCCTAAAATATTGTCAACCTATTCAACTTAATTCTTCCTCTCTTGCTACTGTTCACTGTTGATCTAATCAGTCACTTCAATTCTCATAGCCAACTCTCTCAACAAACTAACTTTATTATCAAAGTCTTCTATATAATCCATGTTCTTGATTAAGGACAATTGATGGGATAAGTCTGTAAACATCCATTCTAACTATTTATTTGAAAATAACTGATCATGATATATTGATTTTAATAAGTCTCTACTGTCTGCATTTAATACCTTAGAATGATTATCTATTACTGTAGTCTTTTTTTCCTTTGGTTTACCAACTTTCACTCCACCTTCTTCCTATTGGCTCTTTCTCTCAATTGACATACTCTTGTCCTCATTGATACAACTAGTTCCTTTTAGCAAGTATTCATTCTCTCCAAACACCATCACACTACTTGGTGTCTCCTTCCATGCTTGGCTATCCTTCAATGGAGTTGGTGTGTGTTTAATGCCATCCTTCTTAATGGTGTATGTATTAGCTGTACCATCATGCATAGCCCTTTTGTCATACTGCCATGGTATACCAAGGATGATATGGCACACATCAATGGGAATTGCATCATATAAAATTTTGTCCTTATAATAACCAATCTACAAATCTACATAACAGTGTTTATTCACTAGGACTTGATGACTATTTTGAATCCAAGACACTTCATAAAGACTTGGATGCTTGTCACTTTCTAATCCTAAATTATCTATCATCAAGGAAGACACCATATTATTCATACTACCATTATCAAATATGAATTTACAACATTTACCTTTGCTCTTGCACATGGTTTTAAATAACATCTTCCTTTGTGGTGGATCTCTCTCCTCATGGTTTGTATTCAGAAGTAATATCCTAATTAACAAACTCTCTCCTATATTAGGTTCTTCTACATAGTTTGGAAAAGAATCTACACTCTCCTCTTCTTGCTGAACCACTTGATTTCTACTCTCACTCCAAGAGCTGCCACTTTGAATGTCTTCTAGACACTCATATGATCTATGCCCTACAAACTTGTTGCACTTGAAGTACTTGCCAACAAATCAACTATTTAATATTCCTATACCATATGATATTCCACCTCTGTATCCATAACCACCTCTACTAGATGGAATTGAACTCTCAAAACTACTTCCAACTTCTTTTCTTTGACTGTGTCACAACTTTTTATTACCTGGCTGTCCTCTTCCTTCTTGCTGATCTCTACCTTTGTAGCTTCTACCACCTCTCCCTCTATTTTGTTGAATTTTACTTCTATAAAAATTTTCCTCTACCTTTAATTTAACTTGATAGACCTCCTCTATTATTCTTGGTGAAAAAATGTTGATCTCATATTGAATGATAGATTTTAGGCCATTAATGTACTTAGCAACCTTTTCTGCATCCTCCTCTATATGTCCTACTCGAATAGTTATATTATATAATTACTTCATGTACTCTTTCATGATAATTTCCTTTTGTATCATATTTTTTATCCTCCTAAACAAGTGGGTATGATATTATTTAAGCATGAATTTGCCTTTCATCTTGGCCACCATTCTATCCCCTGACCTTACCTTCTCTTCCTTATTCTTTCTTCTTGTATGTCATGCCACCATAACAATGCATAATACTTAAAACTTATTAATAAAAAAATTACCTTATTTATCTCATTCATCTTTTTATAATCAAAATACTTATCCATAACTTTGATCCAATAAACCAACTCTTTAACATTGAGACTACCCTCATACATTGGCGCTTCCATCTTGGGTTTTAATGTCACTCCAAGGACTGCTCTTATAAACCTATATTCCAATTTACCTTTCTCTCTTTATTATTATTATTTTTATTTATTACCCTCATCACATCCTTCAATCATATGACCTCTATTCATCTCTCTTCTCTGAACGAACTTCATGGCTTGCAACCTTATTTGTAAGTTCCTTACCTCAATTACCAATGCATCAACTGCCTAAACCTTCTTTGGGTTCTTGCTACTCCTCATCCTCTATATTAAATGTGTCATTATTACCTTCTAAATATATCTTAAGCTCTGATACCAAATGATGCAGAAGAAAATAATAACAAACTCACACACTTATCTCTTATTCAATATGCCAACTCTTGATAAAGGCTTATAAACAAACTCAAGGATTCATGAAGCAGGGTTTTCTTATTGGTTAATGATTTTGTGATAATTATAATTTTATTTCATGTCTAATTTTACACAAAAATCTCACTTACTCTCTCAGTATACCTTTTCTAATAGACATAACTTCTTCCTTTTTGGTAAACAATCCTTGTAGCCTTTTTTAGGCCTTTTCCTCTTGTATAGCTAGGTACATATTGGTTTTGAGAAAAAATACTCTTTATTAGCACCATATATCTCATTATAATTATATATGATGTTTCAAGTCTTGAATTTACTTGAAAATCACTCTTTTAGTCCTCTTTAGTGCTCTGTATGGGCCTCATTAGGCCTTCACTACATTATGATACACATAATGGTCTATATATGTACGTATCTATACTTAACTCATACAAAAACTTAAAAATATATTATTAGACATATTTTTATAAAAAATCACCAAGTGTGAATATTTTATACTGGTGGACATGCATAGAAATTGAGTTTTCAGCTCAAAACCCTAGTTTAGGGTCTACACAGACTGTAGGTACCCGAGAGGAATGAAATTGAGGTTTTAGATTTTTAATCAAGTTTAAAACTACTATATTTAAAGGATTGGGTTTATATAAAAATTATCCAAGATCATCCATCATTGGTTTTCCATCTTGAATCCTCTACTCAATAAATAACTCATGTTCTTGCTCCCATTGTGTATACAATCATAGTGTATAGGGGTTCGAGAGCAAAATCTTGAGATTTTATATTCCAAAAAGGGTTTTAAAAATATATAAAGGTTTGGTATGATTTTTAAAAAATATAAAAACCTTTTTTAATCATTTTATGTTTCCATTGACACCTCTGTAACCCCTTTTAAGAGTGATCTATGTTTGATTGTAGGTTCTTTCACTACTACTATAGGTCTGTATAGACCTTATCACAAAGAAATATGGTAACAAGGAATTGAAACACATATCAGAACACTTAATTAACATGTAATTAACTTACCAAACACATTATAATATTGAAATCGTTGTCTTTATTGATTCTTTTACCAACATTTTGAGTTACACAATCACTTTAATGCTTATACACAAAGAAAAAGGGTCTGTCATTGATTAGATCTTCAAAAGAAGGAATCCTTATTTCATTTCTTGGAGATTGATATATCTCCATCATTTTAATTCCATAACATAAATGTATCCAATCCAAAACTTAAATTTTTTAGATCACCTATAACTACTCTAACCAACTTTGGACCTTTCAACAATCACTAACAAACAAATTTGCACATTGAAATAAATACCAAGGTTTATGTTTGTACAAGTATGAATTAGGACCCATGTTTAGACACATGGTATATTTAATAAGTCTCATAAACCATTTTACACCTTGATGAATCCTTCAAATTACTCCTATAAAACTTAGACTAGATCAAAACCATTCAAAAATTCAAATTATGAAAATTGGTGGGAAAATGCCAATTTTGTATTCTAGCCTCTTTAAACTCCCCTAGACACTTGGAAAAGTTTCAAAAGTGTAAAAACACCCTAAGATGCTAATTGACCACAAAACATCTGATCAAATAAAAATTATTCAAATAAACACCAAAATGAATCATCTTAGAAGGATGCTCTTGTATTATGAGGCCACTTTTGAATTAACCCTACTTATGCACTCCAAATATAGATAATCAACCCATAAAATATCCTCTATTTATATCCTTACCTAGACTCAATGATAAAAACATTTTCTTATAGATTAAATTACTAAAAAATGTTTCGCTCCATTCAACCTTAAAAAAAAATTGGAAATAAAAAAATAGAGTCTGAAGCTATGAGCCATGAATTCAGCAAGGAAAAATAACCTCTCCTAGTTATAAGGGAAGAATAAGTTGTTTAAAAAACCCCATCTAGATCATACACAATAAACACATGCAACATTAATAGAAAATAATTTACTAAGAAATATTATGCAATGATGATTAAATATTGTTGGAAAATAAATAAATGAGACCAAAATGACAAAATGCAAACCTTTATAAGATTGTGCTTGTAAAACATTAGAGATGTTGGACATGGTAAGTGAAAATGATGGAAATATTCATAGAAATGAGATATGTGAATTTAAAAAATTAAATGGCATAATCAAAGTATTTTTAGTGCTTATTTAATTCAATATAAACATTTTGTTTGCATTTGCTCATAAATTTATAACTGATCAAGCAAATATTGTCAAGTAACTCTAAACTGAATTATTAATCTTATCCGTGGATTTATTTTATAAAATTTCAAAGCATGTTGGCTGATGCATAACTCATAAATTATCACTATTTTCTTATGGAAACAAAATCATAGTGATTTGCCACTATTTTTTTTAATAAATTTTAGAAGAATCTAACCAATTAGCAATTATTAGGCTATTTAGAAACAAAAATAATATGATAACTTATTTCTTGTGTAAAAAATTTAACCCTTGAAAATAAGTTCATAAAAATAATGCAAAAAGATTAAAATATTAAAACTGAAGCTTTGAATATTGCATAAAATCTTTGAAATTCAAAATATGTATTTATTCATGCAACTCAGGATTCTCATGCAAACTCAAAAAATTATCATCTTTACAAATACTTTATTTTTATATCTTTTGGAATAAAAATGAATAAAAAATTATCTTATGTAAAAATAATTATGCACATCTAAAGATAATTTGGTGAGGCATAAAGTCTTATAGCTTTGACAATTTTTTTAAGAAATCTTGACACAACTATGCTATGTCTATAACTATCCAAAACTATCAACAATAAATAAAGACAACTACATAAAATATATTTTTAGTTTAGATGTAGTGCATATTAACTAGATTGAAAATATTTATAGTCCTTATTTAATTCAAATATATTACAATGAAAGATAGTTATGTCTTTGTATGCTATGTCTATAACTATCCAAAACTATCAACAATAAATAAAGACAACTACATAAAATATCTTTTTAGTTTAGATGCAGTGCATATTAACTAGATTGAAAATATTTATAGTCCTTATTTAATTCAAATATATTAAAATGAAAGATAGTTATGTCTTTGTCATTCAATTATATCAGGTGATCAAGTGAATGAGATGCAATAAATTTGATCTTGAAGGGGCTATCATCATTCTCAAAATTAGTTGAAGCATTCTGATAAACTTGGTGCTAGACTATTTTGTTCAACATAAGTTCACTTAAGTTGTGTGAAAGAGAATATATATAGTTGTAAACATATTATTTAAATTTGACAACAAAATAATATATTATGCTTTTTCTGATACTTAACCTTGAAAGATATATTTGATGTTCAACTCATTGTTGTGTAATTTAGCAATTAGTTAATGGGAAGGTGCTTGGAGAGTAAAATCCTGAGAGGAAAATTCAAGAAAAAAGTAGGACTTGAATGAATAAATGAGTCAGGTGGATGCAGTGATAATTCTTCTTTATTGCTACTTATGATAACTATAATTTCCCTTTCAATGCTCTCTAAAAGCCTGGAGATGAGTAGATAAAATCCTATTCGAACAAGATTTAAGGATAAGAGCCATACAATATAGAATTAAATATTAGTTAATTATGACAAATAAAATGTTTTAAAATTCATAATGTCTTATTTTATTTTCTTTTGCCAATATTTGCAAAGATCAAAGCAATTTGTGAAAATTTGTACACAAAAAATACTAGTATTTCTATATTTCAATAAAGTCATGCAACAAGATTCATAACTTCACAAAATGATTCAAAAAAAATGTAGTAATTGGGGATGAATAGGAGAAAATCTAGTTATGAATAGTTAAAGGAAAACTTCAAAAACAAAATCTAGAAAAAATATTTGATTTTGAGCTAATGAAGTTTTAGACTTAAATACACTTCTGTGTGGAATTTAATAAACATACTTTATTTTTGGATAATATTTTATGCAAAGCTTGAGGAAGAGATATTCTATTTTATTTTGACATTGTCATCTCCAATTGAATGCGTAGTGTTAGAGGAAGAGAACACATAACTATTAGTAGATAAGAAAAAGTACAATAATAGAAACTGAAAGAGATGACTAGCATACAATTTGATGATTGATATATTTTGACATAAACATAAAAACTTAAGTTTGAAAATGAAACAAATATTATTTATATGATAGTTTGTAGCACTAATTAGAGTCAAATAATTTGAGTCAATAAATTTTTTTTTTTGGAACCGATATTGTTGAATGGCATTACATTTAGGATTAAAAAACAAGACTTAACAATGGGAAAATTAATTGTTCATAAACTATTAATTAGTAAAATTGAATTGAAAAATATGATGCAGGTGGTCTCACCACATAGATTTGAAAATTCATTAGGTTGTTGGGAATTTTCAAGTTGTGTTTAAAGTGATCTATATAAGAAAAAATGAGTGGATCATTACTGGACAAATAGAATTGTGTAGATATATGTATATACATATACGTAGAGAAATAAAAAGAGACATACTATGCATTAAAAATGAAACAAATATAGATCACTCTAAAATGAATTTGTAAGAAACACACACACACACACACACACACACACACACACACACACACACACACACACACACACACACACACACACACACACACACACACACACACACACACACACACACACACACATGCATTAATAATGAAACAAATATAGATCACTCTAAAATGAATTTGTAAGAAAAACACACACACACATATATATATATATATATATATATATATATATATATATATATGCTTTAAAAATGAAACAAATATAGATCACTCTAAAATGAATTTGTAAGAAAAACACACACACACACACACACACACACACACACACACACACACACACACACACACACACACACACACACACACACACACACACACACACACACATATACATGTTTTTCTTAGAAATTCATTTTAGAGTGATCTATATTTGTTTCATTTTTAATGCATAGTGAAAGATAGATATTTTAGAGAATCAAATACTAGTACAATAGTAATCTTTTCGAAATAAATTGGTTTCTTTATGTCTATTCAAAAATAAAAGCTTGAGGCTTGTGTAGTTAATGTTGATGTAGTGGATTGCACTTGGGGCGGGATGCCTAGCTCCTGCCATTCCACACACAACAATGGAAATTCCCCTCTCGCCTATGGGATCGGTGAAGTTGGAGGGGAGAGTCTCTAGATAAGAGCTAGCTCCCTCTGATGTATCTTTTAGGCCCTGGTTTCTCCTACTGCTAACAAATAAAATGAAAAAGGGAGGGGGATGAAAAGGGAGAGAGAGATGCTGAAAATATAACCTAAGCCTAAAAAATGAAAGGTGATACACCAGAAAAGTTGACCCACCCAACCCGAACATACACTTTTCACCAGGAAGAAACGTCCATACACTTCATCTGAAGGGGAAATATTTTATGCAACAGTGAGTCAAGGGTCCGTAGAGATACAAGAAGGAAGAAACTAGCAAAGGTGTTCTGAGACACACTTTGATAGCCTATTCACATGCGCCTATATTCTTTTTATAGACACTTATGGTAGACCTATAGAAAGGAGACTTCACAATGCACTGGACATGCTGTAATTGATATGTGAAAAGCATGAAAGATAATGACTTAACACAAAATAAGAACATAGACATATACTTTAAAGTGCAAGTCCAAATAGAGGTAAAAATGCTAAGTCCTGATTCAAGGTAAAATTTGGCAGAGCTTTGCCTTACAAGCCCCGAGAGATTTTTGGGCAAAGTTTTACCTTAAGGCTGAGAGAATAGATCCTTCTCAAATAAGAATTTTTACAATATATAAAAAGAGGAAGAGAACTTGGTGATTTTTGGGAAAGACTTTGGTGCTCTTTTTGCAAGCTGGCCCATGTGCGCTCTGAGCCTTGGGAAGAGGGAGCCATTTGATTGTTGACTCCTGCTTTGACTTTGGCATTCCACATTAATGTGAAAACATGGCCGTGCCTCTTTTCTACAAATAGACTACTCTTTTCCTACAAACTAGCTATGGTTTGTCCCCTCATAAATGCCAACTAGAGAAAGCAGGCCATGCCGCTCACTGTTTGCGCCATTTGGTGACCATCTGGAAATAACTAACCTCTTACTTTGTCTCTTTTTGCACCTTGTCTTCTTCTTAGTTTCTATCTCTTTTTGGCTCCTTCGGTCCTCAAGGATATCTTTTGGTGGGTCACTGCATTCCTTGGGCTCTTCCTGCTTACCCTGGCCACTTTCTATTGATTTTCAAATAAGTGACATGTGGCGCATTTTATTGTGAAACAGGCAAGACATGTGGCAGAATTTGCTTGACTCATGGAAGCTTTAGGTGCCCTTTAAAGGTCCTACAGAAGAGGACATGTGTCAGCTTTTGCTCTCTTTAGCAATTTGTCTGGGGCCCACCACAGTTCTCATGAGACAAAAGAGAGAGACTGTGGGTGTTGACACCTGTCAGCTTCCGTCAAGACTTGTAGGGGACATGTGGCACATTTTGCTACTCCTAAAAAAGCATGTCAAAGCCTTTTGCGATTGCCACTTGGTGCCCTCTGTGCTCTAGATTTTTTTGGTGTGAAATTGACATTTATGGGCTCGTCACCCCTTGGACTTTCTTTCGACTTCCTGCTTCAGCCCTTTCTATGGATTTTTTCCTTTGGGCCTTTTCCTGCAGACAAAAAGTTTGCAAGAATTGCCTTGTGACTTTGCCTTTGAAAATTTCCTTTCAGGCTTTTGGCTTGCAGTTTCCCCAAAATTCTTCAGACTTTTGTCCGAAGGAATTCCTTTGGACAAAAGTCTGAAAGAAATCATCCTTGTCTTTTGCTTTTGCCTTAAGTCCCTTTCTTTCGGGTTTCTTGCTCACGGCCCTTCCGAAGGGTGCCTTTGTTGACTAAGTGCCCTCTGTAAAGGCACTTGTCCTTCAGGGCCCCCCCTTGAACTCTTTGGTTGAACCGAAAACATTAAACCAACCGTTGAACCAATTGATTGAACCAGTTCAATGGTTCAAACAGTTGTTGAACCAAAGGCATCAAACCATTTTATTGAACTTTATCAATGAACTTAGGTGTTGAATCGAGTGATTGAACCATCTGATTGAGCTGAAGCATTGAATTAAAACATTGAACCAATGCGTTGAACCAAGCTGATGAACCATTTGATTGAACCAAAAGCCGTTGAACCATTTGAACTGAATTGAAGCATTGAACCTAAGCGATGAACTTAGCTTTGAACCAAAGCGATGAACTTTACTGATTAAACCAAGCATTGAACCAAGGCATTAAACTGAAGCATTGAACCAGTTTAATGGTTCAACGGTTCAAAGGTGCCAACCTTCCTTGTGAATTTCTTTAGACAAGAGCCTGAAGAAGCTTTGTAAAAATTTGGACTCTTTGAACTGATTCCTCAACTACCAAAAGACTACACCTACAGAGTCTGTAGAAATTTTTGGACTTGTGCAAAATAAAAATGAATTGGCTTAGAATAGCAGGGGAAGAAGGGAACCGATTTTTGGCCTGTTGGGCAAAAAATGGTCAACAAATTGGTGACTCCCAGGGGAAGCATGCCTGCTATGCTTAAAGACCAGTTGCCTTTTTATCCATTGGGCATGGAGTTAGATGCAGCTTTGAAAGAGTTAGCAACTGCCTTGATAGATCCAAGAATCAAACATGAAGCCTTTTACCCCAAACAAAAGGGAAAAAAACACACAAGACTAAAAACACTACTTGTGCAAACTACACTTAGGGAAAGTAGGAAAATAAACTAAAAGCAAACTACTATATACAACTAACCAAGAAAATTTGCCTCCCTCCTGAATCAAAGGGAAAACTTCTTAAGTCCCCTTCCTAGAAAGAAGACTTATGGTGCTAGACAAGTGGTTGAATAAAAGGAGATCTGGTGACCTACTCCTCTTGTCTACCACCTAGATTGGCTGGTATCTGAGTGGATCAGATTCAAACATGCTTCCAACATATACATACTCTATTTGTTCCTGGAAGCTTGTTGAATGCTGGTCCTTCATGCTGGTGCATTTCACTAAGAAATCAATGGCTACTAGCTCATCACCATAAGCCCTTTGATATGTATAGCTCCCTTATAGTGCATCATGGTCTGACTTGTTTGCTTCTGCTTCATTGAAGACTCTGTCAGACTCATCCTCTACTTCCTCTTGGCCTTCTTGAAGAAGGGTGACTATGGTTGTGTCTAAAATAGAATCACAAACTGATTTCTTATCCCATAGAACATCACCTCTCTATTCAAAACTTTCTTCCTCAAGGCTTTCCTCAAGGAAGACAGACCTCTCCTTTTCCTCCTTAAAGATTAGGCTCTCTAGATGTTCAAAGATATTCTCCTGATCCTCCTCCAACTTAGGATCCTCGACATAGTAGTCCTCCTCATCGAAACAACAAGGAAGTTCATCAAACAAAGGGGGAGAGAGCTCATCATGCTTATGTTCCTCCTCGTATTGCTGAAACATCTGCATGTATGCATGCCTTGTGTCTTCTCCATTGTTGATGAGGTCTTCACAAGGAGCATCGATGATGATTTCTTCTTCATTGTTGCTTATGATAGCCTCTTGAAGAGCCACAAATTGGATCTTTTCTTCCTCACTCACCTCCTATTGAACAGGTTCCTCCTTGAGAAGGGATGAAGTGGGAAAGCCATGTGGAAGAGGAGGCAGTCCTTGAGCTAGAATCAAATGATTATCCTCCTTCCACGTGGCCAACACTTCATCAATATTAGGTGTGGCTTGATAGCTCTCTTGGGGGTGTGTAGATGGGGTGTGTTCAAGCATAGAATGTGCCATTGGGTCTGAACCATCCATCACACATTGGCTGAGGAATCTCTCTCTGGATTCCAACTCTACAATTCTCCTAGCCATATCCTCTTGGAAGAGCCTTTCTTAGAGGTCACTAGCATCATCATGAGTAGGAGCAGCCTCAAGAGAGATGTGCTGGTTCATAATGTTCCCCCCAAAATAAGATTCACAATCTAAGGAACTTAGAAGGTTTATCTCCATGGGAGGTTGTTCTAGTTCCCTTTGATGTTTAAAGGCTAGGTGGTTAAGAGCAGGGTTGATTAATGCATCGAGTGAGCTAGAATGAGTAAGTGCCATCTGGTAGAAAGGATTTGGTGCACAAGAGGGGGATTTCTTTAGGATAGGAGGGGGCGTGTAAGGCTAACTACCTTGAATGAATGGATTCCTCCATTTTGCTACCTCCTCCTCCATGGATTGCAAGGCCTGAGCTTGCCTGAACAAACATGCCTCTTTATACATCAGCTCCTACTAATATCTATACTGCTCATCCAATCTGTCTATTTCCATTACCTACTTCTCAAACTCCAGTGCCACCTCCCTTATCATTGAAGGGCAATTAAGAGAGCTACTTGAAGTGATTCCTTGAATATCTTGAGTTTGATTGAAGTGATATGAAGGAAAACAAGGTCCATGATTTTGTGTAAAGGAATTATACATACAAAAATAAGATTTTTGATGGCACCTAGACTACTTAACTAGCTGATTTAACTCAGAGTCACCATTGGTGTTGATGCAAAAGCCTCTAAAGGCTAGTTGGTTGAAGAACACACCAAAAATTCAACTCTTTAGACAAAACCTATCCTAGTTGGTCCCACCAGGCGTGCCAAAAATTGTTAACACAGTGGATTGCACCTGGGGCAGGATGCCTAGCTCCCAACCTTCCACACACAACAATGGAAACTCCCCTCTCACCTGTGGGACTATTGAAGCTGGAGGGGAGAGTCTCTAGATAAGGGCTAGCTCCCTCTGATGTATCTTTTAGGCCCTAGTTTCTCCTACTGCTAACAAATAAAATGAAAAAAGGGGGGGATGAAAAGGGAGAGAAAGATGCTAAAAATAGAACCTAAGTTAAAAAATGAAGAGGTGATACACCAAAAAATGTTGACCCACTCAGCCTGAACATACACTTTTCACCAGGAAGAAATGCCCATACACTTCATCTGAAGGGGAAAGCTTTTCTGTAATAGTGAGTCAGAGGTCCGTAGAGATACAAGGAGGAAGGAACTAGCAAAGGTGTTCTGAGACACACTTTGACAGCGTATTCACATGTGCCTATATTCTTTTTGTAGACACTTCTGGCAGACCTGTAGAAAGGAGACTTCACAATGCACTGGACATGCTGTAATCGATCTATGAAAAGCATGAAAGACAATGACTTAACACAAAAGAAGAACATAGACATATACTTTAAAGTGCAAGTCCAGATAGAGGTAAAAATGCTAAGTCCTAATTCAAGGTAAAATTTGGTAGAGCTCTGCCTTACAAGCCCCAAGAGATTTTTGGGTAGAGTTTTGCCTTAAGGCTAAGAGAATGGATCCTTCTAAGATGAGAATTTTTACAATATATAGAAAGAGGAAGAGAACTTGGCACTTTTTGGGAAAGACTTTGGCACTCTTTTCTCAAGCTGGCCCATGTGCGCTCTGAGCCTTGGGAAGAGGGAGCAATTTGATTGTTGACTCCTGCTTTGACTTTGGCATTCCACATTAATATGAAAACATGGCTGCACCTCTTTTCTACAAATAGACTTCTATTTTCCTACAAACTAACTATGGTTTGTCCCCTCATAAATGCCAACTGGAGAAAGCAGGCCGCACCGCTCATTATTTGCACCATTTGGTGACCATCTAGCAATAACTTGCCTCCTACTTTGTCTCTTTCTACACCTTGTCTTCTTCCTAGTTTCTATCTCTTTCTGGCTCCTTCGGCCATCAGGGCTATCTTTTGGCAGGTCACTACATTCCTTGGGCTCTTCCTCCTTACCCTGGCCACTTTCTACTAATTTTTAAATAAGTGACATGTGGCGCATTCTACTATGAAACGATTAGGACACATGGCAGCATTCACTTGAATCATGAAAGCTTTAGGCACCCTTTGAAGGTCCTGTGGAAGAGGACATGTGTCATTTTTCACTCTCTTTATCAATTCATCTAGGGCCCACCACATTTCTTGTAGGACAAAAGAGAGAGACTACGGGTGTTGACACTTGTTAGCTTCCACCAAGACTTGTAGGGGACACGTGGCACATTCTGCTACTCCTAGAAAAGCATGTTAAAGCCTTCCACGGTTGCCACTTGGTGCCCTCCGTGCTCTAGATTTTTTTGGTGTGAAATTGATGTTCACAGGCCTGTCACCCCTTGGACTTTCTTTTGGCTTCCTGCTTCGGCCCTTTCTACAAATTCTTCCCTTTGGGCCTTTTCCTGCAGATAAAAAGCCTGTAAGAATGACCTTGTGAATTTGCCTTCAGAAATTTCCTTTTGGGCTTTTGGCTCGTAGTTTCCCCAAAATTCTTTAGACTTTTGTTTGAAGGAATTCCTTTGGATAAAAGTCTAAAAGAAATTGTCCTTGTCTTTTGCTTTTGCCTTAAGTCCCTTTCTTTTGGGTTTCTTGCTCACAGCCCTTCTAAGGGTGCCTTTATTGACTAAGTGCCCTTCGCAAAGGCACTTGTCCTTCGGGGGGCCCCCTTGAACTCTTTGGTTGAACTGAAAACATTGAACCAACCGTTGAAACAATTAATTGAACCAGTTCAACAGTTCAAATAGTTGTTGAACCAAAGGCATCGAACCATTTGATTGAACTTTATTGATGAACTTAGGCATTGAACCGAGTGATTGAACCATCTGATTGAACCAAAACATTGAACCAAAATGTTGAACCAAGCTAATGAACCATTTGATTGAACTAAAAGCCATCAAACCATTTGAATTGAACCGAAGCGTTAAACCTAAGCGATGAACTTGACGATTGAACCAAGCGTTGAACCAAGGCATTGAACCGAAGCATTGGACCGGTTCAATGGTTCAACGGTTCAAAGGTGCCAACCTTCCTTGTGAATTTCTTTAAATGAGAGCCCGAAGAAGCTTTATAAAACTTTGGACTCTTTGAACTGGTTCCTCAACTGCCAAAAGACTACACCTGCAGAGTCCGTAGAAATTCCTGCACTTATGCAAAATAAAAAATGAATTGGCCTAGAACAATAGGGGAAGAAGGGGACCAATTTTTGGCCTGTTGGGCAAAAAAGGTCAACGGTTAAGTTCCACAAAAGAAATTATAAATAAAAGTATAGATATAGAAATATATACAAAAAAAAAAATCTATAGCAAGTCTATATAGGCATCTAGATATTTATAATCCATTGCCATATTTTCAATCAAGTAATCTGGTATTCAATGCCTAATCTTCAAATGAAATAGTTCACACTACGCAAATAAATGCAACATTGAATGGCACAGTATATTTGCCTTGTACAAATCCCTCCTCTATCTACTATACCATTAATGCTTAGTCTTGATCCAATTTAAATGGACCATAACATTTATAAAATCCATCCAATTAGCTTCAAACAAATTTTATTATTTTATCCATGCCATTAAAAAAATTGCTATTTTTCTTTGCCCACTAATCTATGAAATTTTATTGGCCACAACATTCAACAATAATTCTAAGTTAGAGGCAAATGATTGATAGAGTATTCCCCCAGGACTTTTACATGTTGAAGGGTAATAAAATGCAATAGTTTTTTAATTATTCATGTCAATAGTCTCAAAAATGAATTTGTAAGCAAACTGTTCAACAACAATGGTTTATTGCGTATGCAATTTTATTTGTCTAGTACTAATCCATATATATATATATATATGAATTATTCATGTCAATAGTCTCAAAAATGAATTTGTAAGCAAACTGTTCAATAACAATGGTTTTTTGCCTATGCAATTTTATTTGTCTAGTACTAATCCATATATATATATATTTGTGCAAGTTAAATAAAATGAGACACAAAATTGAAGTTTTTAAATGTCTCACCTTTGGAATCAAATCCAGGATTGTTGATGTAGTAACAAAATTTATAGTGAAGGCAACCTGCATAATAACAATATCCACATTAATGCTTGAAAAATACATATGCAAACAAGAAACATTATGACATACTTATTAAATATTGAGAACATAAGTTTTTAAATTTATTTTGACTATTACATGGCATGAAATTTCATATTACAAAGGATATTAGATAGATGGGTAAGTGCACAAAGGTGGGGGACAAAAAGTGGCCTACTTATGGACATGATTTTCCTGAAATTTTAAAAATATGAACTTTAGATAATTTGAGATATCTACACTCCAAATTTGAAGATAGTATAAGAATATGAAATGTATAATTTAGAGTCTAGTTTTGAAATCACTATTTAAAAAAAAAAAAAGTTAAGTATAACTAGGTCAAACATCTAAAATTTGAAGAACTATTTTTTTTAAGAAAATAAAGTAGATAGATGGCCATATGGTGCATCATTTTTTGAGAAGCCTTTAATATTATTTGAAACCATTTGGAGAAAATTTAGATAATAAATTATAGTTTGTGACCTATATTTTTTTATATTTTACAATAAATACCATTTTTTATGAATTTGCAAGTAAATAGATATGAAAATTGATAAAAAATGGATAGTCATCTATGTGGCATGCCTAACTACATCAAAAAACAAAAATCATTTTTTTTTAAATGTGTATAATTAGGCCTAGTTTGTGACCATATAAATTTTTTTTCACTTGGATCAATGAAAGATAAATTACATGAACATGTATAGGTATGTATTTTTGTAGCATGCAATAGCCTAAAAAAGTTATAGTTAGAAATAAACATAGTTTAAAACCTTAAATTAGTCCAAAAATTAAAAAAATCATATTTTTGGAAAGAGGAGAGCATCTTGTTGTGATGGTATTAATTTTTTAAATTTTCACATTGAAATTCGTAGTGTATTTAGTGATCAAAGTTAATTTTTTTTGTTTTTTTATCATAACTCTTAGACTTGGCTGTAGATTGATAGGTCCAAGCCTTTGGCTTAGGAATCCAAGCCATTCCCAAGCCAAAAGTTATGGGATTTGAATTCAAATTCAAATATTATGATCACATTAGTAACGTGATCACACTATTGACCATATTAGTAACATGATCACATTACTTAATAATGCAACCATGTTAATAACATGGTTGCGTTATATATTCATAACACCCAAAAACCAAAATTTGATGTTTACCTTAAATTTTATATATGATATTATATGTTCTTGAGCTCTCTAATAGTGGTGTTATTTCATGTTTTATGGGAAAGGTCCCTAACCTTGGATAGTGAATTAAGGTGTCGTGGTAGAACATTAGACTTTACCACAATATTAAGTATAACATGATCACATTATTAAATAACACAATCACATTATTCTTAATATAGACAAAATTCACTTTTTAATGTCTATGTTAAACCCTAATCAAGTATTAAGAATAATGTGATCACATTATTACATAATGTGATCATGTTATTATTAATATACACAAAAATCGCTTCTCAATGTGTATGTTGAAGTATAAACTAGTATCAAGAATAATGTGATCATGTTATTAAATAACATGATCATGTTATTATTATTATAGACTAAGCTCACTTTTTAACATCTATTTTAAATTCAAATCAAGAAGTCTATCCCCACAAACATTCTCTACGTATTTCAACAATACTTGTGTACTTTTGACCCCACAATTGAAAAGATATCAATTTCCTTTATGGGTGATGGATCATGTTTGAGGAAGAAGAAGATGTTGAAGAACAAAAAACCAGAGAAATTAGAAGATTTGAGAGAGAGAAAAAAGATACAAATTCAAAAACTTCATGGTAGACAAGGTACACACCCTAATCTTGATGAACGAAATGCCATAGATAATGAGCCAGTTGACAATAATGAATTAGATAATGTTAGAAGTTTACATTCAAAATTCCAAGTTTTTGATTTTGTTGATGATGAGTCTATGTATGATGCTTCACCCCCCATGAATGAAGAAAATTTAATGGAAATAAATAATGATGAAATTAACCATCAATAAATTTCATGAAAACATATAATTAAGAAATAAACAATGAATAAAATGTCGTCCCACCTCTAAATAATAAAAGTAACAACAATTTTGAAACACCCTCTCAACTAATTCCACCATTAAAAACATCTCCAAGAATTGTGTGTAGAAAAGATAAGTACTTAATTGAAGTTGATGAAAATATTTTACAACCAATGCATAAAAAAATGTCTGACCACCATTCAAGAAGACTAGTTCAACAAATTTGGGATAATTTCTTTCATAATTTAGATTATGATAGTCAAAAATGTCAATTATTTATTTCATTGATAACATTAATTAAGATGAGACATATAATGTACATATTAGGACTAAGAACATCTAACATGGATGATGAAAATAATGAAATTATTGAAAATCTACAGGATGCATATCATACTATAGTCCCAAAATAATGCATCCAAGATTGTAATACTGTTTGGTGTATACTTGCAACTTGTGTAGTAAGTGACCAAACAGGGAAAAAATGAATGGTTTCAAAAACAAACCAAACACTTACTATAAACAGAAAAACATTAATGAAAGAAATTAAAATACATGAAATACTTAATGAACCCAATACTAATGAGCTCTAGGCATTCTCTGATATAATTTCATGAAAGGACAATGCTATAGCCTATACTCTTAAAGAATTACTTGCTCAATTTTGGAAAGATAATACAAATTTTTTTCCCAATGCAAGAGATGTAGTGAAAAGAAGAGTTGGTTCTCGTAACTGTGAATTACATCTAAAACATTTATTGGATATGAATCAAACATAATTGTACTCTAAATATTTGGAAAAAAATATATAAATTTTTATTTGTCAAAGATATTTTGAGATGGCTAAACCTTTTTATGTAAAAATAAATCACACACGCACCATTTGTTGTTGTAGGCAACATGTTGAATTTTTAATGCAATATGATATTTTTCACCATATTCATTGTAAATTGCATAATAACAACATTTTGGAGGAATGTGGCATTGAATTCCCACCAAAATTAGCCAAGAAATTTATTCCAACTATCTTTTTTAAAAGACTAGATCGATAATTATTTTATAACAAATTATGTTTAAATGAAATTTGTAGCATTTATGGTGGATTGCCAAAATTAAAAAAAAATATCCATGAAGAGATTAAATTGTAATTGGACAAGAATTAGTTGGTTTAAACAAATATAAATCACTGAATTATCAAGTAAAATATGGTAAAGAATCTAAAAGGTGTGAGCTTGTTACAAAAAAGATACCTATTTCTAAAATTTTGGCCAAATTTAAGGATAAAATTGTTTATGTGTATGCAAGGCACACACACAGGGCTAGATGGTTGGATGAACATTTCAAGATAAGAAAAGATACATTCCTACTTGGTTTGATTATTTTCATAGTTGACTTTGCTGAAAATTACACATTCAAACCCAAAATGAAGTTTAATTACAGTATTACAACTCATCACAAGTTGCCATATTTGTGCATATAACATTCATGTATGCACTTGATAGTACATAGTAATAATAAAAAATATTAAGGAAGTACCATTTTTATATGAGTGATGATCAATCACATTGTTTTGAGTATGTGCAAGGTTATTTTCATAAGTTCTATGAACATTTGAGTAAGAAGATCATTACTTTCAATCAACATTACATTTGCTCATATAATTATAAATCACAATTCAAAAATGCATGGATGGTTTATTAGTTAATAAGGATGCACATTACCACTAGTGTAGAAAATATTTAGAGTTTTATCAAGTTTGGCTATTTGAAGAGTTTGAAATGCATAGGAAGATACTGCACTATCCAAATTTAATTTTTACAATGAATATTCAAATACAAAAATATCATGGGAGGCCATTAAACAAGAAACTATGGAAAGTTTGGGAGGTAGACCATGAAGATATTCTTGATACTATCAAGGTTAGAGCAGATCCTAATGGTTTTTTGGATTGAAATACATAGGTGTGTTGACTTTTCAAATGTAGATTTAATCAATTTTATGATTTTTTTAAATTTTCTATGTAGTACATATGAATTTCATTTTTAATTACTTAATAACAATTTTTTGTAGGTTAATGATGCCAGATAAGCTTCCACCTTCACATGGTTGGCACTATTAGTAGAGAATTATATATTCTTAAAGATAATTTAAGCTCAGGTTAGACATGATCAAAGTGATAAATTCTTAGGTGAAGGTCTCGGAGGTAAAAATGGTAGTTGAAACTCAAGAAGTTGCTTGTTTAATGCCAAAAATTTACATTTTTGGACCCCTCACTGTAACTTGTCCAAAGGATTGCTCTCAAAAGTTATACTTGAATGCTATGAAGTGTAATTATAGGGATTGAAAAGGTATGTGAGGGATTTGACATTTCAGAGAAATGACTTACAAGTTTTGTTTTACATGTGTTTAAAGTTAGGATAAAAAATTGCATTTTTCTTGTATTGGGAAGGGCGTTCTTAAGGCTGGAATGGGTGGTGGATTGTTAGATTAATATTAATAGGAGGCCAAGAAACTGGTCCTAAATGTTATCTACCCCAATGGAGATGTTATTAGTTCTAGTTGTTAGTTAGGAAGCATCAAAAATATTAGTTCTACAACCACAACTTAAACTTTGACAACATTTATTGTCAGTGTTTCCATGCTCCTGAACGGTAGTGAAAATGCACTTCTAAGTGGATTTGAACATCATGTAAGTGTGATAATATGTAATTTGAATATATGTATGTGATCAATGTGATATATTCTTAGTTGGAGGTCCCAGAGGTAGAATGGGTAGTTGCTCAAGAAGTTGTTTGTTTAATGCCAAAAAGTTGCATTTTGGACCCATCACTACAACTTGTTCAGTAGATTTCTATCAAAGGTTAAATTTAAGAAATATGGGGTGAGATTATATGGATTAAAGATGTTGGACAAGGATCTGATAGTTCATGAAAATGACTTACAAATTTCATTTTACTCATGTTTGAACTTACGCTAAAAAATTGCATTTTTCTTGTATTAGAAAGGGCATTCTTGAGGCCAAAATGGGTGGTGGGTTTGTTGATTGGGCCTAATGGGAAGAAAATAACATATTAGTAGACATTATACACCCATTTAATGTGTTTTAAATTTTATTTTTTAGTCAAGAAGTATTAGAACCATAGTTCAACAACCACAACTTAAACTTTGATGATATTTGTTGTCAATGTTTCCACATTCCTAAATGGTAGTGAAAATGCATTTTCAAGTGGATTTAAACATTGTGGTGTTGTGATAACATGTACTTTGACTATTTGGATGTGATATAAGTGATATATTCTTAGGTGGAGGTCCCAGAGGTAGAAACGGTAGCTGGAGCTCAAGAAGTTGCTTGTTCAATGCTAAAAAGTTGCATTTTTTGACCCATCACTGTAACTTATCAAACATAATGCTCTTGACGGTTACACCTGAGTGATCAAGGGTATGATTTTAGGGTTGAAATAGGTAGGTGAAGGATCTGAAGGTTCATGAAAATGACTTACAGATCTCATTTTAAGCATGTTTGAACTTAGGCTATAAAATTGCATTTTTCTTGTATTGGGAAGGGCATTCTTAAGGTTAGAATAGGTGGTGGGTTTATCGATAAGGCCTAGTGGGAGGATAAAAAATTGGTATTATACATTTTCCACCATATGAAAATATTTGAAGTTCCATTTTTTAGTCAATATGTATCGAAACCATAGTTTTGTAACCATAACTTAAACTTTGACAACATTTGTTACTAGTGTTTTTGCGCTCCAGAATGGTAGTGAAAATGTGCTTTTGAGTAGATTTGAATGTTGTGGAAGTGTGATAACATGTAATTTGAGTATATGGATGTGATTTAAGTGATATATTCTTAGGTGGATGTCCCAGAAGTATAAATGGTAGTTAGAGCTCAAGAAGTTACTTGTTCAATGCCAAAAACTTACATTTTTGGACCCCTCACTGTAACTTATCTAATAGATTGCTCTCGAACGTTACACCTGAATGATCCTATATGTGATTATATGGATTAAATAAGAAGGGGAAGGATTTTATGGTTAAAATAAATGAATTTTAGGTTTTATTTTATGCATATTTGAACTTAGGCTAAAAAATTGCATTTTTCTTGTATTGGGAAAGGCGTTCTTGAGGCCAAAATGGGTGCAAGGTTTGTCATTCAAGAATGATGGGAGGCCAATAACCTAGTACCAGATGTTATCCATCCCACTAGATGTGTTGGAAGTGTCAATTTTTATTTAGGAAGCATTAAAACCATAGTTCTGCAACTATAACTTAAACTTTAACAACATTTGTTGTCAGTATTTTTACACTCTTAAACGGTAGTGAAAATGCACTTTAAAGTGGATTTGAACATTACAGAAGTATGATAAAATTTTATTTTCCTATTTGGATATGATCAAAGTGATATATTCTCATGTGGAGGTCCTAGAGGTAGAAATGGTAGTTGGAGCTCAAGAAGTTACTTATTCAATGCTAAAAAGTTGCATTTTTAGACCCCTCACTGCAACTTGTCCAGCGGATTGCTCTCGAAGGTTCCACTTGCGTGATATAGGATGTAATTATAGGGATTAAATAGGTAAGAGAGGGATCTAAAAATTCATATAAATGACTTACAAGTTTCATTTTATGTGTGTTTAAACTTAGTCTAAAAAATTACATTTTTCTTGTATTGGGAAGGGCATTTTTGAGGCCAAAATGGGTGGTAGGTTTATCGATTGAACCTGATGGAAGGCCAATAACCCAATACTAGAAGTTAAAATACCCCAGTTAGACATGTTAAAAGTGTCAGTTTTTGGTCAGCAAGCATCAGAATAATAGTTCTGCTAAGCTCTCAGCCTGCAAAATTTGAGTAAATCCAAAGTAAGGGTTTCATGAGTAAAACACCTATAAAACTCAAAAAATTGAATAATAAGGTATAAAACTTTGTGATAAAATGAGGAATGGATATTATAACTTAGTATAAGTATAATTAGGTTGAAAATAGTTTGCAATTATAGGTACAAAGGACTATTTTTATGTACACCTATAGAAGACTATTTTTGAGAAAGTTGTACATAAGGTAAGATGAGTTTTTGGTAAATTTGAGTTATATAAACTTTGGAAAGGGTTAAAAAATGTTAAAATTGATAAAATAATACTATAAATATAAATTTTAAGAGCTACAAAATCTATGTTGAGAAATTGACCGATTGGAGCAACAACTAGGTCTAGAGACCTAGAAACTTAACACAATAGAATTTGAGAATGAGAGCTCAATCTATTAGAGAACTATAGTTGGTTGATTTATTATAAGTTTTGACACATACATAAATTCTAAATTTTTCCTAAAACCCATCTAAAGTTTCTTAAATAATATTATTCAAAATAAGGAGAGTAGATTTGAGAGATTGGTGACAAGTTAGGAGAAGACCTAATGAGTAATTGACTATTTTAAAAGAAGATCATTTGAGAGTGGATTTTGAATCAATTTGAGAACAAGAGTGGATAATTTACGTTTTAATTCTTCATGATGTTAGAGCATATGAATATACTTTCATATCCTTATTAAACATATAAGAGCAAACTATGCATTAGGTGGTATTAGGGGATGACAATGGGTTTTGGTCAAAGATGGATCATTGTCTCATGAGTGAATATTTTGTTTCAAGTCAGTAAGGTTGACTTTTATCAAAATAAATAAATTATAGTCAAATTTAGGTAGAAGTTCATCTTGAAATTTTTTCAAAGATAAATCTACAAAGATGAAGAAGTAGACCATGTACATGGTCGCTACAAGGATTTGAGTGCAGAAGAGGTATTGATAGAGATTAATCAATAGGTTAGGAAAAATATAAAGGAACAAGAATCATAGAAATAATATAAGTAGTAGGCCTAGTTTCAATAAAATCTAGTCAAAAAATCATTAGAGCCAGGTGAAGGTGAAAGATCAGGTAACTTATAGGTATAGGTATCCAAGTGAGAAATTTGTATGGATTTATGAAGGATTTTATGTATTTACATTATACAAGTTTGAACATGATTGGGTATGGGTTTTAAGTTAAATCAAATTGTGTTAATGATAAATTGAAAATTTGTAAATGGGTGATGACAAATGAAAAATCAATAAGAGTGTCATTAGTCATTTCCACTACACACAATCAAATAAAAATTTTAATTAATTTTTTTGGGAGATATGAGATTTATAGCATTGAAAAGAACAATTTTTTAATCCTCATTTTTGTAAAAAATTAAATACAAGATCCGATAGATAATATTTTGGAAGATGAAAACAACACTATACAATAACATTTTAAATTAAAACTGAATATAAATTAGATAGATATCCATGATAGGAAATATAGGCACATGTGTACAATGCCAATAATACATAGATTGACATGATAGGCATACAAAAAATTACATCTACAACATAGTATCTAATGTTGGGCGAATGTCATATATGCATATACAATGCCAAAAATGTGTAAATTATCATATAGGCATACAAAAAAGCACATCTCATGTAAGACATCCTATTCATCAAATAACCTCCTTTTGTTTGCCTTCTTCGAAGAAGACTCTCCCTGAGATGCCCTATTGGTAGATTGAGACCCTTTTAATGCCTTGGATTGCTCCAAGGTCTGACTATAGGTCCTATGCTCATAGCTTGATTGTAGCTGAACCTATTCAAATACAAGTATTATTACAAAATTAACATAAAATACATTCAACCAATTGTTAATAAATTAATTTTAAACCACAATAAAAAATCATTTAAAACATGCACTTACTATAAGTTTATTATCTTGTTCAATCTATTTTTGATGCTCAAATAAGTTAGTGGTAGGCTCAATTATTCTAATAGGCATATGAAATAGGAAAAAAATGTGAGAAGTTGCCCTACTAATCATCTGAATGGGACTATCAGATGTCATAGGAAAACCCTGCATACACAAGACATTCACATAAGTTATATTTTCCCCAAGTATGTATTACTATTATTAAAATAATTCTATTTTTACAATTTAAAATTACAAGTTAATATATACCTCTGCCAACACCTATGCAAATGCCATTGCAACAATAATGCCTATGTCTATCTTGGATTGGAGTGATGGAAGAGTGTCTACTTGAGCCATGAACTATTCATGTAAACAAGGTCTCACTTAATTTTATATAAAGTATCATATATATATATATATATATATATATATATATATATATATATATATATATATATATATATATGGCAAGTTTTTCTCAATGTAAACCAAGATATATATGGTAAGGTATTTCAATGAGCATATCATGAAAATATAATGTCAACCAAAAATCATGGAAGTGTAAATATCATGCAATGTACAATGACAAATAATAAGTAGTTTTTATGTTGAAGGTAATATAAAAATTGTAATATATGAAGTGATTGGAAGAGTAGGAGGTGGAAATAATAGTAACACTTTGAGAAGGCAGAGTTAGGGAGAGAAAAGGAATAAGAGACATATCAAGAACTCTATCCTTACTTGCAAAGCTTCTTTGGATAGAGTAAAATGTAAATAAGTGTATATCAGTTTATGATAAATCATGTGGTGTTGATATATCTAATTATATAAGATTCAAGTTAGTATTCTAAAGGTTCAAAGTGGTGAAACCTAGGTTTCAATACTCTGTCTTCAGGCATAGTGAGAAAGAAGAGAACATAATCAATTTAAAGTGTCATTATAAATGATTTAAATATGATTATGTGATATAGGAGTTCTATGAAATTAATGTAAACACATTTAAAGTCTCAATACTATTGATAAAATTTAAAATACATGGGAAGACTATATACAATCCAATTAATAACAATTCTGAGTTTGCATAGTCATAAAGAAAGACCATATAGAGTTTTTGGAAATAGAGTTGAGGATTTAAAGTATTGTGAATGTTTTGGGATATTATTTTTACATGTGTGTGATTCTTTAAATTTATCTCAAATGAAGGTAAATGGTCTTAAGGGTTTATTATGTCCTCTTTGTTGACACAGTCATGTTAGAGGGGTACAAAATTCTATAAAACTACCTGTTGGGAGTGATTTAGTATTGAGAAAGGAAAAGTAATAATTTGAGAAGATGCATGTAGTAAAGGTAGAGTAATTTAAAGACTTAAAAGCTTTGATAAGGGTCAAAAGGTAATTATAGATCATTTATAATTTTCTCAGGTAGGTGCATGACTAAGACAACACAAGTTAGGGTTTGAAACTAGAAAATGAGATAACAAGTGATGTAACTGATGAAAAGTCATTAAAATTTATTGAAAGGTGTATTTATATAAGAGGAATAGGATTTTGAAGGTTTAAAGTTGATTTGAGTCTATATGGTATGGTTTCATAGTTAGTAGCCTTGAATAAGGCTTAGGAGACCTAATTCGTCATGAGGGGTATTGAGTTAAGTGTTCTCCATAGAGAGTTGAGTTATGAAAGTTTGTGTGGAGCCATGTTATGTAAAGGGGTATATGAATGTGGGTTTGGTTTATTTAAGATATTTGTAGTTTACTTAGAACAAGGAGGTCTGCCTCAAAAAAAGGCTAGTAGAAGGAAGGTGTCAAAGAGGAAAGAATAGTTAAGTGAAGAGTTGGAGCTTGGGGGTTGTGTGGAATGGTTGGATGCATGAAATGAGATGTAACTAAGTAGGTATATGGTCTTATGAGTATTGTGGAAGGACAAAATCAAAGTATCATTTAGGACTATGAAAACATATAAGAAGATTATAAAAAATAGAGCAAGGATAAAGAGAGAGAACATGAAAATAGAGTATGAATTGAGGAGGTTGATGTTAAAAAGAAATATTGTAGAGGTATTTGATTAGTATAATGAATTAAATTAGAGAAGGAAAATTAAGTGAATACAAGGAGGCTTAAGAGCCATTGAGTAGATAAGAGTGAACAAGAAAGACCTAGTAAATGCAAATTGATCAAAGAGATAAAGAGGTTGAAGATAGAAGACAAAGAAAAACAAGAAAATATCAGATTTGGGTATTTGGCAAAGGTAAGTGTGTGTTTCCATCCATATCAGGGAAGCTTGTTAGAACATCTGCATTAATATCCTTGATAGATAAATTTAACTTAAATTTACAAGGTAAATATACATAGACTAAATGTACATATAGCATAATATTAACTCAAAATTTTACCTATTTATAAATAAAATGTGCCATCCTAATAGAGATAGATGCAGTAGTGGATGAGCCAATAGATGGATCTGAAAATGTAAACAATGGTTGTATCAAATCAAATGTAAATGTTGACTGTGATGATGAAGGCACCATCACCTCCTGGGACATAAAAAATGAATATATTTTATTGAATTTCTTTGAAAATTAATTGTTAATTAAATTACATTTGAAAATATAGCTTAAATTTAACATGACATTTATATAAAATATACCTGCATTTGTGTAGTGGCTAATGTCTGCACAATAAATGTGTGTACCAAAAAATCATCACTCATAAGTATATTATCCAAGCCCTTTAAACCACTAACACCATTTCCATAAGAAGGTCCAATTCACATATTTCCATAAGAATTATAAGGGTAGGATTGGGTATGCACACTAGGTGGATATCTCTAGCATCGGTTTGTGAGAGCCTAGTCGTATGATGAATGAGTGTATCATTGAGAAAACTAAGAGCATGCAGAGTGTCAATCTCCATGACTTACTAAACTACAGATGGGATCTCAATCTCAAGTGGATTTTGGATATGTATCCTTGTAGGTAAATTAGGTGCATGATGTGCACGTGGTCAATCTTATGTAGAGCCTTTTCCTCAGACTTGAAACTCACTATAATCAAAATAGTTTGGAATCTCATTAAGGACAAAATCATAGTAGAGATTCCTAAAAAAATACAATGGGACCTCATGGTTTTTACATGGTGGATAATCAAATACCATCCACCATCGGTCCTAAAAATTGACTATGATTAAATTGTGTTGGGAATAATGGATTGGAAAATGTTTAACAGTTACCAGAATTGGTGTATTGGTGGTTGGATTAATGAATAAGGTACAAATGGAGGATTTTGATATGTCTTTATTATTGACCTCAAGTGCTAACAATTTTTTAGTATAATAAGCCCTACAACTATCCTAATATGAATCCCATATATCAATTTGACTTGTTATAGAGTGAATTTGACCTACTAATAGCTCTAAGGAATTGACTAGATAGGTGTGGCAGGTATTGGTGGAAGTGTAATCCCTCATTCTCCCAATTAATTCTTCAATTTCAGTTTTATTTCTCACATTGTCATCAACTAGACTCTCTTGACTTCCTGGGGGATTTTGTGGAATTATAAGAGGGTTAGGTGGAAGGATAGGAGGAGGAACAAGAGGGTTTTGTGGAGGGTTAGGAGGAACAAGAGGGTTTTTTGGAGGGTTAGGTAGAATAACAAGAGGTTGATTATGATGGGATATTAAAAATAAACAAATCACAACTAAATATTACTAAAATTAATAAAAATTAGGGTTAAATAATGAAAATAACCAAAAGTTACTAAAATTTAGGGTTCACAAGTGTAGTTTTTTAGCACTTACATCTTCTAAGTGGTAGAATCATTGATTAGTATCTTCTTGGGATGATATATGGAAATGTTTAGCCTCTCTCACCTAAAATGCAATCATAAAATGACAAGGTTAACAAAGGAAGCTCAAATGCAAAATGAGGAATTTTGCATTTAGGTTTTAGTTTTTTATTATTTTGGTTACACAGGTAACATGATTGCATTATTGAAAACAATAATAATGTGATCACGTTATTATTTTAAATAATGAAATCATGTTATTTAATAATGCAATCATCAAAATTTAAGTAATGTATTTGATGCTTATTTATCATATAATAGTAAGTGTTTAGATACAATGGTGATATAATAAAAAATCAAATCTTGTTTCTATGAATCATTCACGTGATACATTTTTTAAGGACTTGTTTATTGATAACGTGATATTTTTCTTATAATTATAACTTTTGTTTGGGGTTATATGTAAGTTGTACAACAATAAACATAGGGGTCAAATATGGGCAAATGTAATTACAAAAGATTGAAGAATTTAAAATAAAAATATCTAACATATTTTCTTGTACATTTTTAAAGAAATTTCAAAACTAAACATACAAGGATTTAGAAGTAACATTTTTTATATTATTTGGTGAGGATTCAGAATCATGGATCTATAATTTGAATGACTACATCACTCTACTCCATTTTCCCTACCACCACTATCACTATGGCATTAAAGTGAGGTCAGGGATGGGGGTATACCTTTAACCCATTTTTCATTTGTGTTTTCATATTCAACTATTTTGGAGTACAAATTGAATCTAATTGAGTAGAAACTAGACTTGTACAAGTAAAAATTTGAACAAGAATGGAAATATTTGGACAAATTCAAATATATGATGAAATCATTGGCCAAATAGAAGGGTTAGAAATTGAGTGAGAAAGATCAATTAGATGACAAGCTAAAAAATTTGAGGAGATGCTAGACTGTTACAATCACAAGTCTAACCAACTAATTGAACTGCATACCCAACATGACAAATTGGAAAATGAGTTAGAATGTATTATTGGAGATGAAATCCAATTAACAAAGGATAAATATGAAATATCAAATGAACTAAAAATTACCTAAGATAAATCAAAGTAGTTGAATTAACTTTAACCACACTTGGATAAGGCAAAAAGTGAATTAAAATGTGTCAAAAGTGAAGCCTCAAAAGAGATAATGACTATGATTCAAGTGTATTGATTTATTTGCATGTAAAATTTGACCCAGTCTAAGTTCTAGGAACATAATATGGGTTATGTTACATTCTCATTTAATCAAATTCGTTTATGCTTCAAAATAAAATATGTTACATCCTCATTTAAGTAAATTTGTTATGTTTCAAAATGCATTCAAAACAACAATTTAACTATTGAAACTACATCTCCTTGGCATGTGGGAACTTCTATGCCACATGTATAAAAAAATGAATTACAAAGCACATTTTTTATCATTCATCCAAAGTAAGACATTGTCATTCTCAGAAGATGAAATCAGTTTGAGTAGTGTGCATTGATTAAGTTACTAATTTTATTATTCTAAAAATGTCAACACTATCCATTATGCAAAAAAATGACAAATTTAGAAGACATACAAAACCAATAGATGCAACATACAACTAAGTGAGATGAGGTGATTAAAAAAGTAGATTACTCTTGTTACTAAGTTGTACAAGTAGAATGATAACATAAATTTTACATTTATTTCTTTATTTATGCAATTGAAGCACTTAATGAAACACATATTTGTAAACTAGATTTTGTAAACCATATTGTCCCTCTTTATGTTTTATTATATTACCTAGAGGAGGAGGTATCATTCTAGTTAATATATTATTGGAAAAATCAAGATATTTCATATTGTTGAGGTTCCCAAAATTTTAAGGAATATTGCCATCAAGAGTGTTGTTTGAGAGATCCCTGTAAAACTACTCCCCAAAAACTTCCACTATCAATACCAGTGGATCATCCACAACTAATTATTTACATATATATTTTAGTTATGGTAGACCATCTATTTAGTACATTTAATGCATGCTCTGTGTGATTAAATTGAAATGGAAGAGACTAACTAGCTTGCAAAAAATAAGTCACTAAATTCTGAGTATTTAATTTCAACCATAAACAAAATAGGCATATGTGTGTGTATATAATAGTTGGTAAAACTTTCAATTGGTTCACACTATTTTTTTTTTCATAATAAAAAAATATTGTTTCAACCTAATTAGCCTCTTCCAATTCAAATAGCTTGCTCAAAAATATGCAACAAACCAATAAATACTTGATGTCATCACTCCTAGAGATATATATAAAGGGATTGATAAGGAAAAGGGAATGATTCCATTCAACTAAAAAAATGTAGTAAATGCCCTTGCTATCATTATAAAATAACATAGTTTTTCCCCTAGTAAAAAATAACGATAAGAAAATAAATAATTAACAAAAATTTAGCACCTAAAGCTCTAATATAAATCTACAATTGGAAAGCACTGTAGGAGATCAACTTGTACACTAAGATCATGTTCCCAAAGCCCTCAGACTCCTAATCCCTAAAAACATTCCCAAAACCCTAATATTTATTGAAATATAAAGACTAGAGTTTAAATTCATTTGAAAATCAATCTAAACCCTATTAATTCACTATCAAGAAAAACATTTCCAAAACCCTTATATTTTACTGAAACCCAATTTTTTTAAAAACTATATTACTTAGAAAATTATATTTTTCTCTAGCACAACAACCATTAAAATAATAGAGGCATTTTTGATCATCAAATTCTAGATTATCACATATATTTATCAAAAAATCCTACAATTTAGAAAAGAAAACCTAGGCACAAAAAAAACTATTGACTAACCCTGACAAAAGCCATACAAAGCCATATATTTCAAACATAAAAGCCCAAATAAAACAAGCTCATAGTAAAAAACCTTACATGTAAACTCTCTACACATGATATACAACCTACCAAAGGTAACAAAATCTTGTCACCCTAACCCATTGATTTGTCTCTAGTCCTCACTTCGACAAATGCAACAAACCATATCAATCTTCTATAGGCATCTAGATTTTTAAAACCCACCACCAAAATTTTGATCAACCAATCTCAAATTCAATACCAAATCTTATCAAATGAAGTAGTCCATACCATGCAAAAAAATACAACATTGAATGGCAGAGCAGTCCCACCTTGTATAAACCCCTCCTTTGTCTTTAGTACCATTAATACGCAGTCTTGATCAAAGTAAAATGTCTTATAACATCTATAAAATCTAGCCAATTAAATTCAAATAAATATTATTATTTTATCCATGTCATTAAAAAACTACTATTTAACTTTGAAAAAGCCTTATATTTTATCTTTTCCCACTAATTGATGAAATCTGATTGGCCACTACACTCAACGATAATTTCAAGTTAAACACAAACAATTCCTAGAGTATCCCTCCATGACAAATAATTTTGACATAAACACAATGGAACTATATATTCTCATCAATTATTCTTAAAAGTATGAGATCAATATTACTTAATGATTTGATAAAGAGGGAAAGGATACATGACATAAAATTCCTCAAATAAAATTTGCCATTAACTGATTTTTAATCATACAAAAATTCAATATAAAATCTTACCTATCTTTTTCACCAAAGAGGGCAATAATTATCCATTTATTATGGATAATAATTTTTTTTATCATGTGCGAAAACATGTGATCAAGACTCAATCATTTATTTCTATGATGCCCAATACTTATTGACAACTAGATAATAAATATCCTTTTCTTGTCAATCTGATTATCTTTTAAAACATTTATGCCTCCAAACCAATTTTACTCCAATTTCAACCAATCCTAGAAACCAAACATCCTAAATTGATAAGGAAGGAAATTTATTTAGATATCAATAGATCTAAATTTACCATATTGGTATTACCTTGGTACCAATAAGAGGGATTTACCATACAAAAATTTAAAATTAGAGAATTAGAGAAGTAAACAATCCCCTCCAATTTAAGACATTTATAATTCAAAGAGAGTGTTTTTCACATGATTTTACCATAAATTTATAATTCATTTCTTTTGGTAGCCAAAATTCTTAGGACATTTATGAAGAGATTCATGATTTAAAGTGACATTCGCTACTTGAAGAGTCACTAATTCAATGTTTGTCATTTTTATCACAAGTTATATTATTATTTCTAGCATGTGATTGGTCATTCGTATATTCACTCTTTGAATCCTTGTGCAATTTGGCATCATAACTACAACTAATTATTTATTTATATTTACGAACAATTGGAAGAATAGTATTTATTATAACTTGTTCTATTTTTATAAATCATTTACCATTATATATTTCATATTTTTCACACTTGAATCCAAGTGCATATTGTTTCTAAGAAAGTTTGAATAAGATGAAGATTTTTTATTAATTTTTTTTCACATGGTTTTACCAAAAAATTATATTTTGTTTCCTTTGGTAGCCAACATTATTAAGATATTTATGAAGATATTCATGACCTAAAGTGACATTCTCTACTTGAAGAGTCACTAATTCAATGTTTTTTATTCTTATCACAAGTTATATTATTAGTTCTATCATATGATTGGTCATTTGTATATGCACACTATAAATCCTTGTGTAATTTGGCACCATAACTATAACCAATTATTTGTTTATATTTATGGACAATTGGAAGAATAGTATTTATTATACCTTATTCTATTTTTCCAAATCATTTACCATTTTATATTTCATATTTTTCACACTTGATTCTAAATGCTTATTATTTCTAAGAAGGTTTGAATAAATTGAAGATTTTTTATTAATTTTTTTTCACATGGTTTTACTAGAAATTTATAATTTGTTTCCTTTAATATCCAAAATTTTAAAGATATTTTTGAAGATATGCATGATCTAAAGTGACATTCACTACTTGAAGAGTAACTACTTCAATGTTTTTCATTCTTATCATAAGTTATATTATTAGTTATAGTATGTGATTGGTCATTTGTTTATCCACACTTTGAATCCTTGTGCAATTTGTCATCATAACTATAACCAGTTTTTTTTTCTATTTATAAGTAGTTGTAAGAATAGTATTTATTATACCTTGTTCTATTTTTCCAATTAATTGACCATTATATATTTAATCTTTTTCACACTTGAGTCCATATGCATATTTTTTATAAGAAGGTTTGGATAAGACTATTAGAATTTATATTTACAACATAATTATCATTCCTCATTGGTTGTTTTCCCTTACCTTCACTTGTTATTGCCTTTGCATGTTATTTTTGAAGCAAATATAACATTCCATATTCTTGAGGTATTATATACATAAGTCCAATATAAAATGCACTCAAATTTTCTCTATATTGACCAAGGCTTATTTAAAATTTAGCATGGATAAATTTCATGTATGTGGTACTAATTCTCTTCAATATATTCTTTGGCATTACTACATTCAAAAAATTCAAATGTTTACACATGGTCCATTGGGATAACTATTGGAGGTGCCACTATAGTTGGTTGTATCTAATTCATAGGAGGAAAACTAATATCTTAAGGCTGAACCATTTTAAAATATATAAATGGTACATAATCTATATGACATGTATATATAAATCCCTTATGTATAAACTTAAAACATCTATGCAAAGAATATTGGAAAACCCATATCATGGATCTAAGGTCTCCCAAGTAAAGTGTTATAGCTCACATCATTGGGTATAATTTAAAATTATGAGACCATAGTTTTTGTTCTAAGTGATATATTCAATGAAATTGGTTTGACATCCTTTCTTGGTTTATTATAAAAACCCTTAAAGATCATTTCTAGGTTTGTGAGGGCTTGTATTCCAATTACAAGTTGCATAAAAATGGGTTTATTTCAAATATTTAACCCTAAACCATTATCCACCAACACTCTCTTGATCTCTAGGTTATTTATTATGACTTGAATATGAAACAGTAAATGTTGATCCACAATAAATTTTAGAGGTAACTCATCATGCTCAAAATTAGTAAAGTTGACACTATCCATCAAAGCTATAACATTATAAGCATAGTGAAAAGGTTGAATATCACTTGGAAAATTAGTGTCTTCTAAGGTCTTATAAATAATATCTTTATAAACATTAAACCCATCAATTAATTTTAAAATTGATATATTTTATTGAGTATTCTAAAGTTGATCAACAATATCATAAAATTTATAGTCTTGCACTCTAATTTTAGGATCTTGAGGGAGATTAAGAGGGATGGAAGTGTATCTTCCATTCTTTCAAGCTTAAGATATACTTTTCACTATATGCTAGACCTCATAATGTATCATCATGCATTGATCATTGGGAATGGAAAATTGTAGATGAGGATCTATATCTCTTATATCATTATCATGGGTAGCAATACAATAACATGAAATACTATCATAATTGTATGAAACCTATATTTATTAGAACGTATGCAAGCATTCTATGACATACCATTAAAAATAAAAACTTTCACATCAATAAATGTTTACACACTAACAACATCATTATACATAATAACCCACACAAGCTATATATATATATAAATATATAAATATATAATTCATATAACAACATTAAATATCATTCCATAATTAAATCACATTAAGGAATATATCTATCGATAATAAATGTTAAGATACACATAAATATACAAGATTTATAATAAAATGAAGCACTAAATAAAAAACCTAGGAAGTAATGAGGAAGGGTATAATTACAACTGGTGAAAGATAGCACGATAAAGAAAAAACCATAAATAAATTTAAAAATGTGGAGAAATAAATATATAACCCTATAAAGAGGGTACAACACAACAAGAAAGATACCTCAAGGGTTGAAATATATTAAAGCAAAACAAATGAGGGCTTGAAGATATCACACAAGGGTAGAGATAATGGTTACAAACTAATGAAATAAGCTATAGAATAAAAATATCTATATAGAAAAAAAAGATCTATCACAATGGAAGCAATATCTAATCTGAAAGGGGTATAAGATGGAAAAATTTCACCAAAATCTAATATAGGAAAGTGGTTTTAAATCAACATGAACTAGAAATACCCATAAAGCATGTGTAATTCAAATCTAACTTATTTCCCTAATATAATAATACACATCATACCCAAATGTATAATGAGATATTCTAGGATAATTTAAATGTGCAAAGATAGGGTTATGAGAATAATATTTAATTGCTGCATATATGTATAAAATCTAAAGGTTAAAATAGGTGAAGACAAGTCCAAATAGTAAGGCAAGCAAAACCTATAAATCATTCAATGAACAAATAAATTAAAATTTTTGACTAAGACCATACCACTCCTATTCATGCACTCCTAGGACCATATTTCTATGTTCCTAGAAATTGTAACATTTTGTGAAAAAATATGATGATCATGTTCCTTTTTCATGGGATTTGAAAAAATCATTCACTTCACTATAATTCCTTACATATCACATATAAATTTATCTCCTTCCTTGAAACCATAATAAACTCACAACACTTTTTAAAACCTTAAAAATCAAGGGAGTCATTGAGGGATGTGTTATTCTTCCATTATTATTAGCTGTAATCCCTATATGACAAGTTAGATACTAACACTTAATGAAATTAAATAATTAATGGTGGATGCAAGCCCTAATCCCTATATGACTTTTAACTAGCATGAAAAAAAGGCACAATGCAATATGAAGACTCTAAATCAAATAATGCTATAAACATTTCAATTCCCCTATAATATGCTA